>JASDFA010000016.1:19227500-19755000 GCA_035772735.1 Datura wrightii | reverse complement strand
TTTAGATTATTATTTTCTATTGATGATAAAATCACAAGATTTCTATGTCAGATACATTTATATAAAAGTATTAATTGCAGGTATTTTTTAATACTTTTTGAATTACTGATGTAAATACTTTTAAGCACTTTCTTAAGGTTCATCTATTCTCTCAGAATTGTTATGATAAAACCCCAAAAGAAACCTTCAAAAAATAATGAGTAATATACAATAAATACATAAAATATAACAGCCCTTTGCAAATAAAATGCATAAAGTTGAACTCTTACAAATCATTACTTATACAATTGAAATCATCACAACGTCTGCCGCTTTTATTCTTGCTGTATTTCTGGTTCATTTTGCGAAAGGGGACAAACTAGACTTTGAATGTAGAAATCCGTCAAAAGACCATAATCAAATCTACTAGGTTGTGAATATCTGATTGAGTTATCCTCTGAATTGTATATCATGAAAGTTGATTTAAACATAAGCAAAAATTCAACTCTTTTTGACAAGAAAAGGATTGAGAAAGAAAATAATCCGCAGGATCTGGAGCATAATTGAAGGTAAACATCTTCATCCAATATTCTTTATTCCCATACTCCTTCATAGCCCACACATCTATTTGAGTTGTGGAATTATTAGAAATCATTAGAAGATTAGTTCCCAGCACACCCAGCACGAGAACACCATCCCCTTCTCCATTGCAAGGCCGCTCCACGTTTTTTCAATTCTCATCAGCCAAATCAAAAGAGGTTATGCTCCAGCGTCTTTCCATACCAACACTAGCGTTAGTTATTTAAAAATAGAATATATTTTGTGAAGCATATATATTATATGTTGCTGCGAAAAAAATAATTTTTGTGGGGACAGATTGGTGCCACAAAAAACTATAGTTTTGATACGAATCAAGGCTACCCTAAAAATAATTACCGGTGACATGCGACGCCACAAAAAGTGGATATTTAGTGGCGATATGATGATCCAAGAAGTGCCATTGAGGAAATCTTGGAGACTTGTCTACGTAAGATATTTATACTTTATGTGTATATTTTTATTAATATATTGTTAATTTTATATGTATAACTGAAAATATCTCGACTAAATTTATAAAAATATTTTTAAAAAAAATAATTTTACTTATTTTATTTTAAAATAGATTTTATCTGACTTGCTCTTTATATACTCCAAAAAATTATTTAAAACCTCACTGTTTTTACTCTTCGGATTGCGCCGAAGTTGATTGTTTTTTGTTATTTCTTTCTTTTATAATTGTTGTCTTTCATTGTTTTTGTTAATAATGCCTTGATTATTTTTTTTAATGAACATCCTTGAGTGATTTTTTTTTTCTCAATTGAAAACTTGTAAAGTTAAATATTATGTAGTTTGATTTAAAAAATTTTTATGCACCCACTTATTTAAAAAAATTATTTACTTTCTAAGTTTCAACACTCTTAATCAAATTTCTGGCTACGCCACTGGTCGAAAGTATATAGTGAGAATACTTTATCATACGTTGAAGTACTCAATTAGAACATATCCAATTTGTTTAATCTAAGAGTATATTTTTGGTAATTTGTAATAATTATAAATTCATGTCATTTGAGAATATCCTGCTAGTCTAAATAGTGGAAAATATAGCAAAACACCTTGTTCTAATCAGCATGTAATTAATAACAGTAAAAAATTGATATATTTCAAGCCAAAATTATTATAAAATAAGTGAAACTTCTAACAAAGAGTAAGACTCAAAAAATGCAAGGCAAAATTTGAAGGAAATCTAATACATAAAAAACTTAAGGCTTTTAGACCTTCAACTGCCAAAATATAAGAAGGAAATCTAAGTAAACAAAAACACAATACAGGTAAACATTTCCTCGTTAACAAGTCATATTTTTCTTCTATCGCTAGTATAAATATTTATAGCATTATATTAATTATTTAAAATAGAAAATATTATTGTGGAGCATATATATTACATGTTGCTGTGAAAATAAGAATTTTTGTGGCGACAGGTTGGTGCTACAAAAAACTATAGTTTTGGTACGATCCAAGACTGTCACTAAAAACAATTAGACAAACATAGCCACAAAAGTGAGGTTTTTGTGGCGACTCATATGTGTAGCCGCAAAAAAGTATCTACCACTTTAGTCTAGCCAACGACCATTGGATCGTCATAAAAGGGCTTTTGCTGATGACTTTGTAACTTTTTGTGATGACTTAACCCCCCGCCCCTTTTTTTGTATATAAGTTGTTCTTGAGTAACGCCATTTCTTGAAAGTTCAACAGTAAAAATGGCTCTTTAATGATTCATGAGTAATAAAAGTAGGTTTTATGGAAAACTACAACACATAACCGTGTCTTCAAGCATAGTCATATATTCTAATAAGCACTAAATAATAATTAAAACTAAAGTGTTATAAATATATTTGTATTATAGTAAATGTCTATAAATGTATTTGTATTGTAGTAGATACATATGTTTATATTATAGTGAAAGTATATCTTTTGAAAAAAAGTTAGGAGAAATTATCCCTATAAATAGAGAGGTTCTCCTTCATTGTATTTCATCCCATCAAGAGAAATAAGAACTTCTCTCCTTCTCTGTTTCTCTACAATATTTTTGTTCTTTCTTTATTATTTCATAACACGTTATTAACACGATTCTCTGCCTTGACCACTCACTTTGAAAGATATGAGGTAAGAAAAAATTAAAATTTCTTTTTCAAAAGATGTATTACTTAACCACAGGAATGATATTCCTTTGGTGATATTGTTGCTCTACGATTCTACCGTCTCAAAATTTGAAGGACAAGGTATTTTTTTTCTCTTTCTTTTAATATGACTAATCTTACAAAACTTGATTTCGTTGCCCTTCAAAGTTCGGGCGAGAACTACCTTTCATGGGTTTTGGATGCTGAAATCCATATGGATGCAATGGGTCTTGGATACACCATTAAAAGTGAAAATAAAGCATCAAACCAAGATCGTGATAAGGATATGATATTCTTGCGTCATCATATTGATGAAATTCTGAAAATTGAACATCTCATGATTAAGAATCCACTTGTTTTGTGGAATATCCTAAAAGAAAGGTATGACCACCTGAAGATGGTCATCCACCCAAAGACACGATATGATTGGATCAATCAAGACTATAAGTTTGTACACGAATACAACTTTGCAATGTTTAGAATTGTTTCTCAGTTGAAACTATGTGGAGAGACAATTAATGATGTTGATATGATTGAATATGTAGTCGTAGACAAAATTAATTGAGAGCTCCGGAAGAGCTAATGTGTTACTATCCGAAGGAATGAAATTATTGTAGTAAGTCTCAAAAGGAAACTTATAAGTTTCAAAGACATTAAAAAGGGATTGAGACTACAAATTATGGGAAGATCTAATATCTTCATATTACTACAACTGAAGCGGGTTATAAATATTTGTTGGAATGAGGAAGCACCACAACTAAAGTTTGATATGATAATAAATAATGAAAATACGTTGGACACAATATTTTACGTGGAAAACCCTCACAAAAATAGAGGGAAAAAACCACGGGTAGAAGGATTCACTATATAAATATGGGAATACACTACTCTCAATTACAAGGAGAAAACACTTGTAAAAGGAATAACTCACTAAAGAGGACACTCAAGACTACAATATTTGTCTTGGTGTATAACTTTCTTTATGTTCTTACTCTTTTGGATTATAATTTTTGTGGAAATTTTTGGATCTGTGTATATAAAATAATGAAAGCAAAACGTTCTATTTATAATAGAACTATACCGTGTAGAAGGGTGTAAAAGAAGAGATCAATTTGGACAAGGTTTGTCCTCTTTTTTCTTTTTCCATTTGAACAAGGTTTGTCCTTTTTTGTCCTTTTCCTTGTCTGACTAGCTTTGTTGAGCAATGTTATAAAATTATTTAAACTAAGGGTAAACTACACTTGAACCGGTAGTAATATGTAGAACCTAGTTTTCTCATGAACTTAATTTTTTCTTAAAATAGACAAAAGCATCTTTTTTTCAGCATTTGTCTTTTTACCTTTTTTTTTTCATGAATTACGTGAATGCTAATAATGACTTTTTCTCCTTTGTTTTGTCAAAAGAAAAGGACGAAAAAAAAAGCTGAAACCAAGACTTTATATATAAACCCCGAGAAAAAAAAACAACAGAAAACTCACAAAAAAATCATGATTTTTATGCACCAACAAAAATGGAAAAGAAAAAAACAATTTCATATATTAAAATATATAACCCATAATACATTGCAAGAATATAAAGAATAGACGATGATCAACAACTAGTTGCATCTTTTACATGTCAACATTATTTTCTACTGGATTATAGTCTCTGAAATCAACCCATAAACACATAGACACGTCGAAAATTTCGCGCCAAAGAGGGTGAATCATTTCAAGGCAATAATATCCTCCGGTCATTTTCTAAGAAGTTAAGATGTAGTGTTGTAACATTAAGATCTGATTCATCAGTGCCAATCCACGAAGTTTCAACTTTGGGGTTAAATCCTCGATGTAATTAACCAGTTTCTTTGAATAAAGAGATAGAATTACGCCGCAATAATTAAAGTAGTAATGATACATGGACTTCAAGATTGCTTTATCTTGATCACAATCATACTCTTCCTCTTTTTTCAACTCATCATTTTGGGACGTTCCGCCTTGTTCAAAATTTTCAAATTCAGGCTCTTTTTTGTTCAATACTTCTTCTGAAGTTAACCTTTTGAATTCATAGATTTCAGATATGGGACGTTTTCCTTTGCGGATTGCTACTTTTCGTTCTTCAATTTTCACATCTTTCGCGTCTTGTTGATTTTCTGAATTGTGATTTCCTCCTTCGTTGTTCTCTCGATTCGTCGTCAGTTCTTCCATTTTGACTCTGTGTGAAAAGAAAGAAAGAAAGAAAGAAAGCAAGAAGTATCTTTACTTGTTTCAAATTGATGAACTGAATAAAATGGTAGATTTAATTGTCTTATAGTAAGGACCTCTGCTTAAGGGCACAACTTCTTTTAATTAAGGGTAAATGGGCAAATATACCTCTAAATTTTGCGAATTGGAGCAGATATACCCTTGTTAAAAAAGTGGTGCATATATGCCCTTTCCTTTTAATAAATGGTGCATATATACCCTCTTTGTCAAACAATGGTGCATATTTACTATTTTTCGTTAACAGACTGAATTTTAAAAAAATTAAAATTGGTTTTTTAATTTTAAAAAGGTCACATGACTTTTAAAAATTACCTCGCTCATTTTTTTATCGCTCTAGACCCGTCCCAACTAAAAATAATTCAGTTCCTCTTTTATTCAGATCCGTTCAAAACTCATTTTATGACTGAGTAAAAGAGGGATTGAGGCCTTTGTGTCATTTGGGTCCGGTCTAGAGGGGTTAAAAAAATCTTATTAGGAGTACTGTCAATTTGAAATCAATCATGTAATATTAGGAAATTATTTTAAATCAAACTCAAGAATTGAAGAGTTTCATGCTATCACTAATGTGATAATATATGAGTCTAAGATTTATACAATGTTATCATAAATTATTTTTTATGCCATCAATTATCCAAAATATATTTATACGTAATTCTATTGAAAATATAAAATTTAATTTTTGAAAGAAGACGAGTTACTCATTGAAATAGATAAATATATGAGCAACCAAAATAATATATCCAGTAGATTTCCACAAGTAAACTTAGGGAATATGAGATGTAAAAATGTCAATTTTCAAAAAAAAAATTGAAAGAGAAGCAATAGTTAAAAATTAAGACAAAGAAAGTAAATATGAGCACTGTTATAAAATTATTTATACTAATGGTAAACCACACTTAAACCAGTGGTAATATATAGAACCTAGTTTTCTCCTGAACTCAATTTTTTAAAAAAAAAATAGACAAAAGCATCTTTTTTTCTCCATTTGTCTTTTTACCTTTTCTTTCATGAATTACGTGAATTCCAAAAATAATTTATTTTTTTGTTTTTTCAGAAGAAAAGGACGAAATAAAAGAAACTGAAACCAATACTTTATATATAAGCCCCCAGAAAAAAGCTACGCAAAATCACAAAAAAATATGATGGTTCTTATGCATCAACAAATTGACAATTTAGATTATTATTTTCTATTGATAATAAAATCACATGATTTCTATGTCAGATACATTTATATAAAAGTATTAATTGCTAGTATTTTTTTAATACTTTTCGGATTACTGATGTAAATACTGTTGAAGCACTTTCTTAATGTTCATCTATTCTCTCAGAATTGTTATGATAAAACTCCAAAAGAAACCTTAAAAAACTAATGAGTAATACACAATAAATACATAAAATATAACAACCTTTTCCAAACAAAATGCATAAAGTTGAACTCTTACAAATCATTACTTATACAATTGAAATCATCACAACGTCTGCCGTTTTCATTCTTGCTGTGTTCCTGGTTCATTTTGTGAAAGGAGACAAACTAGGCTTGAATGTAGAAATTCGTCAAAAGACCATAATCAAATCTACTAGGGTTATGAATATCTGATTGAGTTATCCTCTGGATTGTATATCATGAAAGTTGATTTAAACATAAGCAAAAACTCACCTCTTTTTGACAAGCAAAAGGATTGAGAAAGAAAATAATCTGCAGGATCTGGAACATAATTGAAGTAAACATCTTCATCCAAGATACTTTATCCCCATACTCCTTCATAACCCACACATCTATGTGAGTTGTCAAATTATTACAAATCATTGAAAGATTAGTTTTCAA
Organism: Datura wrightii; assembly: GCA_035772735.1. Classification (NCBI taxonomy): domain Eukaryota; kingdom Viridiplantae; phylum Streptophyta; class Magnoliopsida; order Solanales; family Solanaceae; genus Datura; species Datura wrightii. The sequence continues at coordinate 19,748,236 of JASDFA010000016.1, read as the reverse complement.
CACTCCCAGCACGAGAACACCACCCCCTTCTCCATTGCAAGGCCGCTCCACTTTTTTCCATTTCTCATCAACCAAATCAAAAGAGGTTATGCTCTAGCTCCTTTATGCACCAACACCAACAGTAGTAGCCCAATGAAGCTTCCCATTAACAAACTTACCTGAACTAATTAGTCGTGCCCCATTTTGAGGACAATCAATTATTCGCCAAGAATCATTCTTTAGACTACACACACTGACCTCTTGAAAATTACGCAGACGCCTACTAATAGTATAAATTTGCACTACCTTATAATCATTATGGATCTTATCATATCCAAAACCATATATGAAACCGCTCGATTGAGTTCTAAAGTCAGACAATTTCTTGTACTTTCTTATTGTTGGGTTCCATAGATATAATTCTTTTGCCTCATTTACAAGACAAATTAATCCATTGATGGAACTTTCAATCAAAAAAGATATACTAGAGTTTCTCATGAGATAATCCAATTCAGATTTGTTATTATTAGCCAATAAATTCAGATGAAACTTGATAAACTCAGGGCTAGAGATTAAAGCTAGCCAAGATTTTGAAACAAACCTGAATTTCAAGAGAGATTTGACTGGAAGCCTAGAGAGGATTTCAACAACAACTTCAGTTGGTAAAAGAATGTTTGTGTGTTGATGGAAGGTTTCATCAGATACTGGAAGTTCTTTTGATAAGCATAAAACCTCAATTTTAGAACTTAATACTTTTTCTAATTCTCTCTCTTCCATGTCTTCTTGATTTATTAATCCCTCATCAGATTCTGAATTTTCTCACTTTACTTCAGTGTTGGTAGATAGCATTTTAGTCTTAATTTGTGAAAAACTGAAAATATTGGATCTAATAAAGAAAGAAAGCAAGTAAGAATTTTTTTTTAACTTCTTTAGAATTGAACTGAGAATTGCTAGCACTAAAATCAATAAATATTAATATCAGAGGATATATGTGTCACAGAAATTATAAAGCATATACTGACAAGTGACAAGTGTGTGTTTTTATTTGTTGTTTGCATCCTATTTTTTTAAATGATTTTCACCCTAATATATCCTTTTCTCGCAAAATAATATTAATTTTTTTTCTTGAATTAGCATAACTGTAAAATAGAAAAACACACACACAAAAAAAAAGACTACAATACAAAACGGATATGGTGACTCTTAATTTATAAAAATGTTGGAGCCGATAAAGAAAGAATTATTTTAATTGTTTTGAATTGAACTATGAATGAGGAGATGGTGCTATCTCTCGCTAGATTTATAACTTGAAAAAAGGAAACATTTTCATATCAAATCAAAATAAACTTTCATAATATCTGATCCCACCATAAATTGAAAGCAAACTAATGACTAGATTCAGTTTAGTGAAAGAAAATTAAAAATTTTAAACTGATGCTCCAAGAAATTATTTAAATACCCTAATAATAATACATGGACCTCAAAATCGCAACGATTTCCCAAACAGTTAAGAAGTGGTGCTGTAACATTTAGATCTTAGTCTCCAGTGCTTGTCCATGAATTTTCAAGTTGACGATTAAAGCCTCGATGTGATTAATTAGTTTCTTAGATATAGAATATGGAATTACGCCATCATGATTGAAATATTAATGATTCATGGACCTCAAGATTGCCAAATCCTGATTCATAATCATACTCATCTTCTTCTTTTAACTCAATTTTGAAAGTTCCTCCACTTTCAAGATTAGAAAATCTAGGCACAATTGGCTTCAATTCATATAATTCAGACATGAGAGGCTTTATTTTTCTCACTTCGACCTGCGATTTTTTTGAATTTGGTTGCTTTTGAAAATGAAATGAGAATGAGGAGATAGTTCTTTCTCTTGCTCCATTTATAACACTAAAATCAATAAAATATTAATTGAACTGAATCTCACTTCAAATTAAAATCGAAAAATAGTTCACATTTATAGTACATAATTGTCTTTTTCAAAATGGGTCACGTTTATATTATTTTACTGATCTGTCATGATTTGTGACTAGTAAATCTGGGGGCTTATGTGGATAACTACAATAGGTAGGAATATTCTCAAGCAAAGCCACACATTCTAATATGAAAAGTTACATAACTTTATATGTATGTATGCATATTTTTTTCGACGTATTCATATTTTAAATATTGTAGATCAGCCTGCAGCTGTACGCGAACAAACTGAAATGGGAAAGAAAGCAATTTCATATATCAAAATAATCTGTTCCCACAAATAATTTCCAGCTGAACCAATTTCCAAATTAATAATCCAATGTAATAACTAGATCCAGTTTACTAAAAGAAAAATTGACAACTTCGACTGAAATTAAAAAATGTTTCTATGAAGAGTTGGATCTTGAATATCTAGTCTCTCACATTCCGAAATCGACCCATAACCGTATAGACAAGATGAAAATTTTGCGATAAAGCAGGTGAATTAATTCGGGGTAATAATACCCTCTAGTCATTTCCCAAATAGTTAGAAAGTCATGTTGTAACATTAAAATCTTAGTCGTTAAAGCCTGTCCGTGAACTTTCAAATTGGGGACTATATAATTAATGAGTTCCTCTGAATAAGGAGATGGAATTACTCCGCCATGATTGAAGTAGTAATGATACATGGATTTCAAGATAGCTTTATACTGATCAAAATCATACTCTATCTCTTCTTTCAACTCATCATATTTGGATGTTCCTCTTTGTTCAAAATTAATGGAAAATCCAGGCTCAAAGTATAAAGCTTCGATTTTAGAACTCAATACTTCTTCTGGAGTTAACATTTTGAATTCATATATTTCAAACATAGGATATTTTCCTTTGTGTATTGCTACTTTTTGTTTTGAATCGTGATTTCGTCCTTGGTTGTTCTCTCCATTCATTAGCACTTATTCCATTTTTGACTCTCTATGAAAAGAAAAAGAAAAAAAAGAATTGCGGTAAGAAAAAAAAGCAAAAATGAAGAAGGTAAATAAGATCAACAACGTTGTACACTTATTATAACGTTGGTGCATATTACCGTAACATGATAGACAAAAGCATCTTTTTAGAAGACGTTTCTTTCTTGTTTTTCAGAAGAAAAGAGACAAAAATAGTTTGGAACAAAATCACAAAAAACATGAGCGGTACATGCACAAATTGGCAATTTAGATTTTTTTTTTAATGATCATAAAATCACAAGATTCGTGAGACTTCTTAAGGTGTAGTCGGTATGAAGAAAAATATTTTTCATGAAAAATATTCTCTTAGAAAGTGTTTTCTAGGAAAATAAGTGAGCTTCTTACTTATTTTATTGTGTTTGATACGTATGCAAAAAAATATTATCCTAAAATTATTTATATATAATCTAAATAAATACTATGAGTGACCAGAATTGTGTGGTGGAGATGGTGGAATTAATACGAGAATGGGGTGAAGATGAGCTGTGTTGGAGGGTGGAAGGACACACTGAGCAACTTATTTTCCTAAAGAAAATATTTTTCAAAAATTTTGATAAACCGAATATGAGAAAATCAGAAACATTTTTCGTCATATTGAATACTAGGGGTGTACATAGTGCGGGTTTTTTCGGATTCTTTAAATATCAAACTAAACCAATTATATCAGATTTTTAAATCTATAAACTACATGAAATCAATAAAAGTCGGAATTTTTCAACCTCGGTTTTTTTTTTGAATTTTTTGGTTTTATCGGATTTTTTGGATTTTTTGTTGCCGATAACGTCTTCATATAAAACATATAACTTATACTTGAAATATTTCTTTAATTCTAGTAACATACAACTATCTAAGGTGGTTTTTAGTTAAGAAAATAACAAAAAAAAAATGAGATGAGTGTTGGCATTATACTAAAAGATTCAACAAAAAAGATAATGAAATCACATAAAATAACTACAGGTAATTAATAAATCAGAACAAAAATGATCATACTCTAAAAGTATTAATTATATAACTAAATATTTTTAAAAAAAATAAGTTATGTGTTTTCACTGTGTAAAGTAACCAATGCAAAATTAAAAAATAGTTACATTTCTTTTGTTAGCATTAATATTTTTTGGTTTTGGTTTGAAATTTACTTTTGTCAAAAATATGTATTTGTGAGCTATAAAACTTATTGAATCATTCAAAATTCGAAGTACAAGCTTGAAATAATATGGTAAAGACAAAAACTATGAAAAAAATTAAGAAATATTTATAAATTATATGTAAACTAGTTAACTTATTTGCGCTTTGCGCAGTCATTGAAAAGTCATGTAAAAACTCTAAGTTAATCAAATCTCTTTTTAAATTAAACTTAAAAGTATTGTAACATAATATATTTTTCACTCATCAAAACTTCTCTAAGGTAACCAAAAACATAGAAAAGTAAAACAAAGAAAAGAACAAATTCCTGTTTTTGCTTAAATTGAACATGAAAGGAATCAACTTTTAATCATAAAACTAAAATGCATAAAAATTAATATTTCAACCACATAACAGAAAATTTTGGCCCTCGATCAAATTGGAGTACTTGTGATATTATTTAAAATATAACAAAAATAAAAAAAGTTTCAGAATATGAAAAAGGACTTATGTAATTTAGCGTTGATAGTTCAATAAGCTACGGGCTAATTAGATATATTTAGAATCGTGTTAGATAAATTTAAACTATAGATAAAGTAGCAATTTCTAATGATTGAAGAAACATTAGATCTGAAGCAACAACATCTATTTTGCTATTATTTTCAACCCACTTACGTAACTACTTTATAGGGATTGAAAATGATAAACATATAATATTTATATTCTACCTTTTTAATGTAATAAGATATTATTGAGGGGCGCAAAATAGATGCAAAATTAAATGAAATTAAGAAAAAAATAGAGTTAATTCATATAGAAAATATGAAAGGAAAAGTTGAACACTAATTTTCAGCTAAACACTATCAAGATGAAACAGAAAGGTTTTCTTTTATCTTTCCTGATGTTATTTTAAAGGAAATAATAAAAAAATTAAGCCAGTGCCATATTTTACATAATGAAAATAATAAATTAAGCCAGTGCCATATTTTTTTTCAATTATGTATCTCAAAAATAAAATTTTGTTTTGATAATTTTTTTCACCATTTACTCTCACAGTCACATCTTTCTTATGAATTTTAAAAGTAAATTTAGAAAAAATGATTGGACTTACACATCTTCGAGACTACTGATGATGATATCAAAAACAAAAAAAACCTTAGTTCAAGGTGCATTATATAAGGTGTCTGTAAAGCAGATATTCACTTTAAGATACATTCAAATAAATCAGAAAATCTCTCAACTGCTCTGTATAATTTAGAGTATGAAACAGTAAAGATGAAATTTCATATAGTCATAGTTTCTGATAAAGAATGGTCAATCTTCAATATTAAAATTTTTAGATGATGAAACTTTTAAATGCTAGAATTTTTTTAAGTGCTGAAATTTCGTGGAAGAAATAGTATTTATAATGAGTTAAAAATTAATTACCGCATCTTTTCAAAGAATCGATACATCCCATGAAAATATATGACACCTTTTTATATTTAATTTTCTGAATCACTCTAAACTAAAAAACAGTTTTTTTATTAATTTTTATCAAAATCTTCTTCGTAGATATAGTACAAAATTCTTTTTAGAAACTTGAAATGAAATTTCAAAGATGCTAATAATACCTGCAATTATATCCTTGACCTGCACAGATCCATGTTCCTTGGGTCCCAAAATTTATTTATTGAGAGGGACAACTCTTTTCTCCTGGTAATTATCTTGGACCTCCAACAGTGACATTTTGGAGTATGCAGTAGAACTACAATTAGTTCTTTATTATTTAGTAACTGAATGAGAAGAATGAAGAAAAAAACATCGTCAAAAAAATCACATCTTCGACTAAATATGAAAACAGCAAATATATATTATACAAGTAGACGATCACAACATATTCAATTTCTATATTTTCTTGTTTAATTATTTAAAAAAGACTTATTATATAAGTGCGGGATACAAAATATTTACTTGCAATTTTTTTCTACTTGAGGGCTTAAAAGAAAGAGAAGACATCAAAAGAAGAAAACTCTCGTCCCCAATTATTCAAGAATCAAGACCTTTTATTTCTTTTTGTCCAAACCTATAAAATTAGATTCTGACAAAAAAAATGAGAAAATAGAGCCTAAACAATCGGTGTAGAGAAAAGTTATTGTTTAATAACCCGGATAAAAAATATAAAATATAATAAACAAGAATGTCATATCAAATCTTGTTGTTAGATTTATTTCAATTTTTTAATCTCAAGGCTAATGAAGATTAATATAATTATTTTGTACTCATCTCTAGACTTTGAAGCCTTGAAAAACCTACAAAACATGAGAAAGTTAAGAAAATAACAAATTTAGAGAGAGGAGAGATTTACCTTAGGAAAAAGATAGAGAGAATCAAGGAAAAAGTAAAAAATTATTGAGGAACAGTAACATATGCATAACCCAATACCGGTCCGAGAGTCAAGGATCAAGTAGATATTTGGTCTGAGGTTTGCCAATATCAGAAGTCTTGAATTGAAGGGGTAAACTATGATCGGATTTTTTTCAACACCAAACAAAATCGAACCAAACCACTAGTTGGAGTTTTTTCTTGGTTGATTTGGATTATTGGATTGATGCGGTTTATCAGTTTGCTTTGTAAACCCCTGTTGAATACACTCTTAGTGTTAACTGTCGATGTATTTACATTAAAGTGTTAACCGCTTCCTTTTTATTTTTATTATTATTATGAGAGTAATAATCAGGTTGAAGCAAAAAGAAAGTCTCTTTTACAGGTCTTCTCCTGTAATATTTTTTGTATCAGATTCTTTAACATCAACTTGTGAATAAAGTTCTCCCTGAAATATATGATATTTTTTCTATAATTTGATAAATAGAGAAAATATAAAAGCTCTTTACAAAAAAAATGTATAAAACGAAACTCTTACAAATCATTACTTACTGTTATAAATGCACGACCTAGATATTTATTTTAAACTTAACTATTTACCTACAAATGAAACAGGTTGTCTAACATGTTTCACTTAAGTGAGTAAATGCAGTAAGTAAAGAAGACAATGATTTTAGCGTGAAAAACACCCAACTTAAAAGGTAAAAAAACACGACCTGTACTCCACAGGATTTTCTCCAACTCCACTAACTTCTACGAACCTCTTCAACATTAGATTACAACTCTTGTAACCCAAAGGAATTATAAACTCTAATTCCTATCTTCTTACACTCCTTCCCACGAATGTATTCCTAAACATCTTCCTACTATACTCTATTTGAAGATAAATTCTCCTTAATCCAATTTATAGCTCACTGAATTAAGAGTACATCAATTACAACTCAATTACCAACTCCTAGTACCAGATTGCTAATTCTACCCTATCACTTTACTAGAACACGTTCGTCAATAGAATTCTTCACACTTGGATTGTTGCAAAACCTCCCGCTACTGCAGTATATTCTTTTCTCTCTTTGTAAGTGTGTAAGTTGTTTTGAGAAGTCACACTTCTATATATACACAACTCTTAAAGAGTTCTTCTTTCTTCCAATCTCTTTGCGGTAATAACCTTTGCTCGCCTTAGAGATCCACACCAAGTAGAAGTCTTTCTTCAAGTCAATCTCTTTTATTTATTTTGTGTTGCAATAAAATTCCAACTCTTCCAATTTCAACATGTGTTTATTTTGCTGAGTTTGTTTGATACGACTTATCGAGTCCTTGATTCACGCACCTTTGTCTCTTGATATTTCCAGCTTCTTTAAGCAGTTTATTTGACACTCTATTGAAAGAGCTTTACTCATCTGTTTCATTAACATGTTGTCAATCATCAAAACTATATAGGACCCAACACTTACATAATTGCAATCATCAAAGCATCTACCGCTTTCATTCTTGTTATATTCATGGTTCATTTTGTGAAAGGAGACAAACTAGATTGACCGTAGAAATCCGTCAAAGGACCATAAATAAATTTACTCAACTCTGAATATCTAATTAAGTTTTTCTTTGAATTTTATATCATGAAAGCTGATTCAAACATAAGAAAAAATTAACCTCCTTTAGACAAACAAAAATATTGAGAAAACGAATAATCCACCGGATCATGAATTTTATATCATGAATGTTTACTACAATTGATGTAAACATCTTTCTCCAAAATACCAATATGTAGATAACTTTACCATTTAAAGTTGTAAAACCTCAAACTTAATCCAATTGATTCTGATTTGTATAATAAAAAGAGACATTTTTTATATATTAATTTGTCTACGTGATGGTCCTTTGAGAAGGAAAACATTTTCAAAAATATGAGTCGAAAGTATTTATTGGGAATACTTTATCATGCATTCAAGTGCTCAACTAAAGCATATCCTATTTGTTTAATCCAAGAGTATATTTTCATTGCAAATGGTTCATTTAAGAGAAGTGTTTAAATGAGTAGCAAATGTCGATTCTCAAGAACACCATAAAATTAGAGTATTTCTTTTTGATAATTTTATAATAATTATAAATATATGCCATTTGAGAACATTCTGCAAGTCTAGATAGTGGGAAATATAGCAAAACACATTGTTCTGACAAATCTAATACATAAAAACATAAGGTTTTTAGACCATCAATTGCCAATAAATAAGAAGGAAACCTAAGTATACAAAAACACAACGCAGGTAATCATTTTCTTGTTAACAAGTAATATTTTTCTTCCATCGCTAGTATAAATATTTATAGCACTATATTAATCATTTAAAAATAGAAAATATTTTTGTGGAGCATATATATTATATGTTACTGTGAGAATAAGAATTTTTGTGGCGATAGGTTGAGGCCACAAAAAACTATTAGTGGCGACTTGCGGCGTACAAAAAGAGGGGATTCAGTGGGTGATGCCAAATTGCTACTAAAATGAATTAGTGGCAACAAACATTGCCACAAAAGTGAGGTCATTATGGCGACTCATATGTGTTGCCGCGAAAAAGTATCTGCCACTTTAGTATAGCCAACGACCATTGGGTCGCCATAAAAGGGTTTTTGATGGCGACTTTGTAACTTTTTGTGATGACTTAAAACCCCCCTTTTCTTGTAGATAAGTTACTCTTGAGTAACGCCACTTCTTGAAAGTTCAACAGTAAAATGACTCTTTAATGATTCATGAGGGTAAAAATAGGCTTTACGAAAAACTACAACACATAACCGTGTATTTAGGCATAGTCATATATCCTAATAAGCACTAAATAATAATTAAAACTAAAGTTAACTTTCTTATCATGACAAAAAAAAAAAAAGAAGCTTCATCTTTGTCAGTACACTTGTGTGTATATTGAGCTCCCGCGAACTAATATATAATAATTACATTATAAAAAATAGAATGCATGAGATTATAACTTCAGATCTCTTCTAGTCCACCTACACCAACTAAGTTATTATTCCTTTCACCAATAACTCTATTATTAATATAGTTACTTCGATATCCCATTGTTTCCTCAATTAGAACACATATTAACAATGAGAACCACAACATATGTGTTAAACTATTGAACATTATTTTTTGTACATCGATGAATTATTTTTGAGGAAAAAGTTAGAAAAGGAAAAACATAATTATTGCACTTAGTTCTTCTAATATCTTGAAAGATCAAACAAAACGTATTAGAATTATGTGAAAATTAAAGTCAGTTTGGATACAATATGCCTACTCAAGTAAGAAACAAATTCACTACAGTGAGAACATCCATGTTTGAAATACTAATAACGAAGATAAAAGTTTGCATTTCTATGTACTTGATCTCACTAAACAAAGCTTCATATTACAAATCCATTTCTCCTAGAATCTCAGGTTCACAAGTTTCCATTATAGCAATTAAATATTTTCTCCATTTCACAAACACGTGGGGTAAAATTCTCCCAAAAATATAAAAGTGTTTCTTATAGTATTTGATAAAGAAAAATATAATAGCTTTTGACAAAATGTATAAAATGAAACTCTTACAAATCATTACATATACAGAGTTGAAATTAATCAACACAACGTCTGTCGCCTTCATTCTTGTTGTGTTTCTAGTTCATTTTGTGAAAGGGGACAAACTAGACTTTGAATGTAGAAATCCGTTAAAAGTCCATAATCAAATTTACTAAAGTCTGAATATCTAATTAAGTTATCCTTTGGATTGTATATCATGAAAGTATCATCAAACATAAGCAAAAGTTTACCTCTTTTCGACAAATAAAAAGATTGAGGAAAATAATAATCCACCGGATCTAGAGGACAATTGATGGTAAACATCTCCAAGATTCTTTATTCTCATACTCCATTATAATCCACACATCTACGTGAGTAATTGAATTATTATAAATCAAAGAAAGATTATTTTTCAATACTTCCAACACTAGGACATCATCCCCTTCTCTATTGCAGGGTCGCTCCACTTTCCTCTATTTCTCATCAACCAAATCAAAAGAGGTTATGTTCCAACCCCTTTTCATACCAAGACTAGCAGTAATAGCCCAATAAAGCTTCCCATTCACAAACTTACCCGAACCAATTAATCGCATTCCATTCTGATAACACTGTATCCTTCGCCAAGAATTATTCCTTAGACTATACATATTGACCTCTCGAAAATCATGTAAACGACCCTTAATAGAAAAAATACGCATTATCTTATAATCATCATGGATCTCATCATATCCAAAATCATATATGAAACGGCCATCATTGCTCGATTTAGTTTCAAAATCAGGCAATTTCTTGTACTTTCTTACTGTTGGGTTCCCTAGAAACAATTCACTTGCCTCATTTACATAGGTTTATCCATAACAGAACAGTCTTTCAAATTTAATTTGGTTGAGCAATCCTTAGCATGACCCTATGATTGGTAAAGTCTTTATTTTTATTAGTTGAAAAACTTAGATGGTACATAATAAATTCAGGGCTACCAATCAAAGCAAGCCAAGATTTTGAAATACACCTGAACCGCAAAAGAGATTTCATTGGAAGCCTTGAGAAGATTGTTGTAACAAGATCAAAGCAAATCAAAATTTCTTTTTCGTTAGATTCTTAATTTTCTTGCTTTCCTTCAATTTTTCTCTCCATTCAACACTTCTGCAGGTTACATTCTGAATTCTTTGTGAAAATATTAGAGCAGACGAAGAAAGAAAGAAAGAAAGAAAGAAAGAAGAAGTTTTACTTGTTTTTAATTGAACTGAAAATGAGGAAATGTTTTCTTTTCTTGCTTGATTTATATTATAATAAATTTCATTTCAGATTATCACACATAAAATCATTTATGATTGGATAATAGTGAAGTAATTAAGAATGTATCAGTGAATTTTGACTGAATCGTTGTGTGACCAAATGTTCAAATCTAATAGAGGCTATAAATGCTAAGTAATTCTTTTTCATCGATGAGAACGTTGGTGGATATATAAACTTATAGGATACATGATCACTAGGCACGTATAAACTATACAACAACAACAATGACATATCCAGTATAATTTCATAATGTGGGTCTGGGGAGGATAGAGTGTACACAAATATTAGCTCTACCTCAGAGGCAGAGAGACTATTTCGTATCAATTATACAATAAATTAATTAAAATATGTGTCAATAACCTCAAAATTAGACCAATATTTCTCTCTCTATATACATATAAAAAAGTTAGTCTTGTCAAAGTTAGAAATAGTCAACAATGCTGTAAATTTATTTTTAGCAATTATATACTACTCACGACACTTGGCAAAGATTTCAAATAAACATAAAATATGACCTCCTTTACATCTTCTACATAGGCGGATCCAGGATTTTATCCTTATGGGTTTAATTTCTAAGATTCTCAGTGTTGAATCCATTATATTTTAAAAGTTATGGGTTTATATCTTCTATTTATTGCAAATCTTATGAAATTTTATATATAAATTTATGCTCCGAGTCCAAAGTATTGGGTTCAGATGAACCGATACTTTCACTTTACATCCGCCTTTAATCTTCTACATATTACATGATAATAATTATGTATAATTTGTTATTAAATTATTAATAACAAATTATACATAATTATTATCATGTAATATGTAGAAGATTAAAGGCGGATGTAAAGTGAAGTACCGGGTTCATCTGAACTCAGTACTTTCAATGCGGAGCATAAACTTATATATAAAATTTCATAAGATTTACAATAAATAGTAGATATGAACCCATAACTTTTAAAATATAGTGGGTTCAATGCTGAAAATCTTAAAAATTAAACTCATAAAGATAAAATTCTGAATCCGCCTCCGTAAAAGATGCAAAGGAGGTCGTATTTCATGTTTCTTTGAAATCTTTGCCAAGTGTCGTGAGTAATATATAATTGCTAAGAATAAATTTACAGCATTGTAGACTATTTCTAACTTTGACAAGACTAACTTTTGTATATAGAGAGAAATATTATTTTAATTTTGAGGTTATTGATGCATTTTAATCAATTTATCGTACAATTGATACGAAACAGCCTCTCTGTCTCTGAGGTAGAGATAAAGTTTGCGTAAACTTTATCTTCCCCAGACACACATTATAAAATTATACTTAATATATTATTGTTGTTGTTGTTTATAATTGATACGTGTCTAGTGATCATGTATTTTATAAGTTTATATGCCCACCAACGCTCTTATCGTTGAAAAAGAATTACTTAGCATTTATAGCCTCTATTAGGATTTGAACATTCGGTCACACAACAAATCAGTCAAACCACACAGATACATTCATAATTACTTCACTATTAACCAATCATAAATGATTTTATGTGTGATAATCTAAACTAAAATTTATTATAATATAAATCAAGCAAGAAAAAGAAAACATTCCCTTATTTTCAGTTCAATTCAAAACAAGTAAAACTTCTTCTTTCTTTCTTTCATTCTTAGTCTGTTCTAATATTTTCACAAAGAATTCAGAATGCAACTTGTAGAAGTGCTGAATGGAGAAAGCATTGAAGGAAAGTAAGAAAATTCAGAATCTAACATGTCGCGATTCATATTTCGCCCAAAGGGTTTGAATAAGGAGCAATGTTCAGGGCTCTAAGGATTTGTTAAAAAATAATAGAGTCTCCACCTAATTTTACAAAAATTAGAAAACCAATTAAAGAAGAAGAAGAAGAAGAAGAAGAAGGAGCAGGAGGAGGAGGAGGAGAAGAAGAAGGAGAAGGAGAAAGAGAGCAGCGAGAAAAAATAATTGTGAGGTAGTGTCAAGTTGTCCAAATGAGAGTGGAAGACGTCCTTTATATAGGAAACATGATGCCACTTTTCTCCCTAAACCATGTGCTCAAAACCATGTACCCAAAACCATGTGCACAAACCATGTGTCCAAAACCATGGGCTTTTTTCTTTATTTGTGTATTAAAATTAATTCTTTATTTCTTTATTTCTATATTTCTACAAATAAATATAATACAATATATCAATAAGGTAGAAAAATTATTAATGTCAAGCAAAAAGAATGAAATTTGAATTTTAAATAAATATAATAATTAATTAAAAAATAAAAATTAATTGAAATACAAATAAACTAATGAAAATTTTAATATTGGCAAAATAAGGATAATTATCAACAAATTGTGTAAAAAATTAAGAAAAATATGTAAAAATAATTTTATGCTACTTAACATCTAGAAGCTTGAAGTATTAATTTTTAAATATGACGAGCCAAAATTGGGTATCAACAGTTGCCCCTTTTCGCTCGGAGATGATGAAAGAATTTTTGGGCGAAGACGTTGACGTATAGCCAATTTGGCTCAGTGAGAAATGATATGTATACAAAAGAAAAATGACAGAATTTGAAAGAACTTTGATGAATTCGTCGTTCGTTGGCGGGGATGAATTGTATTAAGATAATAATAGAGAAAAAATTATTCAGGGATAAAATATTCACGTACCTTCGATACTGCTTTCAAATTGCCCCAGTGTCGAGCTATGAGATGCAAGGTTATGTACCTACTGAGAAAGAAAAGAATGACTATGTTATGGTAATGACCCAATATCTCTCCGTAGAAGGCGGAAAATTCAATTTAGAATATGTCACTTTAAATGAGGTGACGACCCAACGTGTCTCTTTGAAAGGCAGACGAACCAATTTAAAATATGTCACCTTAAACAAGTGACGACCCAACATGTCTCTTTGAAAGGTGGACGATCCAATTTGAAATAAGTTACTCTGAACAAGGTGACGACCCAATGTGTCTCTTTGAAAGGTGGACGATCCAATTTAAAATATGTTATTTTGAACGAGGTGACGATCAAATGCAACATAACATGTCACGCTGAAGGAGGTGACGATCCAATGCAATATAACATGTCACGCTGAAGGAGGTGACGATCCAACATATGTCACGCTGAAAGAGGTGAAGGTCCAATGCAATATAACATGTCACGCTGAAAGAGGTGAAGGTCCAATGCAATATAACATGTCACGCTGAAGGAGGTGACAATACAATGCAATATAATATGTCACGCTGAAGGAGGTGACGATCCAATGCAATATAAGATGTCACGCTGAAGGAGGTGACGATCCAACATGATATGTCACGCTGAAAGATGTGAAGATCTAATACAATATAATACGTCACGCTGAAGGAAGTGACGGTCCAACGCAATATAACATGTCACGCTAAAGGAGGTGACGGTCCAATGCAATATAACATGTCACACTGAAGGAGGTGACGATCCAATATGATATGTCACACTAAAAGAGGTGACGATCTAATGCATATAACATGTCACGCTGAAGGAGGTGACAATCCAACATGTCTCTTTTAAAGGCGGACAACCCAATAGGAGTAATATAAATTTGCAACCAATTATGTAATATTAGGAAATTATTTTAATTCAAACTCAAGACTTGGAAGAGTTTCATGCTATCACTAATGTGATAATTTATGAGTATAAGATTTATACAATATTATTATAAATTATTTTTTATACCATCAAGTTATCCAATATATATTTATACGTAAACCTATTTAAAATATATAATTTAATTTTTGAAAGAAGACAAGTTACTCATTAAAATAGGTAAATATATGAACAACCACAACAATATATCCACAACAATGAAAAGAGCCAAATAAAAAATGATGGTACTTATGCACCAATAAATTGACAATTTAGATTATTATTTTCTATTGATGATAAAATCACAAGATTTCTATGTCAGATACATTTATATAAAAGTATTAATTGCTGATATTTTTTAATACTTTTTGAATTACTTATGTAAATACTTTTAAGCACTTTCTTAAGGTTCATCTATTCTCTCAGAATTGTTATGATAAAACCCCAAAAGAAACCTTCAAAAAATAATGAGTAATATACAATAAATACATAAAATATAACAGCCCTTTGCAAATAAAATGCATAAAGTTGAACTCTTACAAATCATTACTTATACAATTGAAATCATCACAACGTCTGCCGCTTTTATTCTTGTTGTGTTTCTGGTTCATTTTGCGAAAGGGGACAAACTAGACTTTGAATGTAGAAATCCGTCAAAAGACCATTATCAAATCTACTAGGTTGTGAATATCTGATTGAGTTATCCTCTGAATTGTATATCATGAAAGTTGATTTAAACATAAGCAAAAATTCAACTCTTTTGACAAGAAAAGGATTGAGAAAGAAAATAATCCGCAGGATCTGGAGCATAATTGAAGGTAAACATCTTCATCCAATATTCTTTATTCCATACTCCTTCATAGCCCACACATCTATTTAAGTTGTGGAATTATTAGAAATCATTAGAAGATTAGTTCCCAGCACACCCAACACGAGAACACCATCCCCTTCTCCATTGCAAGGCCGCTCCACTTTTTTTCAATTCTCATCAGCCAAATCAAAAGAGGTTATGCTCCAGCGTCTTTCCATACCAACACAAACTTACCTGAACTAATTAGTCGTGCCCCATTTTGAGGATAATCAATTATTCACCAAGAATCGTTCTTTAGACTATACACACTGACCTCTTGAAAATTACGTAAACGCCTACTAATAGTATAAATTTGCACTACCTTATAATCATCATGGATCTTATCATATCCAAAACCATATATAAACCTCTCAATTGAGTTCTAAAGTCAGGCAATTTCTTGTACTTTCTTATTGTTGGGTTCCATAGATACAATTCTTTTGCCTCATTTACAACATAAATTAATTCATTGAAGGAACCTTCAATCAAAAAAGATATATTAGAGTTATTCATGAGATAATCCAAGTTAGATTCTGCCATAACTCTATAGTTGGTGTTATTATTAGCCGATAAATTTAGATGGAACTTGATAAACTCAGGACTAGAGATTAAAGCAAGCCAAGATTTTGAAACAGACCTGAATTTCAAGAGAGATTTGACTGGAAGCCTAGAGAGGATTTCAACAACCACTTCAGTTGGTAAAAGAATGTTTGTGTGTTGATGAGAAGCTTCATCAGATACTAAAAATTCTTTTGATAAGCATAAAACCTCAATTTCAGAACTTAATACTCCTTCTAGTTCTCTCTCTTTCATGTCTTCTTGATTTATTAATCCCTCATCAAATTCTGAATTTTCTCACTTTACTTCAGTGTTGATAGATAGCATTTTACTCTTAATTTGTGAAAAACTGATAATAAAGAAAGAAAGAAAGTAAGAACTTTTTTTTTAACTTCTTTGGAATTAAACTGAGAATTGCTAGCACTAAAATCAGTAAATATTAATATCAATTGAATGAGGATACATGTGTCATGGAAATTATCAAGAATATAATGAAAAGTGACAAGTGTGTGTTCTTATTTGTTGTTTGCACTGTATTTTTTAAAAGATCTAATATATTCTTTCCTCGTAAAATAATATTAATTTTTTTTTGAATTAGCATAACGGTAAAATAGAAAAACACACACACAAAAAAAGACTACAATACAAAACGGATATGGTGACTCTTAATTTGTAAAAATATTGGAGCCGATAAAGAAAGAATTATTTTAATTGCTTTTGGATTGAACTATGAATGAGGAGATGGTTCTATCGATCTCTTGCTAGATTTATAACTTGAAAAAAGGAAACATTTTCATATCAAATCAAAATAAATTTTCATAATATCTGATCCCACCATAAATTACAAGCAAACTAATAACTAGATTCAGTTTAGTGAAAGAAAATTGAGAATTTTAAACTGATGCTCCAAGAAATTATTTAAATACCCTAATAATAATACATGGACCTCAAAATCGCAACGATTTCCCAAACAGTTAAGAAGTGGTGCTGTAACATTTAGATCTTAGTCACCAGTGCTTGTCCATGAATTTTCAAGTTGACGATTAAAGCCTCGATGTGATTAATTAGTTTCTTAGATATAGAATATGGAATTACGCCATCATGATTGAAATATTAATGATTCATGGACCTCAAGATTGCCAAATCCTGGTTCATAATCATACTCATCTTCTTCTTTTAACTCAATTTCAAAAGTTCCTCCACTTTCAAGATTAGAAAATCTAGGCACAATGGGCTTCAATTCATATAATTCAGACATGCGAGGCTTTATTTTTCTAACTTCGACCTGCGATTTTTCTGAATTTGGTTGCTTTTGAAAATGAAATGAGAATGAGGAGATAGTTCTTTCTCTTGCTCCATTTATAACACTAAAATCAATAAAATATTAATTGAACTGAATCTCACTTCAAATTAAAATCGAAAAATAGTTCACATTTATAGTACAGAATTGTCTTTTTTCAAAATGGGTCACATTTGTGTTATTTTACTGATCTGTCATGATTCGTGACTAGTAAATATGGGGGCTTATGTTGATAACTACAATAGGTAGGAATATTCTCAAGCAAAGCCACACATTCTAATATGAAAAGTTACATAACTTTATATGTATGTATGCATATTTTTTCGACGTATTCATATTTTAAATATTGTAGATCAGCCTGCGGCTTTACGCGAACAAACTGAAATGGGAAAGAAAGCAATTTCATATATCAAAATAATCTGTTCCCACAAATAATTTCCAGCTGAACCAATTTCCAAATTAATAATCCAATGTAATAACAAGATCCAGTTTACTAAAAGAAAAATTGACAACTTCGACTGAAATTAAAAAATGCTTCTATGAAGACTTGTACCTTGAATATCTAGTCTCTCACATTCTGAAATCGACCCATAAACCCATAGACAAATTGAAAATTTTGCGATAAAGAGGGTGAATTAATTCGGGGTAATAATACCCTCTAGTCGTTTCCCAAATAGTTAAGAAGTCGTGCTGTAATATTAAAATCATAGTTGTTAGAGCCTGTCCACGAACTTTCAAATTGGGGACTATATAATTAATAAGTTCCTCTGAATAAAGAGATGAAATTACTCCGCCATGATTAAAGTAGTAATGATACATGGATTTCAAGATAGCTTTATCTTGATCATAATCATACTCTATCTCTTCTTTCAACTCATCATATTTGGATGTTCCTCCTTGTTCAAAATTAATGAAAAATCTAGGCTCAAAGTATAAAGCCTCGATTTTAGAACTTATCCTAAAATTATTTATATATAATCTAGATAAATACTATGAGTGACCAGAATTGTGTGGTGGAGATGGTGGAATTAATACGAGAATGGGGTGAAGATGAGCTGTGTTGGAGGGTGGAAGGACACACTGAGCAACTTATTTTCCTAAAGAAAATATTTTTCAAAAATTTTGATAAACTGAATATGAGAAAATCAGAAAATATTTTTCGTCATATTAAATACTAGGGGTGTACATAGTGCGGGTTTTTTCGGATTCTTTAAATATCAAACTAAACCAATTATATCAGATTTTTAAATCTATAAACTACATAAAATCAATAAAAGTCGAATTTTTCAACCTCGGATTTTTTTTGAATTTTTAGGTTTTCTCGGATTTTTTGGATTTTTTGTTGCCGATAACGTCTTCATATAAAACATATAACTTATACTTGAAATATTTCTTTAATTCTAGTAACATACAACTATCTAAGGTGGTTTTTAGTTAAGAAAATAACAAAAAAAATGAGATGAGTGTTGGCATTATACTAAAAGATTCAACAAAAAAGATAATGAAATCACATAAAATAACTATAGGTAATTAACAAATCATAATAAAAATGATCATACTCTAAAAGTATTAAGTTATGTCAAACTAAGAATGGCTAATAAGTATTAATTATATAACTAAATATTTTTTTAAAAAATAAGTTATGTGTTTTCACTGTGTCAAGTAACCAATGCAAAATTAAAAAATAGATACATTTCTTTTGTTGGCATTAATATTTTTTGATTTTGGTTTGAAATTTACTTTAATATGCATTTATGAGCTATAAAACTTATTGAATCATTCAAAATTCGAAGTCCAAGGTTGAAATAATACGGTAAAGACTAAAACTATGAAAAAAATTAAGAAATATTTATAAATTATATGTAAACTAGTTAACTTATCTGCGCTTTGCGCAGTCATTAAAAAATAAATTTATTGAGCTAATTTCATTTTGAAAAGTTATGTAAAAACTCTAAGCTAATCAAATCTCTTTTTAAATAAAACTTAAAAGTATTGTAATATAATATATATATATTGGATTTCTCTGAAATAGCTTTTAAAATTATAACCCCCCCCACCTCCCCCTCCAATTATTTATCATATTCATTAATGGAGTTGACACATAAATAGAGTAAATATCTAATGAAGAGTCATTATAATTTAGATATAAATATGATTAAAGTAGTCAAAAATCTCTTCTAATTAATATTTATTAAGGGGCGTGTAATGATATAAAAGAATAGATACTTTGAGATGGGGGAGTAATAAAATGCAATTAAATACAAAATTTTAAATTTATTTTTCACTCATCAAAATTTCTCTTAGGTAACCAAAAACATAGAAAAGTAAAACAAAGAAAAGAACAAATTCCTGTTTTTGCTTAAATTGAACATGAAAGGAATCAACTTTTAATCATAAAATTAAAATGAATAAAAATTAATATTTCAACCACATAACAGAAAATTTTGGTCCTTGATCAAATTGGAGTACTTGTGATATTATTTAAAATATAACAAAAAAAAAAAAAAGTTTTAGAATATGAAAAAGGACTTCTGTAATTTAGCGTTGATAGTTCAATAAGTTACGGGCTAATTAAATATATTTAGAATCGTGTTAGATAAATTTAAACTATAGATAAAGTACCAATTTCTAATGATTGAAGAAAAATTAGGTCTGAAGCAACAACATCTATTTTGCTATTGTTTTCAACCCACTTACGTAACTACTTTATAGGGATTGAAAATGATAAACATATAATATTTATATTCTGCCTTTTTAATGTAATAAGATATTATTGAGTGGCGCAAAATAGATGCAAAATTAAATTAAATTGAGAAAAAAACATAGTTAATTCATATAGAAAATATGAAAGGAAAAGTTGAACACTAATTTTCAGCTAAACACTATCAAGATGAAACAGAAAGGTTTTTTTTTTATCTTTCCTGATGTTATTTTAAAGGAAATAATAAAAAAATTAAGTCAGTGCCATATTTTACATAATGAAAATAATAAATTAAGCCAGTGCCATATTTTTTTCAATTATGTATCTCAAAAATAATTTTTTTTTTGATAATTTTTTTCACCATTTACTCTCACAATCACATCTTTCTTATGAATTTTAAAAGTAAATTTAGAAAAAATGATTGGACTTACACATCTTCTAGACTACTGATGATGATATCAAAAAAAAAAAAAAAACTTAGTTCAAGGTGCATTATATAAGGTGTCTGTAAAGTAGATATTCACTTTAAGATACATTCAAATAAATTAGAAAATCTCTCAACTGCTTTGTATAATTTCATATGAAATTTCATATAGTCATAGTTTCTGATAAAGAATGGTCAATCTTCAATATTGAAATTTTTAGATGATGAAATTATTAAATGCTAGAATTTTTTTAAGTACTGAAATTTCGTGGAAGAAATAGTATTTATAATGAGTTAAAAATTAATTACCACATCTTTTCAAAGAATCGATGCATCCCATTAAAATATATGACACCTTTTTATATTTAATTTTTTGAATCACTCTAAACTAAAAAACAGTTTTCTTATTAATTTTCATCATCATCTTCTTCGTAGATATACTACAAAATTCTTTTTAGAAGTTAGAACTGATGGCTTGTTTGAACAAACTTCTAAAACTAAGTTTTGGAGAATTATTTAGCTTCTGAAAAAGAGTTTCAAAGAAACACTTATTTTCTTTCAAAAATTTGGCCAAACAACTCATTTTATTTTTAAAATAAGCATTTTTATCTCTCAAAAGCTTAGATAAGCAGGCTATAAATCTTATTCTCTCTCCTTGTTTCCATCTCTATATTTCTTTGCTCTCCATTGAATCACTAAGAGTACTCAATATTTAGCGGATCAATTTAAGGAAAATAAAAGAGACATAATGATAGAAGATTGATCATTCTTTATCAGAAACTATGACTATAGGAAATGAAAGAATAAGATAAGATGCACGTGGTGAAAGCACAAAACAAGAACCAATTTAATTCCTCAATCATACACATTATATTAAAAAAATGAAATCAGTCGTACCATGTTAGTCCTTTTGTTTTTCAAATTTCTAAAAAGTCTTTATCCTTTCATGTATCAAAAAATAATCCAAGAATAAGAAGCACCAATAGAGTTTTTAGGTTTTGGAGTTATGAAATATAGGGATATTACTATGTTAGATATTTAAAAAAATTAAATTATCAATATTTTGCCGTAGTTACTGGTTATCAACTTCCTAGCTTTGTCCATTCCTGCCTTCCCTATGGTAATCTAACAGAAAATCACTATCAAGCAATCAAAAATATGAGACCATATGGACCTCTTTGGTGCAGTCAAGTAAAAGAAAAATAGTAAAAGGTAGCATTATGGAAGAAACTTTTACCACTTTAGCTATGCATTACGTGTCTTCCCACTGCAAAATCTTTTCTCTTTTTTTTTTATCCCTCTTCTCTAGATTCTCTTCCTCATTCACACCCCTTGATGTGTTCATTCCCTTAATCCGCTCTTCTATAACAATTTTATTTTTTCTTGAATTATCACTATTTCTAGGACCTAAAAGTATAGCTTACCCTCTCTAAAGAATTCTCATGATTGATTGATCTGTAATCTTTTAATTTGAAGATCTCATTACTTCACATCTACTCGTTTTTCATTTTAACGTCGTTAGTTTAAGACCTTGGAATAAAAAATTATTTCTCATATTAATTGAGTAAGCAATTTTCTTTTTGAATCTTAATCACACCGAAACAAGGACAAAACGTTATAAAATATCATAATCAATCAACTTTTAACATCTTTCACATCTATCACAATTAATTTATAGTTACATTTCAACCTTTTAACAAAAATAAAAATTCTGTACAATAGAAATATATAAACTGAGAATAGGCAAAAATAAAAAGCTAAAAAAGGATAAAAGATTAAAAAAATAGGTAGTTATTTGCTAAACCTTGCACTGTGTAATGTGAATGTATATTGCAGCTACTAATATAATAATAGGGCCAAGGAAGAAGACTCAACATTCAGAGTGAAACTTGAAATGAAATTTCAAAGATGCTAATAATACCTGCAATTATATCCTTGACCTGCACAGATCCATGTTCCTTTGGTCCCAAAATTTTATTTATTGAGAGGGACAATTCTTTTCTCCTGGTAATTATCTTGGACCTCCAACAGTGACTTTTTGGAGTATGCAGTAGAACTACAATTAGTTCTTTATTATTTAGTAACTGAATGAGAAGAGTGAAGAAAAAAGCATCGTCCAAAAAAATCACATCTTCAACTAAATATAGAACAGTAAATATATATTATACAAGTAAACGATCACAACATATTCAATTTCTATATTTTCCTGTTTAATTATTTAAAAAAGACTTATTATATAAGTGCGGGATACAAAATATTTACTTGCAATTTTTTTCTGCTTGAGGGCTTAAAATAAAGAGAAGACATCAAAAGAAGAAAACGCTCGTCCCAAATTATTCAAGAAACAAGACCTTTTATTTCTTTTTGTCCAAACCTATAAAATTAGATTCTGACCCAAAAAAAATGAGAAAATAGAGCCTAAAGAATCTGTGTAGAGAAAAGTTATTGTGTTTAATAACCCGGATAAGAATTATAAAATATAATAAACAAGAATGTCATATCAAATCTTGTTGTTAAATTTGTTTCAATTTTTTAATCTCAAAGCTAATGAAGATTAATATAATTATTTTGTACTCATCTCTAGACTTTGAAGCCTTGAAAAACCTACAAAACATGAGAAAGTTAAGAAAATAACAAATTTAGAGAGAGAAGAGATTTACCTTAGGAAAACGATAGAGAGAATCAAGGAAAAAATAAAAAATATTGAGGAACAGTAACATATGCATAACCCAACACCAGTCCGAGAGTCAAGGATCAAGTAGATATTTGGTCTGAGATTTGCCAATATCAGAAGTCTAGAATTGAAGGGGTAAATTATTAATCCTCTCAAGCCCTAGAATGGAATTGGCCTCACCATGAATTTGAATATGTAAACTTACATGAAAAACAGGGCTTTCAACCGCAAGAGACCTATATGAAGGGGTGTGTTTGTTGGAAATTTTGTTAAGACGGTTGGATTGTGGGAGCGTGTATTTGTGTTTATCCTGGACTCTGTATTTTTTAAAGAAGAAATTTTTTAAAAATATGAAAAAAGAGAAATATATTCCCTGAATTGTGAGGGCGCTACATAAGCGGGTCTAGGTTTCTCTTTTATTATTTTTAAAACTATACACATATACTTTTGGGTGGTTTGGTTTGTTTTGACCTTTTCTTAAGTTAAAACCAAACCAAACCAAACTAGTTATGATCGGATTTTTTTCAACACCAAACAAAATCGAACCAAACCACTAGTTGGAGTTTTTTCTTGGTTGATTTGGATTATTGGATTGATGCGTTTTATCAGTTTGCTTTGTAAACCCCTGTTGAATACACTCTTAGTGTTAACTGTCGATGTATTTACATTAAAGTGTTAACCGCTTCCTTTTTATTTTTATTATTATTATGAGAGTAATAATCAGTTGAAGCAAAAAGAAAGTCTCTTTTACAGGTCTTCTCCTGTAATATTCTTTGTATCAGATTCTTTAACATCAACTTGTGAATAAAGTTCTCCCTGAAATATATGATATTTTTTCTATAATTTGATAAATAGAGAAAATATAAAAGCTCTTTACAAAAAAAATGTATAAAACGAAACTCTTACAAATCATTACTTACTGTTATAATGCACGACCTAGATATTTATTTTAAACTTAACTATTTACCTACAAATGAAACAGGTTGTCTAACATGTTTCACTTAAGTGAGTAAATGCAGTAAGTAAAGAAGACAATGATTTTAGCGTGAAAAACACCCGACTTAAAAGGTAAAAAAACACGACCTGTACTCCACAGGATTTTCTCCAACTCCACTAACTTCTACGAACCTCTTCAACATTAGATTACAACTCTTGTAACCTAAAGGAATTATAAACTCTAATTCCTATCTTCTTACACTCCTTCCCACGAATGTATTCCTAAACATTAGTCACCAGTGCTTGTCCATGAATTTTCAAGTTGATGATTAAAGCCTCGATGTGATTAATTAGTTTCTTAGATATAGAATATGGAATTACGCCATCATGATTGAAATATTAATGATTCATGGACCTCAAGATTGCCAAATCCTGGTTCATAATCATACTCATCTTCTTCTTTTAACTCAATTTCGAAAGTTCCTCCACTTTCAAGATTAGAAAATCTAGGCACAATGGGCTTCAATTCATATAATTCAGACATGAGAGGCTTTATTTTTCTCACTTCGACCTACGATTTTTCTGAATTTGGTTGCTTTTGAAAATGAAATGAGAATGAGGAGATAGTTCTTTCTCTTGCTCCATTTATAACACTAAAATCAATAAAATATTAATTGAACTGAATCTCACTTCAAATTAAAATCGAAAAATAGTTCACATTTATAGTACATAATTGTCTTTTTCAAAATGGGTCGCGTTTATATTATTTTACTGATATGTCATGATTCGTGACTAGTAAATCTGGGCGCTTATGTGGATAACTACAATAGGTAGGAATATTCTCAAGCAAAGCCACACATTCTAATATGAACAGTTATATAACTTTATATGTATGTATGCATATTTTTTCGATGTATTCATATTTTAAATATTGTAGATCAGCCTGCGGTTGTACGCGAACAAACTGAAATGGGAAAGAAAGCAATTTCATATATTAAAATAATCTGTTCCCACAAATAATTTCCAGCTGAACCAATTTCCAAATTAATAATCCAATGTAATAACTAGATCCAGTTTACTAAAAGAAAAATTGACAACTTCGACTGAAATTAAAAAATGTTTCTATGAAGAGTTGGATCTTGAATATCTAGTCTCTCACATTCCGAAATCGACCCATAACCGCATAGACAAGATGAAAATTTTGCGATAAAGCAGGTGAATTAATTCGGGGTAATAATACCCTCTAGTCGTTTCCCAAATAGTTAGAAAGTCATGTTGTAACATTAAAATCTTAGTCGTTAAAGCCTGTCCGTGAACTTTCAAATTGGGGACTATATAATTAATGAGTTCCTCTGAATAAGGAGATGGAATTACTCCGCCATGATTGAAGTAGTAATGATACATGGATTTCAAGATAGCTTTATACTGATCAAAATCATACTCTATCTCTTCTTTCAACTCATCATATTTGGATGTTCCTCTTTGTTCAAAATTAATGGAAAATCCAGGCTCAAAGTATAAAGCTTCGATTTTAGAACTCAATACTTCTTCTGGAGTTAACATTTTGAATTCATATATTTCAAACATAGGATATTTTCCTTTGTGTATTGCTACTTTTTGTTCTGAATCGTGATTTCGTCCTTGGTTGTTCTCTCCATTCATTAGCACTTATTCCATTTTTGACTCTCTGTGAAAAGAAAAAGAAAAAAAAGAATTGCGGTAAGACAAAAAAGCAAAAATGAAGAAGGTAAATAAGATCAACAATGTTGTACACTTATTATAACGTTGGTGCATATTACCGTAACATGATAGACAAAAGCATCTTTTTAGAAGACGTTTCTTTCTTGTTTTTTCAGAAGAAAAGAGACAAAAATAGTTTGGAACAAAATCACAAAAAACATGAGCGGTACATGCACAAATTGGCAATTTAGATTTTTTTTAATGATCATAAAATCACAAGATTCGTGAGACTTCTTACGGTGTAGTCGGTATGAAGAAAAATATTTTTCATGAAAAATATTTTCTTAGAAAGTGTTTTCTAGAAAAATAAATGAGCTTCTTACTTATTTTATTGTGTTTGATATGTATGCAAAAAAATATTATCCTAAAATTATTTATATATAATCTAGATAAATACTATGAGTGACCAGAATTGTGTGGTGGAGATGGTGGAATTAATACGAGAATGGGGTGAAGATGAAATGTGTTGGAGGGTGGAAGGACACACTGAGCAACTTATTTTCCTAAAGAAAATATTTTTCAAAAATTTTGATAAACCGAATATGAGAAAATCAGAAACATTTTTCGTCATATTGAATACTAGGGGTGTACATAGTGCGGGTTTTTTCGGATTCTTTAAATATCAAACTAAACCAATTATATCAGATTTTTAAATCTATAAACTACATAAAATCAATAAAAGTCGGAATTTTTCAACCTCGGTTTTTTTTTTTGAATTTTTTGGTTTTATCGGATTTTTTGGATTTTTTGTTGCCGATAACGTCTTCATATAAAACATATAACTTATACTTGAAATATTTCTTTAATTCTAGTAACATACAACTATCTAAGGTGGTTTTTAGTTAAGAAAATAACAAAAAAAAATGAGATGAGTGTTGGCATTATACTAAAAGATTCAACAAAAAAGATAATGAAATCACATAAAATAACTACAGGTAATTAATAAATCAGAACAAAAATGATCATACTCTAAAAGTATTAATTATATAACTAAATATTTTTTTTAAAAATAAGTTATGTGTTTTCACTGTGTAAAGTAACCAATGCAAAATTAAAAAATAGGTACATTTCTTTTGTTAGCATTAATATTTTTTGATTTTGGTTTGAAATTTACTTTTGTCAAAAATATGTATTTGTGAGCTATAAAACTTATTGAATCATTCAAAATTCGAAGTCCAAGCTTGAAATAATATAGTAAAGACAAAAACTATGAAAAAAATTAAGAAATATTTATAAATTATATGTAAACTAGTTAACTTATTTGCGTTTTGCGCAGTCATTGAAAAGTCATGTAAAAACTCTAAGTTAATCAAATCTCTTTTTAAATTAAACTTAAAAGTATTGTAACATAATATATATATTGGATTCTTCTGAAATAGCTTTTAAAATTATACCCCCCCCCCCAATTATTTATCATATTCAAGTAACGGAGTTGGCACATAAATTGAGTAAATATCTAATGAAAATTGATTATAATTTAGATATAAATAAGATTAAAGTAGTCAAAAATCTCTTCTAATTAATATTTATTAAGGGGCGTGTAACGATATAAAAGAATAGATACTTTGAGATGGGGGAGTAATAAAATGCAATTAAATAAAAATAATTTAATTTATTTTTCACTCATCAAAACTTCTCTAAGGTAACCAAAAACATAGAAAAGTAAAACAAAGAAAAATTCCTATCTTCTTACACTCCTTCCCACGAATGTATTCCTAAACATCTTCCTACTATACTCTATTTGAAGATAAATTCTCCTTAATCCAATTTATAGCTCACTGAATTAAGAGTACATCAATTACAACTCAATTACCAACTCCTAGTACCAGATTGCTAATTCTACCCTATCACTTTACTAGAACACGTTCGTCAATAGAATTCTTCACACTTGGATTGTTGCAAAACCTCCCGCTACTGCAGTATATTCTTTTCTCTCTTTGTAAGTGTGTAAGTTGTTTTGAGAAGTCACACTTCTATATATACACAACTCTTAAAGAGTTCTTCTTTCTTCCAATCTCTTTGCGGTAATAACCTTTGCTCGCCTTAGAGATCCACACCAAATAGAAGTCTTTCTTCAAGTCAATCTCTTTTATTTATTTTGTGTTGCAATAAAATTCCAACTCTTCCAATTTCAGCATGTGTTTATTTTGCTGAGTTTGTTTGATACGACTTATCGAGTCCTTGATTCACGCACCTTTGTCTCTTGATATTTCCAGCTTCTTTAAGCAGTTTATTTGACACTCTATTGTAAGAGCTTTACTCATCTGTTTCATTAACATGTTGTCAATCATCAAAACTATATAGGACCCAACACTTACATAATTGCAATCATCAAAGCATCTACCGCTTTCATTCTTGTTGTATTCATGGTTCATTTTGTGAAAGGAGACAAACTAGATTGACCGTAGAAATCCGTCAAAGGACCATAATTAAATTTACTCAACTCTGAATATCTAATTAAGTTTTTCTTTGAATTTTATATCATGAAAGTTGATTCAAACATAAGAAAAAATTAACCTCCTTTTGACAAACAAAAAGATTGAGAAAACTAATAATCCACCGGATCTAGACTACAATTGATGTAAACATCTTTCTCCAAAATACCATTATGTAGATAACTTTACCATTTAAAGTTGTAAAACCTCAAACTTAATCCAATTGATTCTGATTTGTATAATAAAAAGAGACATTTTTTATATATTAATTTGTCTACGTGATGGTCCTTTGAGAAGCAAAACATTTTCAAAAATATGAGTCGAAAGTATTTATTGGGAATACTTTATCATGCATTCAAGTGCTCAACTAAAACATATCCTATTTGTTTAATCCAAGAGTATATTTTCATTGCAAATGGTTCATGTAAGAGAAGTGTTTAAATGAGTAGCAAATGTCGATTCTCAAGAACACCATAAAATTAGAGTATTTCTTTTTGATAATTTTATAATAATTATAAATATATGCCATTTGAGAACATTCTGCAAGTCTAGATAGTGGGAAATATAGCAAAACACATTGTTCTGACAAATCTAATACATAAAAAACAAAAGGTTTTTATACCTTTGATTGCCAAAAAATAAGAAGGAAACCTAAGTAAATAAAAACACAACACAGGTAAGCGTTTCCTTGTTAACAAGTTATATTTTTCTTCGGTTTCTAGTATAAATATTTATAACATTGTATTAATTATTTAGAAATAGAAAATATTTTGTGGAGCATATATATCATATGTTGTTGCGAAAATAATATTTTTTGTTGCGACAGATTAGTGCCACAAAAGCTATAGTTTTGGTACGATCCAAGGCTGCCCTAAAAATAATTACCAGCGACTTGCGGCACCACAAAAAGTGGAGATTCAGTGGCGATATGATGATCCAAGAAGTGCCATTGAGGAAATTTTGGAGACTTGTCTATGTAAGATATTTATACTTTATGTGTATGCTTTTATTAATATATTGTTAATTTTATATGTATAACTAAAAATATCTCGACTAAATTTATAAAAATATTTTAAAAAAAATAATTTTGCTTATTTTATTTTAAAATAAATTTTATCTGACTTGCTCTTTATATACTCCAAAAAAATCATTTAAAAAATAATTGTTTTTACTCTTCGGATTGCGCCGAAGTTGATTGCCTTTTGTTATTTCTTTCTTTATTTATTATTGTTGTCTTTCATTGTTTTCGTTAATAATGCCTTGATTAATTTTTTTAATGAACACCCTTGAGTGATTTTTTTTTCTCAATTGAAATCTTCCATGAAAATTCATAAACACATTTCAAATGTAGTGCTTAGATGATAATTTGACAACAAATTATAAAGCAAACTTATAAAGTTAAAAATTATTTAAAATTTTTTGATGCACCCACTTATTTAAAAAAATTATTTTACTTTCTAAGTTTCAACACCCTTAATCAAATTTCTTGCTACGCCACTGGTCGAAAGTATATACTGAGATCACTTTATCATGCGTTCAAGTACTCAATTAGAACATATCCAATTTATTTTATCTAAGAGTACATTTTTGGTAATTTTATAATAATTATAAATTCATGCTATTTGAGAACATCCTGCTAATCTAAATAGTGGGAAATATAGCAAAACACCTTGTTCTGATCAACACGTAAGTAATAACAGTAAAGAATTGATAATTTCCATATATAGTGTGTGTACTTTTTAGATTTATCCCTATTTGGTATTTCAAGCCAAAATTGTTATAAAATAAGTCAAACTTCTAACAAAGAGTAAGACTCATAAAATATAAGGCAAAATCTGAATCTTTTTCCTTTAAGATTAGGTTATGCATTATAAATCTACTTTTGACAAATTTAATACATAAAAACATAATGTTTTTAGACCTTCAATTGCCAATAAATAAGAAGGAAACCTAAGTAAACAAAAACACAACGCAGGTAATCATTTTCTTGTTAACAAGTCATATTTTTCTTCCATCGCTAGTATAAATATTTATAGAACTATATTAATCATTTAAAAATAGAAAATATTTTTGTGGAACATATATATTATATGTTACTGTGAGAATAAGAATTTTATTGGCGATAGGTTGAGGCCACAAAAAACTATTAGTGGCGACTTGCGGCGTACAAAAAGAGGGGATTCAGTGGGTGATGCCAAATTGCTACTAAAATGAATTAGTGGCAACAAACATTGCCACAAAAGTGAGGTTATTATGGCGACTCATATGTGCTGCCGCGAAAAAGTATCTGCCACTTTAGTATAGCCAACGACCATTGGGTCGCCATAAAAGGGTTTTTGATGGCGACTTTGTAACTTTTTGTGATGACTTAAAACCCCCCTTTTCTTGTAGATAAGTTACTCTTGAGTAACGCCACTTCTTGAAAGTTCAACAGTAAAAATGACTCTTTAATGATTCATGAGGGTAAAAATAGGCTTTACGAAAAACTACAACACATAACCGTGTCTTTAGGCATAGTCATATATCCTAATAAGCACTAAATAATAATTAAAACTAAAGTTAACTTTCTTATCAGACAAAAAAAAAAGAAGCTACACTTGTGTGTATATTGAGCTCCCGCGAACTAATATATAATAATTACATTATAAAAAAATAGATTGCATGAAATTATAACTTCAGATCTCTTCTAGTCCACCTACACTAACTAAGTTATTATTCCTTTCACCAATAACTCTATTATTAATATAGTTACTTCGATATCCCATTGTTTCCTCAATTAGAACACATATTAACAATGAGAACCACAACATATGTGTTAAACTATTGAACATTATTTTTTGTACATCGATGAATTATTTTTGAGGAAAAAAATAGAAAAGGAAAAACATAATTATTGCACTTAGTTCTTCTAATATCTTGAAAGATCAAACAAAACGTATTAGAATTATGTGAAAATTAAAGTCAGTTTGGATACAATATGCCTACTCAAGTAAGAAACAAATTCACTACAGTGAGAACATCCATGTTTGAAATACTAATAACGAAGATAAAAGTTTGCATTTCTATGTACTTGATCTCACTAAACAAAGCTTCATATTACAAATCCATTTCTCCTAGAATCTCAGGTTCACAAGTTTCCATTATAGCAATTAAATATTTTCTCTATTTCACAAACACGTGGGGTAAAATTCTCCCACAAATATAAAAATATTTCTTATAGTATTTGATAAAGAAAAATACAATAGCTTTTGACAAAATGTATAAAATGAAATTCTTACAAATCATTATGTATACAGAGTTGAAATTAATCAACACAACGTCTGCCGCCTTCATTCTTGTTGTGTTTCTAGTTCATTTTGTGAAAGGGGACAAACTAAACTTTGAATGTAGAAATCTGTCAAAAGTCCATAATCAAATTTACTAAAGTCTGAATATCTAATTAAGGTATCCTTTGGATTGTATATCATGAAAGTATCATCAAACATAAGCAAAAGTTTACCTCTTTTCGACAAATAAAAAGATTGAGGAAAAAAATAATCCACCGGATCTAGAGGAGAATTGATGGTAAACATCTCCAAGATTCTTTATTCTCATACTCCATTATAATCCACACATCTACGTGAGTAATTGAATTATTATAAATCAAAGAAAGATTATTTTCCAATACTCCCAACACTAGGACATCATCCCCTTCTCTATGGCAGGGTCGCTTCACTTTCCTCTATTTCTCATCAACCAAATCAAAAGAGGTTATGCTCCAACCCCTTTTCATACTAAGACTAGCAGTAATAGCCCAATAAAGCTTCCCATTCACAAACTTACCCGAACCAATTAATCGCATTCCATTCTGATAACACTGTATCCTTCACGAAGAATTATTCCTTAGACTATACATATTGACCTCTTGAAAATCATGTAAACGACCCTTAATAGAAAAAATACGCATTATCTTATAATCATCATGGATCTCATCATATCCAAAATCATATATGAAACGGCCATCATTGCTCGATTTTTCAAAATCAGGCAATTTCTTGTACTTTCTTACTGTTGGGTTCCCTAGAAACAATTCACTTGCCTCATTTACTAGACAAATCAATCCATTAATCGAACCCTCAATCACAAAAGATATACCGGAGTTTTTCATTTGATAATTCAAATTAGGTTTATCCATAACAGAACAGTCTTTCAAATTTAATTTTGGTTGAGCAATCCTTAACACGACCCTATGATTGGTAAAGTCTTTATTTTTATTAGTTGAAAAACTTAGATGGTACATAATAAATTCAGGGCTACCAATTAAAGCAAGCCAAGATTTTGAAATAGACCTGAATCGCAAAAGAGATTACATTGGAAGCCTTGAGAAGATTGTTGTAACAAGATCAAAGCAAATCAAAATTTCTTTTTCGTTAGATTCTTAATTTTCTTGCTTTCCTTCAATGTTCTCTCCATTCAACACTTCTGCAGGTTACATTCTGAATTTTTTGTGAAAATATTAGAGCAGACTAAGAAACAAAGAAAGAAAGAATGAAGAAGTTTTACTTGTTTTTAATTGAACTGAAAATGAGGAAATGTTTTCTTTTCTTGCTTGATTTATATTATAATAAATTTCATTTCAAATTATCACACATAAAATCATTTATGATTGGATAATAGTGAAGTAATTAAGAATATATCAGTGAATTTTGACTGAATCGTTGTGTGACCAAATATTCAAATCTAATAGAGGCTATAAATGCTAAGTAATTCTTTTTCATCGATGAGAACGTTGGTGGATATATAAACTTATAGGATACATGATCACTAGGCACGTATCAACTATACAACAACAACAATGACATATCCAGTATAATTTCATAATGTGGGTCTGGGGAGGATAGAGTATACACAGATATTAGCTCTACCTCAGAGGCAGAGAGACTATTTCGTATCAATTATACAATAAATTAATTAAAATATGTGTCAATAACCTCAAAATTAGACCAATATTTCTCTCTCTCTATACATATAAAAAAGTTAGTCTTGTCAAAGTTAGAAATAGTCAACAATGCTGTAAATTTATTTTTAGCAATTATATACTACTCACGACACTTGGCAAAGATTTCAAATAAACATAAAATATGACCTCCTTTACATCTTCTACATAGGCGGATCCAGGATTTATCTTTATGGGTTTAATTTCTAAGATTCTCAGTGTTGAACCCATTATATTTTAAAAGTTATGGGTTTATATCTTCTATTTATTGCAAATCTTATAAAATTTTACATATAAATTTATGCTCCGAGTCCAAGGTATTGGGTTCAGATGAACCGATACTTTCACTTTACATCAGCCTCTGATCTTCTAAATATTACATGTTAATAATTATGTATAATTTGTTATTAATAATTTAATAACAAATTATACATAATTATTAACATGTAATATGTAGAAGATTAAAGGCGGATGTAAAGTGAAGTACCGGGTTCATCTGAACTCAGTACTTTCAATGCGGAGCATAAATTTATATATAAAATTTCATAAGATTTACAATAAATAGTAGATATGAACCCATAACTTTTAAAATATAGAGGGTTCAATGCTGAGAATCTTAAAAATTAAACTCATAAAGATAAAATCCTGAATCCGCCTCCGTAAAAGATGCAAAGGAGGTCGTATTTCATGTTTCTTTGAAATCTTTGCCAAGTGTCGTGAGTAATATATAATTGCTAAGAATAAATTTACAGCATTGTAGACTATTTCTAACTTTGACAAGACTAACTTTTGTATATAGAGAGAAATATTATTTTAATTTTGAGGTTATTGATGTATATTTTAATTAATTTATCGTATAATTGATATGAAACAGCCTCTCTATCTCTGAGGTAGAGATAAAGTTTGCGTACACTTTATCTTCCCCAGACACACATTATAAAATTATACTTAATATATTATTGTTGTTGTTGTTTATAATTGATACGTGTCTAGTGATCATGTATTTTATAAGTTTATATACCCACCAACGCTCTTATCGATGAAAAAGAATTACTTAGCATTTATAGCCTCTATTAGGATTTGAACATTCGGTCACACAACAAATCAGTCAAACCACACAGATACATTCATAATTACTTCACTATTAACCAATCATAAATGATTTTATGTGTGATAATCTAAACTAAAATTTATTATAATATAAATCAAGCAAGAAAAAGAAAACATTCCCTTATTTTCAGTTCAATTCAAAACAAGTAAAACTTCTTCTTTCTTTCTTTCATTCTTAGTCTGTTCGAATATTTTCACAAAGAATTCAGAATGCAACTTGTAGAAGTGCTGAATGGAGAAAGCATTGAAGGAAAATAAGAAAATTCAGAATCTAACATGTCGCGATTCATATTTTCGCCCAAAGGGTTTGAATAAGGAGCAACGTTCAGGGCTCTAAGGATTTGTTAAAAAATAATAGAGTCTCCACCTAATTTTACAAAAATTAGAAAACCAATTAAAGAAGAAGAAGGAGAAGGAGAAGGAGAAGGAGCAGGAGCAGGAGGAGGAGGAGGAGAAGAAGAAGGAGAAGGAGAAAGAGAGCAGCGAGAAAAAATAAATGTGAGGTAGTGTCAAGTTGTCCAAATGAGAGTGGAAGACGTCCTTTATATAGGAAACATTATGCCACTTTTCTCCCAAAACCATGTGCTCAAAACCATGTACCCAAAACCATGTGCACAAACCATGTGCCCAAAACCATGGGCTTTTTTCTTTATTTGTGTATTAAAATTAATTCTTTATTTCTTTATTTCTATATTTCTACAAATAAATATAATACAATATATCAATAAGGTAGAAAAATTATTAATGTCAAGCAAAAAGAATGAAATTTGAATTTTAAATAAATATAATAATTAATTAAAAAATAAAAATTAATTGAAATACAAATAAACTAATGAAAATTTTAATATTGGTAAAATAAGGATAATTATCAACAAATTGTGTAAAAAATTAAGAAAAATATGTAAAAATAATTTTATGCT
The DNA here is from genome assembly GCA_035772735.1 of Datura wrightii. Lineage (NCBI taxonomy): Eukaryota > Viridiplantae > Streptophyta > Magnoliopsida > Solanales > Solanaceae > Datura > Datura wrightii. The sequence continues at coordinate 19,712,714 of JASDFA010000016.1, read as the reverse complement.
ACTTAACATCTAGAAGCTTGAAGTATTAATTTTTAAATATGACGAGCCAAAATTGGGTATCAACAGTTGCCCCTTTTCGCTCGGAGATGATGAAGGAATTTTTGGGCGAAGAAGTTGACCTATAGCCAATTTGGCTCAGTGAGAAATGATATGTATACAAAAGAAAAATGACAGAATTTGAAAGAACTTTGATGAATTCGTCGTTCATCGGCGGGGCTGAATTGTATTAAGATAATAATAGAGAAAAAATTATTCAGGGATAAAATATTCACGTACCTTCGATACTGCTTTCAAATTGCCCCAGTGTCGAGCTATGAGATGCAAGGTTATGTACCTGCTGAGAAAGAAAAGAATGGCTATGTTATGGTAATGACCCAATATCACTCCGTAGAAGGCGGAAAATTCAATTTAGAATATGTCACTTTAAATGAGGTGACGACCCAACGTGTCTCTTTGAAAGGCAGACGAACCAATTTAAAATATGTCACCTTAAATAAGTGACGACCCAACATGTCTCTTTGAAAGGTGGATGATCCAATTTGAAATATGTTACTCTGAACAAGGTGACGACCCAATGTGTCTCTTTGAAAGGTGGACGATCCAATTTAAAATATGTTATTTTGAACGAGGTGACGATCAAATGCAATATAACATGTCACGCTGAAGGAGGTGACGATCCAATCCAATATAACATGTCACGCTGAAGGAGGTGACGATCCAACATATGTCATGCTGAAAGAGGTGACGGTCCGATGCAATATAACATGTCACGCTGAAGGAGGTGACAATCCAATGCAATATAATATGTCACGCTGAAGGAGGTAACGATCCAATGCAATATAAGATGTCACGCTGAAGGAGGTGACGATCCAACATGATATGTCACGCTGAAAGATGTGAAGATCTAATGCAATATAACACGTCACGCTGAAGGAAGTGACGGTCCAACGCAATATAACATGTCACGCTAAAGGAGGTGACGGTCCAATGCAATATAACATGTCACACTGAAGGAGGTGACGAGCCAATATGATATGTCACACTAAAAGAGGTGACGATCTAATGCATATAACATGTCACGCTGAAGGAGGTGACAATCCAACATGTCTCTTTGAAAGGCGGACAACCCAATAGGAGTAATATAAATTTGCAACCAATTATGTAATATTAGGAAATTATTTTAATTCAAACTCAAGACTTGGAAGAGTTTCATGCTATCACTAATGTGATAATTTATGAGTATAAGATTTATACAATATTATTATAAATTATTTTTTATACCATCAAGTTATCCAATATATATTTATACGTAAACCTATTTAAAATATATAATTTAATTTTTGAAAGAAGACAAGTTACTCATTAAAATAGGTAAATATATGAACAACCACAACAATATATCCAGTAGATTTTCACAAGTAGATTTAAGGAAGATGAGATGTAAAAATATCGATTTTCAAAAATATATTTGAAAGAGAAGCAAAAGTAAAAGATTAAGACAAAGAAAGTAAATATGAGCATTGTTATAAAATTATTTATACTAATGGTAAATCACACTTAAACCAGTGGTAATATGTAAAACCTAGTTTCTCCTGAACTTAATTTTTTTGTAAATAGACAAAAGCATCTTTTTTTTCTCCATTTATCTTTTTACCTTTTTTTCATGAATTACGTGAATGCCAAAAATGATTTGTTTTTTTTGTTTTGTCAGAAGAAAAGGACGAAAAAAAAGAAACTGAAACCAATACCTTATATATAAGCCCCCAGAAAAAATATACGCTAAATCACCAAAAAAAAATAAAAAATGATGGTACTTATGCACCAATAAATTGACAATTTAGATTATTATTTTCTATTGATGATAAAATCACAAGATTTCTATGTCAGATACATTTATATAAAAGTATTAATTGCTGATATTTTTTAATACTTTTTGAAATACTGATGTAAATACTTTTAAGCACTTTCTTAAGGTTCATCTATTCTCTCAGAATTGTTATGATAAAACCCCAAAAGAAACCTTCAAAAAATAATGAGTAATATACAATAAATACATAAAATATAACAGCCCTTTGCAAATAAAATGCATAAAGTTGAACTCTTACAAATTATTACTTATACAATTGAAATCATCACAACGTCTGCCGCTTTTATTCTTGCTGTGTTTCTGGTTCATTTTGCGAAAGGGGACAAACTAGACTTTGAATGTAGAAATCCGTCAAAAGACCATAATCAAATCTACTAGGTTGTGAATATCTGATTGAGTTATCCTCTGAATTGTATATCATGAAAGTTGATTTAAACATAAGAAAAAATTCACCTCTTTTTGACAAGAAAAGGGTTGAGAAAGAAAATAATCCGCAGGATCTGGAGCATAATTGAAGGTAAACATCTTCATCCAATATTCTTTATTCCCATACTCCTTCATAGCCCACACATCTATTTGAGTTGTCGAATTATTACAAATCATTAAAAGATTAGTTCCCAGCACACCCAGCACGAGAACACCATCCCCTTCTCCATTGCAAGGCCGCTCCACTTTTTTTCATTTCTCATCAGCCAAATCAAAAGAGGTTATGCTCCAGCGTCTTTCCATACCAACACTAGCGTGTAGCCCAATGAAGCTTCCCATTCACAAACTTACCTGAACTAATTGAGGATAATCAATTATTCACCAAGAATCATTCTTTAGACTATACACACTGACCTCTTGAAAATTACGTAAACACCTACTAATAGTATAAATTTGCACTACCTTATAATCATCATGGATCTTATCATATCCAAAACCATATATAAAACCTCTCAATTGAGTTCTAAAGTCAGGCAATTTCTTGTACTTTCTTATTGTTGGGTTCCATATATACAATTCTTTTGCCTCATTTACAACAAATTAATTCATTGACGGAACCTTCAATCAAAAAAGATATATTAGAGCTTTTCATGAGATAATTCAAGTTAGATTCTGCCATAACTCTATAGTTGGTGTTATTATTAGCCGATAAATTTAGATGGAACTTGATAAACTCAGGACTAGAGATTAAAGCAAGTCAAGATTTTGAAACAGATTTGACTGGAAGCCTAGAAATGATTTCAACAACCACTTCAGTTGGTAAAAGAATATTTGTGTGTTGATGGGAAGCTTCATCAGATACTAAAAGTTCTTTTGATAAGCATAAAACCTCAATTTCAGAACTTAATACTCCTTCTAGTTCTCTCTCTTTCGTGTCTTCTTGATTTATTAATCCCTCATCAGATTCTGAATTTTCTCACTTTACTTCAGTGTTGATAGATAACATTTTACTCTTAATTTGTGAAAAACTGATAATAAAGAAAGAAAGAAAGTAAGAACTTTTTTTTTTAACTTCTTTGGAATTAAACTGAGAATTGCTAGCGCTAAAATCAGTAAATATTAATATCAGTTGAATGAGGATACATGTGTCACGGAAATTATCAAGCATATAATGAAAAGTGACAAGTGTGTGTTCTTATTTGTTGTTTGCACTGTATTTTTTAAAAGATCTAATATATTCTTTCCTCGTAAAATAATATTAATTTTTTTTTGAATTAGCATAACGGTAAAATAGAAAAACACACACACAAAAAAAAAAGACTACAATACAAAACGGATATGGTGACTCTTAATTTGTAAAAATATTGGAGCCGATAAAGAAAGAATTATTTTAATTGCTTTTGGATTGAACTATGAATGAGGAGATGGTTCTATCGATCTCTTGCTAGATTTATAACTTTAAAAAAGGAAACATTTTCATATCAAATCAAAATAAATTTTCATAATATCTGATCCCACCATAAATTACAAGCAAACTAATAACTAGATTCAGTTTAGTGAAAGAAAATTGAGAATTTTAAACTGATGCTCCAAGAAATTATTTAAATATCCTAATAATAATACATGGACCTCAAAATCGCAACGATTTCCCAAACAGTTAAGAAGTGGTGCTGTAACATTTAGATCTTAGTCACCAGTGCTTGTCCATGAATTTTCAAGTTGATGATTAAAGCCTCGATGTGATTAATTAGTTTCTTAGATATAGAATATGGAATTACGCCATCATGATTGAAATATTAATGATTCATGGACCTCAAGATTGCCAAATCCTGGTTCATAATCATACTCATCTTCTTCTTTTAACTCAATTTCGAAAGTTCCTCCACTTTCAAAATTAGAAAATCTAGGCACAATGGGCTTCAATTCATATAATTCAGACATGAGAGGCTTTATTTTTCTCACTTCGACCTGCGATTTTTCTGGATTTGGTTGCTTTGTGAAAATGAAATGAGAATGAGGAATAGTTCTTTCTCTTGCTCCATTTTATAACACTAGAATCAATATAATGTTAATTGTACTGAATCTCACTTCGGATTAAAATACAAAAATAGTTCACATTTATAGTATGTAATTATCTTTTTTCAAAATGAGTCACGTTTATATTATTTTACTAATTTGTCATGATTCATAACTAGTAAATCTGGTGGCTTATGTGGATAACTACAACAGATAGGAATATTCTCAAGCAAAGTCATACATTCTCATATGAATAATTATATAACTTTATATGTATATGTGTATATTTTAACGATGTATTCATATTCTAAAAATTGTAGATTAGCCTGCGACTGTATGCAAATAAACTGAAACCGGAACTAAAACAATTTCATATATCAAAATAATCTGTTCCCACAAATAATTTCCAGCTGAACCAATTTTCAAATTAATAATCCAACGTAAAAACTAGATTCAGTTTATCAAAAGAAAAATTGACAACTTTGACTGAAATTAAGAAAGTGTTGCTATTAAGACTTGGACCTTGAATATCTAGTCTCTCACATTCCGAAATCGACCCATAAACCCATAGAGAAGCTGAAAATTTGCGATAAAGAGGGTGAATTAATTCAGGGTAATAATACCCTCTAGTCGTTTCCCAAACAGTTAAGAAGTCTTATTGTAACATTAAAATCTTAGTCGTTAGAGCCTGTCCGTGAACTTTCAAATTGGATATTATATCCTCAATATAATTAATGAGTTCATCTGAATAAGGAGATGGAATTACTCTGCCATGATTGAAGTAGTAATGGTACATGGATTTCAAGATAGCTTTATCTTGATCATAATCATACTCTTCTTCTTCTTTCAACTCATCATATTCAGATGTTCCTCCTTATTCAAAATTAATGAAAAATCCAGGTTCAAAGTATAAAGCCTTGATTTTAGAACTCAACACTTCTTCTGGAGTTAAAATTTTGAATTCATAGATTTCAGACATGGGACGATTTCCTTTGCGTATTGCTGCTTTTCGTTCTGAACCGTGATTTCTTTCTTTGTTGTTTTCTCCATTCATTAGTACTTGTTCCATTTTTGACTCTCTGTGAAAAGAAAAAAAAAAGAAAAAAGAATTGCAATAAGACTAAAAAGCTAAGATGAAGGTAAATAAGATCAGCAACGTTGTAAACTTATTTATAACGTTGGTGTAATATGATAGACAAAAGCATCTTTTAAAGAGACGTTTCTTTCTTGCTTTATCAGAAGAAAAGAGACAAAAATAGTAACAAAAAACGTGAGACTTCTTAGAGTGTAATTAGTACGAAGGAAAATATTTTTCATGAAAAATATTCTCTTAGAAAATCATTTATAGGAAAATAAGTGATTTTCTTACTTATTTTTTTGTGTTTGATATATATGCAAAAAAATATTATTCTAAAATTATTTATATATAATCTAGATAAATACTATGAGAGATCGGGATTCTGTGGTGGAGATGGGGGATTAATACAAGATTGGGGTGAATATGAGGTGTGTTGGAGGGTGGGAGGACACACTGAGCAACTTATTTTCCTAAAGAAAATATTTTTCAAAAATTTTGACCAACCGAATATGAGAAAATCAGAAAACATTTTCTGATATACTCAATACTAGGGGTGTACATAGTGCGCATTTTTTCGGATTCTTTAAATATCAAACTAAATCAATTATATCGAATTTTTTAATTTCTAAACTATATCAACCAATAAAAATCGGATTTCTCTACCTTGGATTTTTTTTGGGTTTTTTGGTTTTCTCAGATTTTTGAATTTTTTGTTGCCGATAAAGTCTTCATACAAGATATATAACTTATACTTGAAATATTTTTTTAATTCTAGTAACATACAACTTCTAAGGTATTTTTAGTTAAGAAAATAACAAATAATATGAGAAGATTGTTGATATTATACTAAAATATTTAACAAAAAAGATAATGAAATCGCATAAAACATATAGGTAATTAATAAATCATAATAAAAATGATCAAACTTTAAAAGTATTAAGTTATGTCAAACTAAGCACGGCTAATAAGTATTATTTACATAACTAAATATTTTAAAAAAAAATAAGTTATGTGTTTTCACTGTGTAAAGTAACCAATGCAAAATTAAAAAATAGATATTTAATATTATTTTCATTTCTAGTATTGAAATCATTTCTTTTGTTAGCATTAATATTGATTTGGTTTTGGTTTGAAATTTATTTTTGTCAAAAACATACATTTATGAGCTATAAAATTTATTGAAAATACGGTAAAAGATAAAAACTATGAAAAAAATTAAGAAATATTTATAAATTATATAAAAATATTTTTAAAAACTATATACATATAAAGTCGAATAGTTTGGTTTAGTTTGACTTTTTTTTAGTTAAAACCAAATCAAACCAATTATGGTCGGATTTCTTTTAACACCAAACAAAATCGAACCAAATCACTAGTTGAGTTTTTTGCTTGGTTTGACTTGGATTATTAGATTGGTGTGGTTTATCAGTTTGCTTTGTAAACCTCTACCGAATACACTCTTTGTGTTAACTGTCGATCGATTTACATTAAAGTGTTAACTGCTCCATTTTTTTAAATTATGAGAATGATAATCAGGTTGAAGCAAAAAGAAAGTCTCTTTTACAAATCTTCTCCTGTAATATCCTTTATATCAGATTCTTTAACATCAACTTGTGAATAAAGTTCTCCCTGAAATATATGATGTTTTTCTATAATTTGGTAAACAGAGAAAATATAAAAGCTCTTTACAAAAAAATGCATAAAATGAAACTCTTACAAATCATTACTTGCTGTTATACTACACGACCTAGATATTTGTTTTAAACTTAACTATTTACCTACAAATGAAACAGGTTGTCTAACATGTTTCACTTAAGTGAGTAAATGCAGTAAGTATATTTTTGATAATTTTGTAATAATTATAAATTCATGCCATTGAGAACATCCTGCTAGTCTAAATAATGGTAAATATAGCAAAACACCTTGTTCTGATCAACATGTAATTAATAACAGTAAAGAATTGATATTTTTCATTTATACAATGTGTACTTTTTAGATTTATCCCTATTTGATATTTCAAGCCAAAATTGTAATAAACTAAGCCAAACTTCTAACAATGAGTAAGACTCGTAAAATACAAGGCAAAATCTGAATCTTTTTCCTTTAAGATTAGGTTATGCATTATAAATCTACTTTTGACAAATCTAATACATAAAAAACATAAGGTTTTAGACCTTCGATTGCCAAAAAATAAGAAGGAAACCTAAGTAAACACAAACACAACACATGTAACCGTTTCCTTGTTAACAAGTCATATTTTCCTTCCGTCGCTAGTATAAATATTTATAGCATTATATTAATTATTTAAAAATAGAAAATATCTTTTTGGAGCATATATATTACATGTTTCTGTGAAAATAATAAATTTTTGTGGCGACAGGTTGGTACTACAAAAAACTATAGTTTTGGTATGATCCAATGCTGCTGCTAAAAACAATTAATGGCAACTTATGGCGTCACAAAATATGGGGATTCAGTGGAATTAGACAAACATAGCCACAAAAGTGAGGTTTTTGTGGCGACTCGTATGTGTAGCCGCAAAAAAGTACCTGTCGTTTTAGTATTATCAACGACCATTGGGTCGTCATAAAAGGGCTTTTGCTGGTGACTTTGTAACTTATTGTGATGACTTAAAACCCCCCTTTTCTTGTATATAAGTTGCTCTTGAGTAACACCAATTCTTGAAAGTTCAACCGTAAGAATGATTTTTTAATGATTCATGAGTAGTAAAACTAGGCTTTATGGAAAATTACAACACATAACCGTGTCTTCAAGCATAGTCATATATTCTAATAAGCACTAAATAATAATTAAAATTAAAGTTAATTTTCTTATTGTGACAAAAAAAGAAGTTTCATCTCTATCAGTACACTTGCGTGTATATTGAGCTCCCGTGAACTAATATATAATAATTACATGCATTATTAAAAAAATAGATTGCATGAGATTATAACTTCATATCTCTTCTAGTCCACCTACACCAACTAAATTATTCTTTCTTTCACCAATAACTCTATTATTAATATAGTTACTTCGATATCCCATTGTTTCCTCAATTAGAACACAAATTAACAATGAGAACGACAATGTATATGAGTTAAACTATTGAACATTATTTTTTGTACGTGTATGAACTTTTTTTGAGGAAAGAAATAGTTAAGAAAAAACACAACTACTACACCTAGTTCTTCTAATATCTTGAAAGATCCAACAAAATGTATAAGAGTTATGTGGAAATTAAAGTCAATTTGGATACAATATGCCACTCTTGTAAGAAAGAAATTCACTAGAGTGAAAACATTCCTGTTTGAAATACTAATAACGAAAATAAAATTTTGCATTTTTATGTACTTGATCTCACTAAACAAAGCTTCATGTTACAAATCCACTTCATCCAGAATCTCAGGTTCACAAGTGTCCCAATCTACTTCCATAATCATAGCAATTGAATATTTTCTCTATTTCACAACGACATGAGGTAAAATTCTCCCACAAATATGAAAATGTTTCTTCTAGTATTCGAAAAAAAAATATAATAGCTTTTGAAAAAATGTATAGAATGAAACTCTTACAAATCATTACATATACAGGGTTGAAATTAATCAATACAAATGTCTGCCGCCTTCACTCTTGCTGTGTTTCCAGTTCATTTTGTGAAAGGGAATAAACTAGACTTTGAATGTAAAAACCGTCAAAAGTCCATAATCAAATTTACTAAACTCTAAATATCTAATTAAGTTATCCTTTGGATTGTATATCATGAAAGTATCATCAAACATAAGCAAAAATTCACCTCTTTTCAACAAACAAAAAGATTGAGAAGAAAAATAATCCACCGGATCTAGAGGACAATTTATGGTAAACATCTTTCTCCAAGATTCTTTATTCTCATACTCCGTCATAGTCCACACATCTACGTGAGTAATCGAATTATTAAAAATAATAGAAAGATTACTTTCCAAGACTCCCAACACTAGTACATCATCCCCTTCTCCATGGCGAGGTCGCTCCACTTTCCTCCATTTCTCATAACCAAATCAAAAGAGGTTATGTTCCACCCTCTTTTCATACCAAGACTAGCAATAGCAGCCCAATAAAGCTTCCCATTCAAAAACTTACCCGAACCAATTAATAGCGTTCCATTCTAATAACAATGTATCCTTCGCCAAGAATTATTCCTTAGACTATACATATTGACCTCGTGAAAGTCATGTAGACGACCCTTAATAGAAAAAATACACATTATCTTATAATCATCATGAATCTCATCATATACAAAACGGCTATCATTGCTTGATTTAATTTCAAAATCAGGCAATTTCTTATACTTTCTTACTGTTAGGTTCCATAGAAACAATTCACTTACTTCATTTACAATGCAAATCAATCCATTAATTGAAATCTCAATTACAAAAGATATATCAGAGTTTTTCATTTGATAATCCAAATTAGGTTCATCCATAACAAAACAGTCTTTCAAATTTAATTATGGTTGAGCAATCCTTAGCATAACCCTATGATTGGTGTAGTTGTTGTTTTTGTTAGTTGATAAACTTAGATGGTACTTAATAAATTCAGGGCTACCAATTAAAGAGAGCCAAGATTTTAAACAGACCTGAACTGCAAAAGAGATCTCACTGGAAGCCTTGAGAGGATTGTTGTAACAAAATCAAAGCAAACCAAAATTTCTTGTTCGTTAGATTCTGAATTTTCTGGCTTACCTTCAATGTTTTCTCCATTCAACACTTCTATAGGTTGTACTCTGAATTCTTTGTGGAAATATTAAAGCAGACTAAGAATGAAAGAAAAAAGAAGAAGCTTTACTTGTTTTGAATTGAACTAAAAATGAGGAAATGTTTTCTTTTTCTTGCTTGATTTATATTATAATAAATTTCGGTTCAGATTATCACACATGAAATCATTTATGATTGGATAATAGTGAAGTAATTAAGAATGTATTAGTGTGGTTTGGCTGAATTGTTGTGTGACCAAATGTTCAAATCCTAATAGAGGCTATAAATGTTAAATAATTCTTTTTCATCGATGAGAGCGTTGGTGGGTATATAAACTTATAAAATACATGATCACTTGACATGTATCAATTATACAACAACAACAACAATAACATATTCAGTATAATTTCATAATATGTGTCTGGGGAGGATAAAGTGTACACAGACTTTATCTCTACCTTAGAGACTGAGAGACTGTTTTGTATCATTTATACAATAAATTAATTAAAATATGCATCAATAACCTCAAAATTAAAACAATATTTCTCTCTCTATATAAAAGTTAGTCTTGTCAAAGTTAGAAATAGTCAACAATGTTGTAAATTCATTCTTAGAAATTATATACTACTCATGACACTTGGCAAAGATTTCAAAGAAACATAAAATACGACCTCCTTTGCATCTTCTGTGGAGGCGGATCCGGGATTTTATCTTTATGGGTTCAATTTTTAAGATTTTCAGCATTGAACCCACTATATTTTAAAAGTTATGGGCTCATATATACTATTTATTGCAAATCTTATGAAATTTTACATATAAATTTATGCTCCGCTTTGAAAGTACTGAGTTCAGATGAACCCGATACTTTCACTTTACATCCGCCTTTGATCTTCTACATATTACATGTTAATAATTATGTATAATTTGTTGCTAAATAATTATTAAGTGATGTATTCTTGTATCTACTTACGATTAATCGTAGTAAATTATCGTGCAATGTCTACATAACTTTTTTGTTTGCTTTGTATTTTTTTGTTAAATCAAATTTTCTTATTTAATGTTTGGTTACTATTTCCTACTCGGCATATGTTATATTCAGCTTGAATTTAATATTTTTTTAATTATTTAAAAATTAATATTTTGATCATGAAAATTTCAAATGTGAAAAACAACTTAATTATAACCTATTTTTCAACTCCTTCATAACTCCAAACTAATAAAATGCCCTCTTCTCTCCTTTGTCAAAAATATAACCAAACACGTCTCTATCTTCAATTTCAACTTTAAAATTTTCAAATGAAATAAAAAAATATTTGATTTCTATGACCAAACGCCTACTTAGAATGATAGATATACCAATGGGCGGAGCTATCTAAGGCGAAAAGTGGTCCAATGCACAACCTCCACCAGGAATAACATTTGATTCGCACTTAATATTTACTCTTTCTTTTCTCCTTTATTTTGTGATATACTAACTTTATAGAAATTCTAAATTCATCTCTATTTCCACACGAGCAAACTAAAATAGTACCTTAAGAAGTGGTGCTGTAACATTACGATCATAGCCACCAGTGCTTGTCCACGAATTTTCAAGTTGAGGTTTAAAGCCTCGATGTAATTAATTAGTTTCTCAGATATAGGATATGAAATTACGTCGCCATTATTGAAATAGTAATGATTCATAGACCTCAAGATTGCCAAATCCTGGTCCATAATCATACTCGTCTTCTTCTTTTAACTTATTTTCAGAAGTTCCTCCACTTCCAAGATTAGAAAATCTAGGCACAATGGGCTTCAATTCATATAATTCAAACATGAGAGGCTTTATTTTTCTCACTTCGGCCTTCGATTTTTCTGGATTTGGTTGCTTTGTGAAAATGAAATGAGAATGAGGAGATAGTTCTTTCTCTTACTCTATTTATAACACTAAAATCAATAAAATATCAATTGTACTGAATCTCACTTCAGATTAAAATCCAAAAATAGTTCACATTTATAGTATGTAATTACCTTATTTTCAAAATGGGTCACGTTTATATTATTTTACTAATCTGTCATGATTCATAACTAGTAAATCTGGGGGCTTATGTGGATAACTACAACAGATAGGAAGGCGATGTATTCATATTCAAAAAATTGTAGATCAGTCTGCGGCTGTACGCAAACAAACTGAAACGGGAAAGAAAACATTTTCCTATATCAAAATAATCTATTCCCACAAATAATTTCCAGTTGAACCAATCTCCAAATTAATAATCCAATGTAAAAACTAGATTCAGTTTACTAAAAGAAAAATTAACAACTTCGACTGAAAATTAAAAAAAATGCTTCTATGAGGACTTGGACCTTGAATATCTAGTCTCTCACATTCCGAAATCGACCCATAAACCCATACCCAAGCTGAAAATTTCGCGATAAAGAGGGTGAATTAATTCAAGGTAATAATACCCTCTAGTCGTTTCCCAAACAGTTAAGAAGTCGTGCTGTAACATTAAAATCTTAGTCGTTAGAGCGTGTCCGTGAACTTTCAAATTGGGGATTATATCCTCGATATAATTAATGAGTTCATCTAAATAAGGAGATGAAATTACTCCGCCATGATTGAAGTAGTAATGATACATGGATTTCAAGATAGCTTTATCTTGATTGTAATCATACTCTTCTTCTTCTTCTTTCAACTCATCATATTCGGACTTTCCTCCTTGTTCAAAATTAATGAAAAATTCAGTCTCAAAGTATAAAGCCTCGATTTTAGAACTCAACACTTTTTCTGGAGTTAACATTTTGAATTCATAGATTTCAGACATGGGACGATTTCATTTGCGTATTGCTGCTTTTCGTTCTGAATCGTGATTTCTTTCTTGGTTGTTCTCTCCATTCATTAGCACTTGTTCCATTTTTGATTCTCTGTGAAAAGAAAAAAAAGAAAAAGGAATTGATGTAAGACTAAAAAGATAAGATGAAGGTAAATAAGATCAACAACACTGTAAACTTATTTATAATGTTGGTGTAATATGATAGACAAAAGCATCTTTTAAAAAGACGTTTCTTTCTTGTTTTTTTAGAAGAAAAGAGACAAAAATAGTTTGGAACAAAATCACAAAAAACGTGGGACTTCTTAGGGTGTAATTGGTAGTAAGGAAAATATTTTCTATGAAAATAATTAATTTTCTTACTTATTTTCTTGTGTTTGATATGTATACAAAAAAATATTATTCTAAAATTATTTATATATAATCTAGATAAATACTATGAGAGACCGGGATTGTGTGGTGGAGATGGGGAATTAATACGAAAGTGGGGTGAATATGAGGTGTGTTGGAGGGTGGGAGGACACACTGAGTAACTTATTTTCCTAAAGAAATTATTTTTCAAAAATTTTGACCAACCGAATATGAGAAAATCAGAAAACATTTTTCGACATACTGAATACTAGGGGTGTACCTAGTGCGGGTTTTTTTCGGATTCTTTAAATATCAAACTAAACCAATTATATCGGTTTTTAAATCTATAAACTATATCCAACCAATAAAAATTGGATTTTTCTACCTCGGATTTTTTTTGAATTTTTGGATTTTTTGTTGCCAATAAAGTCTTCATACAAGACATATAACTTATATTTGAAATATTTCTTTAATTCTAGTAGCATACAACTTCTAAGGTATTTTTAGTTAAGAAAATAATAAAAAATATGAGACGGGTGTTGATATTATACTAAAGTATTCAACAAAAAAAGATAATAAAATCGCATAAAAGAAATATTGATAATTAATAAATCATAATAAATTATCATACTCTAAAAGTATTAAGTTATGTCAAATTAAACAAGGCTAATAAGTATTAATTACACAACTAAATATTTTTTTTAAAAATAAATTATGTGTTTTCACTGTGTAAAGTAACCAATGTAAAATTAAAAAATAGATATTTAATATTATTTTCATTTCTTGTATTAAAATCATTTCTTTTGCTAGCATTAATATTGATTTGGTTCTGGTTTGGAATTTATTTTTGTCAGAAACATACATTTATGAGCTATAAAACTTATTGAATCATTCAAAACTCGATGTCCAAGCTTGAAATAATACGGTAAAATACAAAAACTATGAAAAAAATTAAGAAATATTTATACATTATATAAAAATATTTTCAAAAACTATATACATATAATGTCGGGTGGTTTGGTTTGGTTCGACTTTCTTTTAGTTAAAACCAAATCAAACCAATTATGGTCGGATTTCTTTTAACACCAAACAAAATCGAACCAAACCACTAGTTGGTTTTTTTCTTGGTTTGACTTGGATTATTGGATTGGTGCGGTTTATCGGTTTGCTTTGTAAACCTCTACTGAAGACACTCTTAGTGTTAACTGTCGATCGATTTACATTAAAGTGTTAACTGCTCTATTTTTTTCAATTATGAGAATAATAATCAGGTTGAAGCAAAAAGAAAGTCTCTTTTACAGATCTTCTCCTGTAATATCCTTTATATCAGATTCTTTAACATCAATTTGTGAATAAAGTTCTCCCCGAAATTTATGATTGAATTATGGTGAAGTAATTAGCGTTGTAATCACGAAGTTAGACTGAACCATTATGTGAACAAATGTCCAAATCTGCCGGAGGCTACAAATGGTCAACAATGTAGTAAGTTCATTATTATCAATTATATGAATTGATAAGAATCCCATGTTGACAAATGTCTCAATCATAGAAACTAAATATTTCCTTTATTGCTTTCTCCTTGTTCAATCCATTGTTGGTAATATCAAGGTCTATGTCACTCCCACCTTGGAAGGCATGACTGAAACCTAGTGTCATACTAGGATCTGATTGGACTGATGCACGTCTAGTGCGTGCCTGCAACTCAATTCAGGAAAACAACGAGTTATGTCTCGGCTATAAACACAGTCCCCGGCCGACAAGGCCGTATAACCACCTATAAATAAAAACAGCTAACCAACAGCACGTAACAAAAAGGAACCTATGCGGGCCGATAAGACTACCATGATGTCTAGTTATAACAGAAATGAGAACAAGCTACTACACTAGGCCCAACATGGACAACATACGAAACGTAACTAGCCTAGGCCCCACACAACCAACAACAACTAACTAATTGACGACTGTAGCCTACAATCCTCTAAGAGTACAAATAGTGGTTGAAACAGGGCCCCGAACTACCCCAAATACTATACAACTGAAAGACTATAACCTCTACAACCTGGCAACTCCAAACGAAGGGAGCTGGCCAAACTGCTGACTATGAACAACTGTGACCGAAGAGCCTAAACTCTATCTGTCTTAACCTACAGGCAAGTAATGCAGTGCCCGAGGATGAGCTTCAGTATAATATGTACCAAATATATAAGGCAGCAAGTAAGTTGTTAAAGATTGAAAGTAAATAGAGAGAAGGGGGCAGAAAGATTAGCCTGAAAGATGACTTATTTGTCATCTGCATCTAACAAAACACTACATGTCTATGAGCTACGACTGTACAATCATATATTCATAAGCTATAGCTAGCACAACATAATACAAACAAGAACCTAACCTGGCCCCCATAAGCTTAGAAGGTACAAGCAACACAAAAATAACCTACTGGGACCCCCATAAGCCCTGGTAAGTACACCTCAATCTATATAGCCCTATCCAAGTTTTTGTGACCCTACTGGTGCTATAGACAACCTATCCATCCCTTTGGGTCTGCAACTAAGCCCGCTTGGCTCCTGATTTATAGTTGTGTCTGAGTCCGATGGACTCCTGATTATTGCAACCCGGGTACCAGGCTCGTCAGGGGTGTACTACCGATACGACGTAGAAATAGTAGTACAGCCATGGAATGGACTATATAAGGTCCCCGGACCTCATCTTCGTCCCTCCCGGATGGCATACTGCTCCCTTAGAGCAACATCATATAGCCCCTCACGGGCGACGACACAACTAGTAACTCTGGGGTGGTCACGAAAGGCTCCCTAGTGAGGGCACTCCACCCGAGGTGCTATCTTAAAGTCTCAATCTAGCCTCAATAGGCGTATTTGGCCTTCTGGGCCTAACGCGACCGCTGCTCGCCCCTAGAATAATCTGTATGGCTGATAGCAGGCACACCCCGTGCACCTGTATCTAATCAGAAGATCCTGGTGGTGATCATAATATCTAACGGTCTAGACCGAATAGGGTGAGATTTGGAGTGGCCTAATAATATTCTGAACGTTCTATTCGGGCAACTATAACTCACAAGAAACTGTAGGGTCACAGAAGACCAATTACTTTATCTCTTTACTTAGAACGGCTGTAGGACTGCTACTGACCGGACCTGCTTTTGAGCAGTCGGTCTCTAATCCCCCGCAGGCAGTTTACTAACAATCTTAGCCTGAGGGTAATACTGTTTTAACATGGTTCTAGTCCTTTAGCCCTCAACTTGGTTTGTTCAGATCTTATATGACTTTCCTGGGCAATTCCCAACTTGAAGTTAAGCTTACCTGGACTTAACCACTCACGGCGACCTGTACCTAAACATCTCATGGGAGCAGGCTGGCGCATTGGCCCCACCTCTAACTGCTATTAAGTTCCCCTTCCTTAGGGTACCCGTAGGTCCTATCTGACTTGGACGACTGGAAAGGCTTCCTGAGCGACCTATATGCCAAATAATGAACCACTGGAACTGACGTTGGTAGTAGCTAACTAAACGGTGAGCTGTCACTTAGCTCACTAGACAACCCTAGGCTGCTGACTCTAAAGTATGACCTTCCTATCTAAATTTTCGGCCCTGGGGCGTAAGGGTCGCCAATGTCCTCTGGGCGTGCTTTACTGAAAAAACAGGTGCCTGACTGGTAGCTACATCGCCCAGCTGCACCTATGCGGTTCGACTACCTAACTCAGGTCCAATAGTTATCCATAAGTTTCTAAGTTCTAGGCCTAATAATCAAACATACAATTCTACTACAACAATGAATTGAAGTACAGAAGAGTTTCTATGACGCTCCTAGCGCGTGTCACACTTAACATGTCCTTTCCCGACAAGGGACACTGCAGTATAATCTATATACGTTTTCTAGCAGCTAATCACAAAATATAGCTTCATAGTCTACCAACAACAGCTGACCACAACATATCTAATCACAATCTACCGATAGCAATTACTTGCAACATATGGGACCGTTATTTCCATTCAAGTACATAAGTCGTATCACTATATGGCGAGAATAACTTGTCGAGGGGTAAGACGTACATACCTTAGCTGCTGATTCCCGATTATTTGACAAGTTTCAATTTGTATTCAACGGTTCTTTCCAACTGTAATCGTAATACTAGGAGAAAGAGACTAATTTCAATACCAAATTTGGCCTAAAATGATGACTTTAATACCAATAGAAACTATAATTCAATTACGTAAAATACGGCCAAAAACCTATAATTTTCTGAGAGTTTAGAAGGAAGAAAAGCTTGCCTAAAGCCTGTGGCCATATAAGAATCAATTTGGAGCAATTCTGATAACTTCTACTCGGTGGAGTTCCAATTTTTTGGGCGTATTTTGAGAAAATAACTCCATAGTAATGCTCCCTGCAGGGTGACAATTCAATACCTGAAGTTAATTTGAGTTTTGACGGTGTTTGGCAGCATAATTGGGCAAAAAACTATTGAAAACCTCGAAATATACTCTCTCTGGGTGAAGAGGAAATGTTTTCAAATGAACTAAACTCCACCCTTAAACATATATATATATAAGGTAGTGGGCAAGGGGGGAGCGCGGCCCGCCGCTCATAGAGCTAAAAGTCGGGTGCCACGCGCCACTCAAGGCACTAGGCTGGCCAACGTGGAGTGGTGCCCAATGCGCCTGGCCCCGGCCCCGACCTCCTGCTAGCTCGACTATGTACTCGTTCGTTCATCCGCAAGTCTTTTTCTATGTGCGTCGTACTCTAAAACTCTCAACATACGTACACACGTGTTCATCACACAATAAAAACTTAAAGGGTGTAACAGTCTAAGTTTGTGGAAATTCACTGGAAGCCTTGAGAGGATTTCAAATCAGCTGGTAGAAAAAGGTTTGTATGTTGACGGGAGATTTTATCAAATACTAAGATAAGTATAAAATCTCCATTTCAAAACTTAATACTTCTTCTAGTTCCAGCTCTTTCATATCTTCTTGATTAATTAATCCATCATCTCATTCTAATTAAGTTATTCTTTGAATTGTATATCATGAAAATTGATCCAAACATAAGTAAAAATTCACTTCTTTCTGACAAACAAAAAGATTGAGAGAATGAAGAATTCAACGGATCTAGACTAAAATTGATAGTGAACATCTTTCTCCAAGATGCCATTACGTAGATAAATTAACCATTTAAAGTTGTAAAACCTCAAGCTTAATCCAATTGATTTTGATTTGTATAATAAAAAGTGACATTTTTATATGATTAACTTTTCTACATAATGATCCTTTTAGAAGCAAAAACTTTTTAAAAATATGAGTCTAAAGTATATAGTGAGAACACTTTATCATGTGTTCAAGTACTCAATTAGAACATATCCAATTTGTTTATTCTAAGAGTATATTTTTGGTAATTTTGTAATAATTATAAACTCATGTCATTTGAGAACATCATACTAGTCTAAATAGTGGGAAATATAGCAAAACACCTTGTTCTGATCAGCATGTAATTAATAACAGTAAAGAATTGATATTTTCCATATGTATATAGTGTGTACTTTTTAGGTTTATCCTTATTTGATATTTCTAGCCAAAATTGTTATATAATAAGTCAAACTTCTAACAAAGAGTAAGACTCGTAAAAATACAAGGCAAAATCTGAATCTTTTCCTTTAAGATTAGGTTATGCATTATAAATCTACTTTTCAGAAATCTAATACATAAAAGCCATAAAGTTTTTAGACCTTCGATTGCCAAAAAAAAAGGAAGGAAACCTAAGTAAACAAAAACACAACATAGGTAATCGTTTCCTTGTTAACAAGTCATATTTTCCTTCCGTCGCTAGTATAAATATTTATAGCACTATATTAATTATTTAAAAATAGAAAATTTCTTTGTGGAGCATATATATTATATGTTACTGTGAAAATAAGATTTTTTGTGGCGATAGGTTGAGGCCACAAAAAACTATTAGTGGCGACTTGCGGCATCACAAAAAGCGGGGATTCAGTGGGCGATCCCAAATTGCTACTAAAATGAATTAGTGGCGACAAACATTGACACAAAAGTGAGGTTATTATGGTAACTCATATGTGTTGCCACGAAAAAGTATCTGCCACTTTAGTATAGCCAACGACCATTGGGTCGCCATAAAAGGATTTTTGATGACGATTTTGTAACTTTTTGTGATGACTTAACCCCCCCCCCCCCTCCCCCTCTTTTCTTGTATACAAGTTGCTCTTGAGTAACGCCACTTCTTGAAAGTTCAACTTGTAAAAATGACTCTTTAATGATTCATGAGTGGTAAAACAAGGCTTTACGAAAAACTACAACACATAACCGTGTCTTCAAGCATAGTCATATATTCTAATAAGCACTAAATAATAATTAAAACTAAAGTTAATTTTTCTTATCGTGGCAAAAAAAGAAGCTTCATCTTTGTCTGTACACTTGCGTGGATATTGAGCTCCCGTGAACTAATATATAATAATTACATTATAAAAAGTTTAGATTGCATGAGATTATAACTTCATATCTCTTCTAGTCCACCTACACCAACTAAATTATTATTCCTTTCACCAATAACTCTATTATTAATATAGTTACTTCGATATCCCATTGTTTCCTCAATTAGAACACAAATTAACAATGAGAACGACAACACGTGTTAAATTATTGAATATTATTTTTTGTACATGGATAAACTATTTTTGAGGAAAAAAATAGATAAGAAGAAACATAACTATTTCACTTAGTTCTTTTAATATCTTGAAAGATCAAACAAAATGTATCAGTTAATTATATGAAAATTAAAGTCAGTTTGGATACAATATGCCTACTCAAGTAAGAAACAAATTCACTACAGTAAGAACATTCCTATTTGAAATACTAACAATGAAGATAAAAGTTTGCATTTCTATGTACTTGATCTCACTAAACAAAGTTTCATATTACAAATCCATTTCTCCTAGTATCTCAGGTTCACAAGTGTCCATTATAGCAATTAAATATTTTCTCTATTTGACAAACATGTGGGGTAAAATTCTCCCACAAATATGAAAAGATTTCTTCTAGTATTCAATAAAAAAAATGTAATAACTTTTGACAAAATATAGAAAATGAAACTCTTACGAATCATTACATATATAGAGTTGAAATTAATGAGCACAACGTCTGCCGCCTTCATTCTTGTTGTGTTTCTAGTTCATTTTGTGAAAGGGGACAAACTAGACTTTGAATGTAGAAATCCGTCAAAAGTCCGTAATCAAATTTACTAAACTCTGAATATCTAATTAAGTTACCCTTTGGATTGTATATCATGAAAGTATCATCAAGCATAAGCAAAAATTCACCTTTTTTCGACAAATAAAAAGATTGAGAAAAAAAATCCACCTGATCTAGAGGACAATTGATGGTAAACATCTTTCTCCAAGATTTTTTATTCTCATACTCCGTCATAGTCCACACATCTACATTAGTAAATCATAGAAAGATTACTTTCCAACACTCCCAACACTAGGACATCATCCCCTTCTCTATAGCAGGGTCACTCCACTTTCTCCATTTCTCATCAACCAAATTAAAAGAGGTTATGCTTCAGTCCCTTTTCATAATAAGACTAGAAGTAGTATCCCAATAAAGCTTCCCATTCACAAACTTACCCGAACCAATTAATCGCATTCCATTCTGATAACATTGTTTCCTTCTCCAAGAATTATTCCTTAGACTATACATATTGACCTATTGAAAATCATGTAGACGACCCTTAATAGAAAAAATACGCATTATCTTATAATCATCATGGATCTCATCATATCCAAAATCATATATGAAACGGCCATCATTACTCGATTTAGTTTCAAAATCAGGCAATTTCTTGTACTTTCTTACTATTGGGTTCCATAGAAACCATTCACTTGCCTCATTTATAAGACAAATCAATCCATTAATTGAACCTCAATCACAAAAGATATACCGAAGCTTTTCATTTGATAATCCAAATTAGGTTTATCTATAACAGAACAATCTTTCAAAATTAATTCTGGTTGCGCAATCCATAACATAATCCTATGATTGGTAAATTCTTTATTTTTATTAGTTGATAAACTTAGGTGGTACTTAATAAATTTAGGGCTATTGGGACTTTGAAGTTTTGATGATTGATAACAAGATGATGAAATAGGTGAATAAAGCTGGTCCAAATGAAGTGTCGTAAGCAGTCGTGTGATAAGATGAAAATATCCGGAAGTAAGGTTGCGAAAATCTTGGAATTGATAAGCAACAATGATCAAACTCATCCACATCTACATGTGGATATATCTGGAGAGTTGGAGATGTCGTATGAAGAATACAATATGGAAGAACTCTAATATCGGACAAAGATGTTGCTGTAAAGAGTTAGGAAGAAACACGAAGTCTTGAAAGTTGTGTGTATATAATGAAGAATGATATCTCAGATGGATGGGCACTTGAAAAGGAGAGAAAATAGCAGTTTGCCTTTGGTGAGGTTATTGTCAACAAACTTGTCTAGTAAAGAGTCAAGCTAGAGTTAGCATTCTTGTACTAGAAGTTTGTGATTGGGTTGTAATCATTGTACTCTTGATTCAGTGAGTTATAAATTGAATCAAGAACAACTGGTCTTCAAGTAAGTGTTACTAGGAAGATATTGTTGTTGGTGAATTAACGGTTAGGAATTAGAGTTTATAATTTCTTAGATTGCAAGAGTTGTAATCAACCGTTTGAAGAGGCTCTTGGAGTTAGTAAAGTTGGAGAAAAATCCTGTGGAGTACAGGTCGTGGTTTTTCTCCTTTAGAGCCAAGTGTTTTCCACGCTAAATCACTGTCTCATTTACTTACTGTTTTATTTACATAAGTGGAACACGTCTGACAATTTGTTTCATTCGTAGGCAAACAGCAAAGACAAGTCCTCAGGTTGTGCAATCTAACAAGTGGTATCAGAGCGGGTTTATCTTAAAAAGCTAACACCTAAGATTGATCATGATGAATTCAGCACCACCCCTTGGACATTATGAAGGACAGTCAACCACCTGACCACCCCTTTTCAATGGTTCATACTTCATTTGGTGGAAAGCTCATATGGAGAACTTCATCCAGGCTGAGGATTACGAACTATGGGATAGGATTATTTCTAGACCCGTTATTCCCAAGAAGATGATGGATGGAGTAGAAGTTCTAAAAGTGAGATCTGAATTTACAGCAGATGACTTGTTGGCCCTCAAGAAAAATGCCAAGGCTAAGAATATCCTTGTGCGTGGATTGGGTCCTGACGAGTACAACCGGATTTTGAATTGCTTAACCACAAAACAAAAATGGGATGTCAAAGTCACTGCCATTCGAGAAGCCAAAGACATTTCTACCATGACGTTGGATGAATTGGTAGGAAATTTAAATACATATGAGATGAATATGGATGATTCAAGGAAAGGAGAGTTAGTCAAAGATAAATCATTGGCTCTCAAGGCTTGTGATACTGATGAATCTGATGGTGATGATGAGCATATTGCCTTCTTGGCTAAGAAGTTCAAAAAATTTCTCAAGAAGGAGAAGGCGTTTGACAAAAAAAGATTTGGTAACAAACGAAGCTCTAATGAGAAGTCCTCACCTGGATGCTACAAGTGCAACAAAACTGATCACCTGATCAAAGATTGTCCACTTTGAAAAATTGAGTGGAGAAAGGAAAGAGCTGAAAAAGAAAAAGCTGCTAAGGAAGCCAAGGAAAAGACAAAGAAGGAAAGCTATGCAATGATGGCTACTTGGGGGTCTGAATCTGATGAGTCAGATGTTGAAGTTGATGAAACTGCCCTTATGGCAGTAGGAGATTCTAATTTTGAAGAAGATTACAAGAACTCTCAGGTAAGGGTGAAAGGAAGCAAGCATTGGTACATGGATAGTTCTTGTTCAAGACACATGACAGAAGATAAACAAAAATTCCTTTCACTCACTCCAATAAAAGGGAGGAATGTATCCTTTGGTGATGGAAACAAGGATACTGTCATAGGGATTGGCAGGATTGGAAGCTTGGAAAGAAGGGCATTGGAGGATGTATATCATGTTGAAGGACTGAAACATAATTTACTGAGTATATCTTAGTTATGTGACAAAGGCAATAAGGTAACCTTTACCTCTGCAGATTGCAAAGTCAAAAGGCTGGATACAAATGAAATTGTGCTGAGTGCAAGCAGACACAAAAATGTATATGAGGCAGACATCATGGGAATGCTTGATACAAATCTAACTTGACTTAGTGCAATGGACTGTGATTCCCTTCTCTGGCACAAAAGACTGGGGCATGCCAGTTTGAAACAGATAAACAAACTTGTTTCAAAGGACATGGTCATAGGGCTGCCTAAGACTAAGTTCAAAAATGACAAAGTCTGTAGTGCTTGTGTGAGGGGGAAGCAGGTGAGGTCTTCATTCACATCAAAGAATCAAGTAAGTACAACCAAGTGTCTGAATTTGTTGCATATGAATTTGTGTGGGCCTATGAGAGTGAAAAGCAGAGGTGGAAAAAGGTACATCTTTGTTATCATTGATGACTACTCCATGTATACTTGGACTCTGTTTTTAGCCTCTAAAGATGATGTTTTTGATATTTCCTATGTATTTGTAAAAAGAATGGAAAAGAAATTAGACTCTCCCTTAATTTCCATAAGATTTGACCATGGAACAGAATTTGAAAATGCTAAAATTTTTAGAGTTTTGTTCAGAAAATGGAATAGATCATAACTTCTCTGCTCCAAGAACACCACAGCAAAATGGAGTAGTTGAAAGGAAAAATAGGACTTTAGAGGACATGGCTAGAACAATGATTATTGCAAGTAATCTTGCAAAAAATCTGTGGGCTGAAGCCATAAGCACTACTTGCTATATTTTGAATAGGTGCATGAATAGACCTTTGTTAGAAAAGACTCCCTATGAATTACTAAAGGGCAGGAGACCCAACATATCTCATCTTAGAGTTTTTGGATGTAAATGCTTTATTCATAACAATAGAAAAGATAACTTGGGAAAATTTGATGCCCGAAGTGATGAGGGAATCTTCTTAAGTTAACAAAAGAACAAACTGTGTTGAGGAAAGCGTGTATGTTATTTTTGATGAATCTTGTGTTATGCTTCAGACTAACATGCAGGATGAAAGTGAAAATGAAGAACATACTCAGGAACAGGTTGTTGTACCTATTTCATCTGTGGAACAAGATGGTGGATTACAGACAGGGGGAACAACAAGGAATGAATCTGAGTCATCATTATTGCTACAAATCAACTCAAATACAGGAGCTTCACAAGGACTGCAACTGAAGAATTACAAGTATCAGGATTCCCATCCAATTGAAAATGTCCTTACAGATCTCTCTTATGGTATTACTACCAGATCATGTTTAAAGAATCTGTGTGCCTTCAATGCCTTTCTGTCCAAAATGGAACCTAAAAAGGTGAAAGAGCCCCTCCTTGATGAAGACTGGATTATGGCTATGCAGGAGGAACTGACTCAGTTTAAAAGAAGCAAAGTTTGGCATTTGGTACCTCCACCTAAAGGAAGGACTGTAATTAGTATGGAACTGTAATAAGGAACAAGGCTAGGTTGGTGGTCCAAGGGTATAGTCAAGAAGAAGGAATTGACTATGATGAGATATTTGCTCCTGTTGCAAGACTTGAAGCAATCAGACTACTCATAGCTTTTGCAGCCTTCAAGAAAATTACTCTTTATCAAATGGATGTGAATAGTGCATTCCTCAATGGCATTTGAAAGAAGAGGTCTATGTGAAGCAGCCCCCAGGATTTAAAAGCTCTGAATTTCCAAACTATGTCTACAAGTTAGATAAAGCTTTGTATGGGCTGAAGCAAGCTCCAAGGGCTTAGTATGAAAGACTCTCAAAATTCCTTCTGGAGCATGGACATACAAGAGGAAAGATTGACAATACATTGTTCTTAAGAACAAAAGGTGAGGATCTGCTGATAGTGCAAGTATATGTAGATGACATCATATTTGGATATACAAGCAGTGACATGACTCAAGAGTTTGCCATGCCCATGAATGGAGAATTTGAAATGAGCATGAGGGGAGAGTTAAACTTCTTTCTTGGATTACAAATCAAGAAGACTGCTACTGGAATTATGATTCATCAACAAAAGTATGTGAAGGAGTTGCTTAAGAGATTTAAGATGGAGTCTGCTAAAGAGATTGACACTCCTATTGCCACAGCCACAAAATTGGACCTTGATGAAATAGGTCCATCCATAGATCAGACACAGTATAGAGGTATGATTGGTTCTTTTTTATATCTCACTGCTAGTAGACCTGACATTGTTTTCAGTGTTGGCTTGTGTGCTAGATTTCAAGCAAATCCCAAGGAGTCACATCTCAATGCTATCAAAAGAATTCTAAGATATTTGAAGGGGACACCTGATCTTGGATTATGGTATCCTAAAGGTAGTAAATTTTCCTTACTAGGATATTCATATGCTGATTATACAGGATATTTGGTGGATAGGAAAAGCAATACAGGGATGGCTCACTTTGTTAGACCATGTCTGATCTCGTGGTCCACAGAGAAGCAAAACTCAGTTGCCTTGTCCACTACTGAAGCTGAATATGTAGCAGCCGGTTCATGTTGTACTCAGTTGCTATGGATCAAGCAACAGCTACTGGATTTTGGTGTTGATGTGGGATGTGTTCCAATCTTATGTGAAAACACTAATGCCATCAACATTGCAAAAAATCCAGTTCAACACAAAAGAACCAAACATATTGACATAAGGCACTATTTTCTTATAGATAATGTAGAGAAGGGTCATATCTCAATTATGTTTTGTTCCACTGAAGAACAAATAGATGATATCTTCACCAAAGCATTAGGCAGGGATCTCTTTGAAAAGAACAGGTTACAATTGGGGATGATTAAGATTGCATAAGTCACCTTCAATGATTGGTTAGATTATGCAAAATTCCTTGTGTTATTTATATCTATGTTAATTATCCTAGAAAGGCACATTTACTTATGTTCCTCAAGTCTGTGATAAAATTTTAATTGACAATGGTTGTGTCGTAACTTGTGCAGTGTTATCAAGGTCTCAAGAGACAGTCATTTATCAAGTATGTTCTTTTCACTTAAATGACCTACTGCTAATGAGAAACAACTATGCTTACATGCTTCATTCCTACATAATTGTGATAACCGTCAAATCCTTCATCTTCCCCCGTAAAAGCTGCCATCACCTCCCACTAATCATCACATCTCCCACTGACACGTTGATTAGCAGTCATATCCCACGTTTCACCTTCCTACTTTTCTCCATCTATAAAATTGAAGCTAGGTTATGTTTTCAAGGCATTCGAACCTAATTACTTTCCCTAACCTTCTCAAAAAAGCTTTTCCATGGCTTCATCTTCTTCCTCGAGCAGTTCTTCCACCAATAACTCTAAAAAGGCATCTTCTTCTCAAGAACTGGTGCTTCACTCATCTAAAAGCATTACCTCCCACATTCCATTCAAGATGTTTGATTTCACAACATGGAATGCTTTTAAAAGCTCAATTATCACCCTCCACAGTCTTTCCTCCATTCTCAACTGGGTCTACCCTAAAAAATTGTGATGTTGCCCCTCTTCAGTTCGCACCAAATGATGACACCCCAATTGCAAATTTGATCCCCTAAAGGGTACGAACTAGGTTAAGAAAGAAGTTCAATAAACCTGTGCTTATTCCTGATGATGAACTCGAAGATGAATCTGATCATGAAAGACCTCCACCCACCAGTTTCACTCGCACCTCTCTCACTCGTACCCGTAAATGACAGGAATATGAGCAACTTTCTCAATCTCTTCTAAAGAGTAAAAAGAAGAAGTCTTCTACCTCTGGTTTTGGTGCAAAACAATCATCCTTCTCTAAGGATGTTCTGCTTAAAACTGTTCGCAAGTCTACTGTGGTCAAGAAGACCATACCAAAACCCACCATATTTGGGTCATCAACATCTCTTTCTCAACCTCTCTCATCTTCAGAGCAAAACCCTGCTAAGCCGACTGCTACCTCTTCATCACCTAAATAAATCGGGCCAAAACCCCCTTCCAAACCCACCTCAAAATCTCCTTCAACATACAGTCCTAAAACCTCCTCCAAACCTATCCCAAATCCTACCTCTAAAACCTCTTCACAACCACCCTCCAAATCTACCTCAAAACCAATTTCCAAACCAGCTTCTAAATCATCCTCCAAGCCCACCTCAAGAGCTCTTTCTTCTTCTAAAAAGACTAGATCATCGGAATGGGTTACTCGACCTGGTCCATCCATTGGTTCAGATTTAGATGACTCTGATGGGGATGTGGCCAGTGATTTTGATACTGGTGACCTTATTGAAAATCAACTATCCTACTTGGTCTATTTTCAAAACGAGTTGTTCTCAAGGGTAGAGTGGTAACTGATTTTGGTGGTCCAAAAATGGAGATCTTTCTTGAAAAATTGAAAGTTCAAGGTTGGTCATCCCTGTTTCTTCGGGGTGATTTTCAAAGAAAATTTGGTAGTCCAGAGGTGGTTGAGTTCTATGCGAATGGAAGTGCAAATGGTTCCCTCTTTTCTTCAACTGTTAGGGGAGTTTCTCTACATTTAGTTGTTGAGGATCTTGCCCGCAAATTTGGGAATTTCTGGTGATGGCTGAGACCATTATGTTAAATTTGAATGGACACCACTGGACAACCTACCTTTCGCTAGGGACATATGTAGGAATTCTCAGGCCAACTCGGACTTGTTCAGCATAGGCGCATTCAGAAACAAGAAATGTCTCCCCTTCATTAGCTCTATTTTAATGTTGTTCACAAAATGATCATCCCTAGAAAGGAAAGGAGGACTGAGGCTAACTATCTTGACCTAACCTTAATGAAATTGCTTGATACTAAGGTCAAGATAGACTTGCCCAGTCTGATGGTGAAACATATGCAAAGGGTTCTTGCCAAGGATGATAAAGGACATGCCCTTCCTTATGCCTTTTGGTTTTCCTATGTCTTTGAGGACTACTCAGTCCCTGTTCAGGTTTGGACCTTCCGAAATACAAAGGATGTCCTAGGTGAGGTGACACACGTTGATTTACCAACTTCAATGAGAAGGTCTGACAATCCTTTTCAAAAGATGCATAATGCCTTAGCTGAGAAGACTGTTGAGCTAGAAGCTGCTCGAGCTGCTCATGCTTTGGAAAAATCCGCTCTTGAAGTTAAGATCACTGAGTTAGAGGGAACTCTTGTATATGAAAGGGCTTCCAATGTTGAAACCATCAGACGTCTCTCCCAATTACTTCGCTCTGCACCTCCTTCATAGAAACCCCTGTCTTGTTTTCCCTATTTTGTTAATCCTACTTTCAAGGCTTGGCTGTTTCTTATTTTTCAGTAGTGTATTCATGTGCTAAGGACTTTGTTGCTCAATTTTCACTGCCTTGTTAATGCTTTCTCTTATTTTTTAAAATGTTATCATGGTTGTCTTGGGATTGCTCCAGTGGCAATAGGGTTATCTAACATTTTAATGGCAATGATTCACGGACTTAGCTTTTCAATGATGCCAAAAGGGGGAAGAAAATGAAAACATATTGATCATGATCATGCAATATTTATAACTCACTTGACTAACCTGTTTCATTCGAGAGATGTCTTCCTTCCAGGAAGAATTTGTGTAAAAATGGGATCGTGTTTGTCATCATCAAAAAGGGGAATTTTTTGGGACTTTGAAGTTTTGATGATTGACAACAAGCTGATGAAACAAGTGAGTAAAGCTGGTCCAAATGAAGTGTCGTAAGCAGTCGTGTGATAAAATGAAGATATCTGAAAGCAAGGTTGCGAAAATCTTGGAGTTGATAATCAACAATCATCAAACTCATCCACATCTATACGTGGATATATCAGGAGAGTTGGAGATGTCGTATGAAGAATCCAATATGAGGAAGAACTCTAATAGCGGGCAAAGATGTTGCCGTAAAGAGTTAGGAAGAAACACGAAGTGTTGGGAGTTGCGTGTATATAATGAAGAATGATATCTCAGAAGAATGGGCACTTGAAAAGGAGAGAAAATAGCAGTTTGCCTTTGGTGAGGTTATTGTCAACAAACTT
Organism: Datura wrightii; assembly: GCA_035772735.1. Lineage (NCBI taxonomy): Eukaryota > Viridiplantae > Streptophyta > Magnoliopsida > Solanales > Solanaceae > Datura > Datura wrightii. The sequence continues at coordinate 19,683,337 of JASDFA010000016.1, read as the reverse complement.
GTCTAGTAAAGAGTCAAGCTAGAGTTAGCCATTCTTGTACTAGAAGTTTGTGATTGGGTTGTAATCATTGTACTCTTGATTCAGTGAGTTATAAACTGAATCAAGAACAACTGGTCTTCAAGTAAGTGTTACTAGGAAGATATTGTTGGTGAATTAACGGTTAGGAATTAGAGTTTACAATTTCTTAGATTGCAAGAGTTGTAATCAACCGTTTGAAGAGGCTCTTGGAGTTAGTGAAGTTGGAGAAAAATCCTGTGAATTACAGGTCATGGTTTTTCGCCTTTAGAGCCGGGTGTTTTCCACGCTAAATCACTGTCTCATTTACTTACTGTTTTATTCACATAAGTGGAACACGTCTGACGACTTGTTTCATTTGTAGGCAAACAGTAAAGATAAGTCCTTAGGTCGTACAATCTAACAAGGGCTACCAATCAAAGCAAGCCAAGATTTTGAAACAGACCTGAACCGCGAAAGAGATTTCACTGGAAGCCTTGAGAGGATTGCTGTAACAAGATCAAAGCAAACCAAAATTTCTTGTTCGTTAGATTCTGAATGTTCTTGTTTTCCTTCAATGTTCTCTCCATTCAGCACTTCTTCAGGTTGCATCCTGAATTCTTTGTGAAAATATTAGAGCAAACAAAGAAAGAATGAAATAAAGAAAGAAAGAACGAAGAAGTTTTACTTGTTTTGAATTGAACTGAAAATGAGGAAATGTTTTATTTTCTTGTTTGATTTATATTATAATAAATTTTACTTCAGATTATCACACATAAAATCATTTATGATTGGATAATAGTGAAGTAATTAAGAATGTATAGTGAATTTTGACTGAATCGTTGTGTGACCAAATGTTTAAATCCTACCCAATTCTTGACTGGAGGGGACAACAAAGGCCTCTGCTCTCGCCATGATATACCTGATCCATGCATAATATCTGCTAAGTAATTCTTTTTCATCGATGAGAGCGTTGGTGGATATATAAACTTATAGGATACATGATCACTAGGCACGTATCAATTATATAATAACAATAATGAAATATCCAGTATAATTTCATAATGTGGGTCTGGGGAGGATAGAGTGTACACAGACCTCACCTCTACCTCAGAGGCAGAAAGGCTATTTCATATCAATTATACAATAAATTAATTAAAATATATGTCAATAACCTCAAAATTAAACCAATATTTCTCTTTATCTATAAAAGTTAGTCTTATCAAAGTTTGAAATGGTCAACAATGCAGTAAATTCATGCTTAGAAATTATATACTACTCATGACACTTGGCAAAGATTTCAAATAAACATAGAATACAACCTCATTTGCATCTTCTACATAGGCGGATTTAAAATTTTATGTTTATGGGTTCAATTTCTAAGATTCTCAGCATTGAACCCATTATATTTTAAAAGTTATGGGTTTATTTCTTCTATTTATTGCAAATCTTATAAAATTTTACATATAAATTTATGCTCTGCGTCGAAAGTACTGGGTTCAAATGAACCCGATACTTTTAGTTTACATCAGCCTTTGATCTTCTACATATTATATGTTAATAATTATGTATAATTTGTTATTAAATAATTATTAAGTGGTATGCATTCTTGCATCTACTTATGATTAATCGTGGTAAATTATCGTGCTATTTCTACATAACTTTTTTGTTTGCTTTTTATTTTTTTGTCAAAATCAAATTTTCTTATTTTATAGTTTGGTTACTATTTTCTACTTAGGATTTGTTATATTCATATCAAATTTAATTTTTTTGTAAATTTGAAAATCAATATTTTGATCATGAGAATTTCAAATTCAACTTCAAATTTGAAAAATAAATTAATTGTAACCTATTTTCTAACACCTTCATAACTCCAAATTAATAAAATGCTCTCTTCTCTTCTTTCTAAAATATATAACCAAACACAACTCTATCTTCAATTCCAACTTTAAAAATTTCAAATGAAATAAAAGAAATATTTGGGTTGCTATGTGTGAGATTGTGGATAGGTTGAAACCTATTGTCAACTGGAGACAAGTTCTTTGAAACTAAGCCTACTGTAGATGCCATCAAGGTAACAATGATGACAGTTTTGACATTCGAACCAGCAAGGTTGGTATTGGTGGGAGTAATAATCAGGCTGAAGCTTAGCGGCTGCTGGAAAGTGGTGTATATATGATGGCTTTTAGTGTTGACATTGATATTTCTCACTGCTTCAGAGAAGCTAACAGTGTCGCGGATTTTTCTGACTAAAATGGCAGCGTCTAGGGGAAGAAGCACCTTATTCTCCTCTTTTCAACAATTTCCAAGAGAAGCAAATGGATTTTTCAACCGTAAAAAAGCCAACTTCGTAGTATAAGAAGGAGATTTGATAAGTCCAACTTTTTTGTTAGTTAATGTATAGTCTTTGTAGAGTTAGCGTGGAAGGTGTGTATTTTTTCTTCCATACTTTGAATGATTGTAAGTTATCCAAAGAGTAGTTATATGTAGAGTCCTTTTTAAAATTTTGAAATACAACACGTTACTCGTTAAAGTTGGTAAATATGAGCAACAACTGTAACACATCGAGTAGATTTTCACAAGTAAATTTAGGGAAAGTGAGATGTAAAAAAATGTCGATTTTCAAAAAAAGATTTGAAAGAGAAACAAAAGTAAAAGATTAAGACAAAGAAAGTAAAAATGAGAAATGTTATAAAATTATTTATACCGAGGGTAAACCATACTTAAACCGGTGGTAATATGTAGAACATAGTTTTCTCCTGAACTTAATTTTTTTAAGGCAGACAAGAGCATCTTTTTTTCTACATTTGTCTTTTAACCTTTTTTTAATGAATTACGTGAACAACAAAGACGTTTTTTTTTTTGTTTTGTTAGAAGAAAAGGACGAAAAAAATGATGGTTCGTTAGCACCAACAAATTGACAATTTAGATTAATATTTTTTTTACTGATAATGAAATCACAAGATTCCTATATCAGATACATTTACATTAAAGTATAAATTATTGGATTTTTTTACCTTTTTTTTTACTTTTTGAATTACTGATATAAATACTTTTGAAGCACTTTTTTAGTATTCATCTAGTTTCTCAGAATTGTTATGATAAAACCCCAAAGAAAACCTTCAAAGTATAATAAGTAGTACACAATAAATAGATAAAATATAACAGCCCTTTGTAAACAAAATGCATAAAGTTGAACTCTTACAAAATCATTACACAATTGAAACCATCACAACATCTGCCGACTTCATCAATCTAGGCTTTGAATGTAGAAATTCGTTAATAGACCATAATTAAATCTATTAGGTTGTGAATATCTAATTGTATATCATGAAAGCTGATTTAAACATAAGCAAAAATTCACCTCTTTTTGTCAAACAAAAGGATTAAGAAAGATAATAATCTGCAGGATTTAGAGTATAATTGATGGTAAACATCTTCATTCAAGATTCTTTATCCCCATACTCCTTCATAGCCTACACATCTATGCGAGCTGTCGGATCATTACAAATCATAGAAAGATTACCTCCCAACACTCCTAGCACGAGAACACCATCCCCTTCTCCATAGCAGGGTCGATCCACCTTTCTCCATTTCTTATCGGATAAATCGAAAGAAGTTATGCTCCAGCACCTTTCCATACTAAGACATAAAGTAGTAGTTGAATGAAGCTTCCCATTGACAAACTTACCTGAACTAATTAATCGTGCCCCATTTCGAGGACAATCAATTATTCGGCAAGAATCATTTTTTAAACTATACACTTCTGACCTCTTGAATATTATGCAAATGCCTATTAATATTATGAATTTGCACTACCTTATAATCATCATGGATTCATCGTATCCAAAACCATATATGAAATCACTCGATTTAGTTCTAAAGTTAGGCAATTTCTTGTACTTTCATATTGTTGGGTTCCATAGATACAATTCTTTTGCCTCATTAACAAGACAAATTAATCCATTGACAGAACCCTCAATTGAAAAAGATATTCTAGAGTTTTTCATGAGATAATCCAAGTCAGATTCCTCAATTCTATGATTCGTGTTATTATTAGCTGATAAACTCAGAATGGAACTTGATAAACTCAGGGCTAGAGATCAAAGCAAGCCAAGATTTCAAAACAGACCTGAATTTCAAGAGAGATTTTACTAGAAGTCTAGAGAGTATTTCGACAACCACTTCAACTGGAAAAAAAAAGATTTGTGTGTTGATGGGAGGCTTCATCCGGTACTTGGAGTTCTCTTGATAAATATAAAACCTCAATTTTAGAATTTAATGCTCCTTCTAATTTTAGCGCTTTCATGTATGCTTGATTAATTAATCCATCATCAGATTCAGAATTTTCTTTCTTTACTTCACCATTCAGTTTTTCTGCGGGCAGCATTTTACTCTTCATTTGTGAAAATGTTGGAGCCAATAAAAAAAGAAAGAAAGCAAGAATTTTTTTTAATTCTTTTGAGTTGAACTGAGAATGAGGAGACTTCTTTCTCTTGATAGCACTAAAATCAGTAAAATATCAATATTACTTGAATGAGGATACATGTGTCACAGAAATTATCAAGTATATACTGACAAGTGGCAAGTGTTGTCTTTATTTGTTGTTTGTATCCTATTTTTTAAATAATTTGCACCCTAATATATTTCTTTCCTTATAAAATAATATTAATTTTTTTCATGAATTGGCATAACAGTAAAATAGAAAAACACACACAAAAAAAAAGACTACAATATAAAATGGATATGGTGACTCTTAATTTATGAAAATATTGGAGCTGATAAAGAAAGAAAGCAAGAAAGGATCATTTTAATTGTTTTGAATTGAACTATGAATGAGGAGATGGTTTTATCTCTTGCTAGATATTTAACTTGAAAAAAGGAATCGTTTTCATAATATCTAATCCCACCATAAATTGCAAGCAAACTAATAACTAGATTCAGTTTAGTGAAAGAAAATTGAGAATTTTAAACCGATGCTCCAATAAATTATTTAAATATCCTAATAATAAATGGACGTCAAAATCGCAATGATTTTTCATACAGTTAAGAAGTAGTGCTGTAACATTAAGATCTTAGTTACCAATGCCTGTCTATGAATTTTCAAGTTGGGGATTAAAGTCTCAATGTAATTAATTAGTTTCTCGGATATAGGTTGGAATTAGGCCACCATTATTGAAGTAGTAATGATTCATGGACCTCAAGATTGCCAAATGCTGGTCATAATCATACTCATCTTCTTCTTTCAACTCAATTTTTCAATGTTCCTCCTCTTTCAAGATTGGAAAATATAGGCACAATGGGCTTCAAGTCATATAATTCAGACATGAGATGCTTCCATTTCTTGCGGGTAGCATTTTAAATTCTTTATGATAATGAAATGAGAATAAGGAGATAGTTATTTTTCTTGCTACATTTACAACTTATTTATTTCACTAAAATCAATAAAATATTAATTGTACTAAATTTCACTTCAGATTACAATCCAAAAAGTCACATTTTAAAAGAATGCTAAGAGATTCTTTTTCATCCATGAGAAACTTATTGGGTGAATTAGTGAGTTCTTTGCTTTTTGCACGTCTAATGTGTGTTTTCATTTGTGATTTGCACTCTATCCATTTTTAATGATTTTCACCCTAATCTATTTATTTCTTGAAAAATAATACAATATATATTTTTTGAATTATCATAAGGGTAAAATAGAAAAGCACATAAAAAATATAGTGCAAAATGAAAGATCTCGGTTCGCTTGAATTGATGAACTTGTTGGCGTATAAATGAAAACATATCAAGTTTAAACCAAGCATGAGCTGCAATTATAAAACAAAAGCACTCCAATTTTCCTTTAAGATCGTTACTATCCACGTCACAAAAGAAAAGACACATTACGGATGCAAAATGCAAAGAACTCGTGAAGAGCCCCCGCTCCTGCTAGGATTAGGATAAATCTGAATATTTCCCTTACACCTATAAAAAGGTGAAAAGACTGGGTTCCTGCTGGGATTAGGTCACAATAAAACATTACAAATCTACTTTTGACAAATTCAATATATGAAAAACATAAGATTTTTTATCTTTGGTTGCAAACAAACAAGAAACTGAACCTACAGAGAGTAAATACAAGTAATTGTTTTCTTAAAAGCATATAAAGAAAATTAACGTATTGATATAAAAATCAATGAGGTGATTCCATGCTTCATCATCAAGATTCAATCAATGGGCATGAGATGGATAGATTGCTCCTTAAGTCCGCTTCCTGAAAGTTCAACGGTAGAAAATGAAATTAGAATAATATTTTACTAATCTGTCAATGATTCATGATGAGTAAAATTGAGCTTATATAACAAACTACAACATATAGGAATTTCCTCAAGCATAGACATATATTATAATATGCACTAAACATTAATTAAAACAAAAGTTAATTTTATTATCGTGACAAATGATGAAGCTTCATTTCCCGACTCACTACATTTAAGTGTGCATTGAGCATTTATGCTCCTCTGAACTTCTATGCATGTACATGAACTAATATATGATAGTTATATTATTTGAAAAATAGATTGCATGAAATTATAATTTCATATCTGCTCTAGCTCCACCGACACCAACTAAGTTTCTTACAGAAGCTTTCTTCCTTTCACCATTAGTTCTATTATTAATGTAGTTACTTTGATATCCATCTTTACAAGCTACCTTCTTTTGCTTGTATCTTGCTTTTATGAAATACAACATCCCTACTGATTACCACCTTGCGGGCAGTGGGATCCCACAAGCGATACCCCTTGACTCCATCAGCATACCCTAAGAAAATGCATTCCCTGGATTTCGGATCCAACTTCGATTTTTCTTGGGCATTGTACATAACATAAGCAGGACTTTCAAATATATGTAAGAGAGAATAATCAGCTGGTTTTTCTGTCCACGTCTCCATTGGCGTTTTCAGATCAATTGCAGTTGATGGTGACCGATTGATCACATAACAGGCGGTTTTGACTGCTTTTGCCCAGAATGGTTTTTCCAATCCTGCAGTTGTCAACATAGCTCTTGTCCGTTCCAACAAGGTTTTGTTCATTCGCTCTGCTACTCCATTTTGTTGTGGAGTATATGCCACTGTGAACTTCCTTTCGATACCTTCTTGTTTACAGAAGTTATCAAATTCATCACCAGTGTATTCTCCTCCATTATCTGTCCTCAAACACTTGATCCTTTTCTCAGATTCAAGTTTCACCCGCGCTTTGAACTCTTTAAAAAATGGAAAAACATTTGCCTTTCTCTTGATTGGATACACCCAACATCTCTTGGAGTAGTTGTCGATAAATGACACAAAATATTTTGCTCCTCCTAGGGACTCCACGGTGCTTGCCAGACATTAGAGTGGACCAAATCTAATATTTCCTTGCTTTTAGCAGAGGAACTGCTAAACTTTAGTCTATGTTGTTTAATGGTAACACAATGCTCACAAAAGGGTAGTGAAACCTTTTTGAGCCCTGGAAGAATCTTTTGCTCAGCAAGAATCTTCAAACCTTGTTCCGGCATATGGCCAAGTTTGCAATGCCACATCATCGTTGATTCTTCAAATGAACTTGCTGACGCGGTTGATGCTTCTCCTTCTTGGTGGGTTTCATCCTTAAGAACATATAGATTTGCAACAAGTTTTTCCGCTTTCATCACTACAAGCGCTCCTTTCAATATTTTCATGACTCCAGCACGAGTCTTATATGAACATCCATTATCATCTAATTGCCCCAAAGATAATAGATTCTTCCTCAAGTCTTTCACATGTCGTACCTCCTGAATGGTTTGTACCGTGCCATCATACATCTTTATTTTTATGGACCCAATACCAATAATATTCAAAGCATGATCATCTCCCATGAACACAGATCCTCCTGAGATAGTTTTATATTGATGGAACCATTCTCTCCGGGAAGTCATGTGCCATGTTGCTCATGTGTCCATGATCCAGATATCAGTGAAATGTTTTCTGCCTTCATTATTTGATATTGCTTCACTACATAAAATATCACCATCATCCGAGGTATTTGCAACATTCCCTTGAGCATTTGATGACTCAGGGTGTTCACTCTTCTTCTTGAACCAACAATCTTTCTTGACGTGCCCTTTCTTGCCACAGTTGTGACACTTGATATTCTTCTTACTTCTTGATTTAGATCTACCATGATTGTGACTCCCACTGGGGCCACGTTCCATTGGTTTTCCTCTCACCATCGTCAAAGTTTCGGCTTGCTACAAACTTGCTTGTCTGTCTTCCTTATTTTTGCGCTGATTTTCTTCTTCTAGGACAGCGGCTGCAATTTCATCGAAAACTAGACTGTTTGTATTGTTCATCAGGTTGATGATGAGTTGATCATACGAGTCAGGCAGACTTTGAAGTAGAAGCTCCGCACGTTCAGTCCCATCTATTTTGCAACCCATTGTTGTAAGTTGCGAAAATAGAGTATTCAAAGTATTGATGTGTTCAGTAACTGACATGGACTCTGCCATTCGAAGAGTATACAATCTTCTTTTTAAGAAGATTTTATTATGCAAAGACTTGGCCTCATACAATCCCGTAAGAGTATCCCATATTTCCTTCGTTGTCCATTTTTCAGCCACACTAGACAACACTTGATCAGCTAGTGCCATGTGTAGATCAGCAACTGCGTTGCTGTCTACGTCGTTCCACTTGCTGTCATCAGTAAAGTCTGTGGGCCTTCCTTCAATTGCACTAGGAAATTGTCTTTTCTCAACATCGCCCTTATTTTCATTTTCCACAATGAGAAATTAGTCCCATTGAATTTTTCAACGTCAAACTTTGTTGTACTTGACATTGTTATTTGCTTCACACCCTTCTAGATCATTTCTGAAGCACCACAACTAAAGTTTGATATGATAATAAATAATAAAAATACGTTGGACACAATATTTTACGTGGAAAACCCTCAAATAAATAGAGGAAAAAAACCACGGGGTAGAAGGATTCACTATATAAATATGGGAGTACACTACTCTCAAATACAAGGAGAAAACACTTGTAAAAGGAATAACTCACTAAAGAAGACACTCAAGACTACAATATTTGTCTTGGTGTATAACTCTCTTTATGTTCTTACTCTTTTGGATTGTAATTTTTGTGGAGATTTGTGGATCTGTGTATATAAAATAATGAAGGCAAAACGTTCTATTTATAATAGAACTAAACCGTGTAGAAGGGTGTAAAAGCAGAGATCAATTTGGACAAGGTTTGTCCTCTTTTTCCTTTTTCCATTTGGACAAGGTTTGTCCGCTTTTTTCCTTTTCCTTGTTTGACTAACTTTGTTGACAAAAATATCGATTTTAAAAAAAAAGATTTGAAAGAGAAGAAAAAGTAAAAAAATAAGACAAAGAAAGTAAATATGAGCAATGTTATAAAATTATTTAAACTAAAGGTAAACCACACTTGAACCGGTAGTAATATATAGAACCTAGTTTTCTCATGAACTTAATTTTTTCTTAAAATAGACAAAAGCATCTTCTTTTGAGCATTTGTCCTTATATCTTTTTTTTTTCATGAATTACGTGAATGCTAATAATGACTTTTTCTCCTTTGTTTTGTTCGAAGAAAAAGACGGAAAAAAAAGCTGAAACTAAGACTTTATATATATGCCCCGAGAAAAAAAAAAACAACAGAAAACTCACAAAAAAATCAAGATTTTTGTGCACCAACAAAAATGGAAAAGAAAAAACAATTTCATATATCAAAATATATAACCCATAATACATTGCAAGAATATAAAGAATAGACGATGATCAACAGCTAGCTGCATCTTTTACATGTCAACATTATTTTGTACTGGATTATAGTCTTTGAAATCAACCCATAAACACATAGACATGTCGAAAATTTCGCGCCAAAGAGGGTGAATCATTTCAGGGCAATAATACCCTCCAGTCATTTTCCAAGAAGTTAAGATGTAGTGTTGTAACATTATGATCTGATTCACCAGTGCCAATCCACGAAGTTTCAACTTTGGGGTTAAATTCTCGATTTAATTAACCAGTTCCTTTGAATAAGAAGATGGAATTACGCCGCCATAATTAAAGTAGTAATGATACATGGATTTCAAGATTGCTTTATCATGATCATAATCATACTCTTCCTCTTTTTTCAACTCATCATTTTGGGACGTTCTGCCTTATTCAAAATTTCCAAATTCAGGCTCCTTTTTGTTCAATACTTCTTCTGAAGTTAACCTTTTGAATTCGTAGATTTCAGATATGGGACGTTTTCCTTTGCGGATTGCTGCTTTTCGTTCTTAAATTTTCACATCTTTCGCGTCTTGTTGATTTTCTGAATTGTGATTTTCTCCTTCGTTGTTCTCTCCATTCGTCATCAGTTCTTCCATTTTGACTCTGTGTGAAAAGAAAGAAAGAAAGAGAGCGAGAAGTATTTTTACTTGTTTCAAATTGATGAACTGAAAAAAATGGTAGATTTAACTGTCTTATAGTAAGGACCTCTGCTTAAGGGCACAACTTCTTTTAATTAAGAGTAATGGGAAAATATACCTCTAAATTTTGCGAATTGGAGCGGATATACCCTTGTTAAAAAAGTGGTGCATATATGTCCTTGCCTTTTAACAAATGGTGCATATATACCCTCTTTGTCAAACAAATGGTGCATATTTACTATTTTTCGTTAACAGACTGAATTTTAAAAAAATTAAAATTGGCTTTTTAATTTTAAAAAATGCCACATGACTTTAAAAAGTTACCTCGCTCATTTTTTTACCCCTCCAGACCCGTCCCAACTAAAAATAATTCAGTTCCTCTTTTATTCAGATCCGCTCAAAGCTCATTTTATGACTGAGTAGAAGAGGGATTGAGGCCTTTGTGTCATTTGGGTCGGGTCTAGAGGGGTTAAAAAAAATCATATTAGGAGTAATGTAAATTTGCAACCAATCATGTAATATTAGGAAATTATTTTAATTCAAACTCAAGAATTGAAGAGTTTCATGCTATCACTAATGTGATAATATATGAGTCTAAGATTTATACAATGTTATCAGAAATTATTTCTTATGCCATCAATTATCCAAAATATATTTATGCGTAATCCTATTGAAAATATAAAATTTAATTTTTGAAAGAAGGCAAGTTACTCATTGAAATGGATAAATATATGAGCAACAAAAATAATATATCCAGTAGATTTTCACAAGTAAATTTAGGGAAGATGAGATGTAAAAATGTCGATTTTCAAAAAAAAAAATTGAAAGAGAAGCAAAAGTAAAAATTTAAGACAAAGAAAGTAAATATGAGCAGTGTTGTAAAATTATTTATACTAATGGTAAACCACACTTAAACCAGTGGTAATATATAGAACCTAGTTTTCTCCTGAACTTAATTTTTTTTTAAATAGACAAAAGCATCTTTTTTTCTCCATTTGTCTTTTTACCTTTTTTCATGAATTACGTGAATTCCAAAAATGATTTTTTTTTTGTTTTGTCATAAGAAAAGGACGAAAAAAAGAAACTGAAACCAATACTTTATACATAAGCCCCCAGAATAAACCTACGCAAAATCACAAAAAATATATGATGGTTCTTATGCATCAACAAATTGACAATTTAGATTATTATTTTCTATTGATGATAAAATCACATGATTTCTATGTTAGATACATTTATATAAAAGTATTAATTGCTGGTATTTTTTTAATATTTTTCGAATTACTGATGTAAATACTGTTGAAGCACTTTTTTAATGTTCATCTATTCTCTCAGAATTGCTATGATAAAAATTCAAAAGAAACCTTTAAAAACTAATGAGTAATATACAATAAATACATAAAATATAACAGCCTTTTCCAAACAAAATGCATAAAGTTGAACTCTTACAAATCATTACTTATACAATTGAAATCATCACAACATCTGCCGTTTTCATTCTTGTTGTGTTCCTGGTTCATTTTGTAAAAGGAGACAAACTAGGCTTTGAATGTAGAAATTCGTCAAAAGACCATAATCAAATCTACTAGGTTATGAATATCTGATTAAGTTATCCTCTGTATTGTATATCATGAAAGTTGATTTAAACATAAGCAAAAACTCACCTCTTTTTGACAAGCAAAAGGATTGAGAAAGAAAATAATCTGTAGGATCTGGAGCATAATTGAAGGTAAACATCTTCATCCAAGATACTTTATCCCCATACTCCTTCATAACCCACACATCTATGTGAGTTGTCGAATTATTACAAATCATTGAACGATTAGTTTCCAACACTCCCAGCACGAGAACACCACCCCCTTCTCCATTGCAAGGCCACTCCACTTTTTTCCATTTCTCATCAACCTAATCAAAAGAGGTTATGCTCCAGCTCCTTTCTATACCAACACCAACAGTAGTAGCCCAATGAAGCTTCCCATTCACAAACTTACCTGAACTAATTAGTCGTGCCCCATTTTGAGGACAATCAATTATTCACCAAGAATCATTCTTTAGACTATACACACTGACCTCTTGAAAATTACACGGACGCCTACTAATATATCCTTTTCTCGCAAAATAATATTAATTTTTTTTCCTGAATTAGCATAACGGTAAAATAAAAACACACACACACAAAAAGACTACGATACAAAACGGATATGGTGACTCTTAATTTGTAAAAATGTTGAAGCCGATAATGAAAGAATTATTTTAATTGTTTTGAATTGAACTATGAATGAGGATATGGTTCTATCTCTTGCTAGATTTATAACTTGAAAAAAGGAAACATTTTCATATTAAATCAAAATAAACTTTCGTAATCTCTGATCCCACCATAAATTGCAAAACTAATAACTAGATTCAGTTTAGGTAAAGAAAATTAAGAATTTTAAACTGAATTTCCAAGAAATTATTTAGATACCCTAATAATAATACATGGACCGCAAAATCGCAGTGATTTCCCAAACAGTTAAGAAGTGGTGCTGTAACATTAAGATCTTAGTCACCAGTGATTGTCCATGAATTTTCAAGTTGAGGATTAAAGCCTCGATGCAATTAATAAGTTTCTCTGATATAGGATATGGAATTACGCCATCATGATTGAAATAGTAATGATTCATGGACCTCAAGATTGTCAAATCCTGGTCCATAATCATACTCATATTCTTCTTTTAACTCATTTCAGAAATTCCTCCACTATCAAGATTAGAAAATCTAGGCACCATGGGCTTCAATTCATATAATTCAGACATGAGAGGCTTTATTTTTCTCACATCGGCCTGCGATTTTTCTGGATTTGGTTACTTTGTGAAAATAAAATGAGAATGAGGAGATAGTTCTTTCTCTTGGTCCATTTATAACACTAAAATCAATAAAATGTTAATTGTACTGAATCTCACTTCAGATTAAAATTCAAAAATAGTTCACATTTATAGTACGTATCGTCTTTTTTCAAAATGGGCCACGTTTATATTATTTTACTGATCTGTCTTGATTCATGACTAGTAAATCTGGGGGCTTATGTGGATAACTACAATAGGTAGGAATATTATCAAGCAAAGCCATACATTCTACTATGAACAGTTATATAACTTTATATGTATGTGTGTATATTTTAGAGATGTGTTCATATTCTAAAAATTGTAGAAACAAACTAAAATGGGAAAGAAAAAAATTTCATATATCAAAATAATTTGTTCCCACAAATAATTTCCAGCTGAACAAATTTTCAAATCAATAATCCAATGTAATAACTAGATTCAGTTTACTAAAAGAAAAATTGACAACTTCGACTGAAATTAAAAAATGCTTCTATGAAGACTTGGATCTTGAATATCTATCTAGTCTCTCACATTCCGAAATCGACCCATAAACCCATAGACAAGATGAAAATTTTGTGATAAAGCGGGTGAATTAATTCGGGGTAATAATACCCTCTAGTCGTTTCCCAAATAGTTAGAAAGTCATGTTGTAACATTAAAATCTTAGTCGTTAAAGCCTGTCCGTGAACTTTCAAATTGGGGATTATATCCTCGATATAATTAATGAGTTTCTCTAAATAAGGAGATGGAATTACTCCGCCATGATTGAAGTAGTAATGATACATGGATTTCAAGACAGATTTATCTTGATCGTAATCATACTCTTCCTCTTCTTTCAATTCATCATATTCGGATGTTCCTCCTTGTTCAAAATTAATGAAAAATCCAGGCTCAAATTGTAAATCCTGGATTTTAGAACTCAATACTTCTTCTGGAGTTAACATTTTGAATTCATAGTTTTCTAACATGGAATGTTTTCCTTTATGTATTGCTGCTTTTCATTCTGAATCGTGATTTCTTCCTTGGTTGTGCTCTCCATTCATTAGAACTTGTTCCATTTTTGACTCTCTGTGAAAAGAAAAACGAATTGCAGTAAGACTAAAAAGCAACGATGAAGAAGGTAAATAAGATCAGCAATATTGTACACTTATTTATAACGTTGGTGCATATTACTGTAACATGATAGACAAAAGCATCTTTTTAAAAGACGTTAAGTGTTCTTGCCTCTATCATTAGCTCGGGTAGTCCCTGTTTCTGGTGTTTTAGTCACCTTTCAATGGCTCCCTTCTTTCTTGTTTTTTCAGAAGAAAAGAGACAAAAATAGTTTGGAACAAAATCACAAAAAACGTGAGTGGTAACATGCACAAATTGGCAATTTAGATTTTTTTTACTGATCATAAAATCACAAGGTTCGTGAGATTTCTTAGGGTGTAGTCGATACGGAGAAAAATATTTTTCATGAAAAATATTTTCTTAGAAAGTGTTTTCTAGGAAAATAAATGAGTTTCTTACTTATTTTCTTGTGTTTGATATGTATGCAAAAAAATATTATCCTAAAATTATTTGTATATAATCTAGATAAATAACATGAGTGACCGGGATTGTGTGGTGGAGATGGAAATTAATACGAGAGTGGGCTGAAGATGAGTTGTGTTGGACACGGTGGGAGGACATATTGAGAAACTTATTTTCCTAACGAAAATATTTTTCAATAATTTTGACAAACTGAATATGAGAAATCAGAAAATATTTTTCGTCATATTGAATACTAGGGGTGTACTAGTGCGGGCTTTTTGGGATTCTTTAAATATCAAACTAAACCAATTATATCAGGTTTTTAAATCTATAAACTACATCAAACCAATAAAAGTAGAATTTTTCGACCTCGGATTTTTTTTGGATTTTTTAGTTTTATCGGATTTTTTGGATTTTTTGTTGTAGATAAAATTTTCATACAAAACATATAACTTATAATTGAAATAATTCTTTAATTCTATGTACAACTATCTAGGTGTTTTTTGGTTAAGAAAATAACAAAAAATATGAGACGAGTGTTGATATTATACTAAAATATTCAACAAGAAAGATAATAAAATCGCATAAAACAAATATAGGTAATTAATAAATCATAATAAAAATGATCATACTCTAAAAGTATTAAGTTATGTCAAACTAAGCACGGCTAATAAGTGTTAATTAACTAATAAGTATTAATTACATAACTAAATATTCTTTTAAAAATAAGTTATGTGTTTTCATTGTATAAAGTAACCAATGCAAAATTAAAAAATAGATATTTAATATTATTGTCATTCTAGTATTGATATCATTTCTTTTGTTAGCATTAATATTTTGGTTTTGGTTTGAAATTTACTTTTGTTAAAAATATGCATTTATGAGCTATAAAACTTATTGAATCATTCAAAATTCCAAGTCCAAGCTTGAAATAATACAGTAAAAGACAAAAATTATGAAAAAAATTAAAAAGTATTTATAAATTATATGTAAACATTTTTAAAAATATACACATATAGTGTCATGTGGTTTGACCTTTTTTTTAGTTGAAATCAAACCAAATAAATTATGGTCAATTTTTTTCAACACCAAATAAAATCGAATCAAATCACTAGTTTGGGTTTTTTTCTTAGTTTGACTTGAATTATTGGATTGATGCGGTTTATCAGTTTGCTTTGTAAACCCCTACTGAATACACTATTAGTGTTAACTGTCGATCGATTTACATTAAAGTGTTAACTGCTCCCTTTTTCTTTATTATTATTATTATTATGAGAGTAATAATCAGGTTGAAGCAAAAAGAAAGTCTCTTTCACATGTCTTCTCCTGTAATATTCTTTGTATTAAATTCTTTAACATCAACTTGTGAATAAAGTTCTCCCTGAAATATATGATATTTTTTCTATAATTCGATAAATAGAGAAAATATAAAAGCTCTCTTTGTAAGTGTGTAAGTTGTTTTGAGAAGTCACACTTCTATATATACACAACTCTCAAAGAGTTCTTCTTTCTTTCAATCTCTTTGCGATAACAACCTTTGCTCGCCTTAGAGATCCACACCAAGTAGAAGTCTTTCTTCAAGTCAATCTCTTTTATTTATTTTGTGTTGCAATAAAATTCCAACTCCTCCAATTTCAACATGTGTTTATTTTGCTGAGTTTATTTGATACGACTTATCGAGTCCTTGATTCACGCACCTTTGTCTCTTGATATTTCCAGCTTCTTTAAGCATTTTATTTGACACTCTATTGAAAGAGCTTTACTCATCTGTTTCATTAACATGTTGTCAATCATCAAAACTACATAGGACCCAACACTTACATAGTTGCAATCATCAAAGCATCTACCGCTTTCATTCTTGTTGTATTCATGGTTCATTTTGTGAAAGGAGACAAACTAGATTGACCGTAGAAATCCGTCAAAGGACCATAATTAAATTTACTCAACTCTGAATATCTAATTAAGTTTTTCTTTGAATTTTATATCATGAAAGTTGATTCAAACATAAGAAAAAATTAACCTCCTTTTGACAAACAAAAAGATTGAGAAAACGAATAATCCACCGGATCTAGACTACAAAATTGATATAAACATCTTTCTCCAAAACACCATTATGTAGATAACTTTACCATTTAAAGTTGTAAAACCTCAAGCTTAATCCAATTGATTCTGATTTGTATAATAAAAAGAGACATTTTTTATATATTAATTTGTCTACGTGATGGTCCTTTGAGAAGCAAAACATTTTCAAAAATATGAGTCGAAAGTATTTATTGGGAATACTTTATCATGCATTCAAGTGCTCAACTAAAACATATCCTATTTGTTTAATCCAAGAGTGTATTTTCATTGCAAATGGTTCATGTAAGAGAAGTGTTTAAATGAGTAGCAAATGTCGATTCTCAAGATCACCATAAAATTAGAGTATTTTTTTTTGATAATTTTATAATAATTATAAATATATGCCATTTGAGAACATTTTGCAAGTCTAGATAGTGGGAAATATAGCAAAACACATTGTTCTAACAAATCTAATACATAAAAAACAAAAGGTTTTTATACCTTTGATTGCCAAAAAATAAGAAGGAAACCTAAGTAAACAAAAACACAACACAGGTAAGCGTTTCCTTGTTAACAAGTTATATTTTTCTTCGGTTGCTAGTATAAATATTTATAGCATTGTATTAATTATTTAGAAATAGAAAATATTTTGTGGAGCATATATATCATATGTTGTTGTGAAAATAATATTTTTGTTGCGACAGATTAGTGCCACAAAAAACTATAGTTTGGTACGATCCAAGGCTGCCCTAAAAATAATTACCAGCGACTTGCGGCACCACAAAAAGTGGAGATTCAGTGGCGATATGATGATCCAAGAAGTGCCATTGAGGAAATTTTGGAGACTTGTCTATGTAAGATATTTATACTTTATGTGTATGCTTTTATTAATATATTGTTAATTTTATATGTATAACTGAAAATATCTCGACTAAATTTATAAAAATATTTTAAAAATAATAATTTTGCTTATTTTATTTTAAAATAAATTTTATCTGACTTGCTCTTTATATACTCCAAAAAAATCATTTAAAACCTAATTGTTTTTACTCTTCGGGTTGCGCCGAAGTTGATTGCCTTTTGTTATTTCTTTCTTTATTTATTATTGTTGTCTTTCATTGTTTTCGTTAATAATGCCTTGATTTTTTTTTTAATGAACACCCTTGAGTGATTTTTTTTTCTCAATTGAAATCTTCCATGAAAATTCAAAAACACATTTCAAATGTAGTGCTTAGATGATAATTTGACAACAAATTATAAAAGCAAACTTATAAAGTTAAATATTATGTAGTTTGATTTAAAATTTTTTGATGTAGCCACTTATTTAATCAACCACTGGTCGAAAGTATATAGTGAGAACACTTTATCATGCGTTCAAGAACTCAATTAGAGCATATCCAATTTATTTTATCTAAGAGTATATTTTTGGTAATTTTACAATAATTATAAATTCATGCTATTTGAGAACATCCTGCTAATCTAAATAGTGGGAAATATAGCAGAACACCTTGTTCTGATCAACACGTAAGTAATAACAGTAAAGAATTGATAATTTCCATATATAGTGTGTGTACTTTTTAGATTTATCCCTATTTGGTATTTCAAGCCAAAATTGTTATAAAATAAGTCAAACTTCTAACAAAGAGTAAGACTCATAAAATATAAGGCATAATCTGAATCTTTTTCCTTTAAGATTAGGTTATGCATTATAAATCTACTTTTGACAAATTTAATACATAAAAACATAAGGTTTTTAGACCTTCAATTGCCAATAAATAAGAAGGAAACCTAAGTAAACAAAAACACAACACAGGTAATCATTTTCTTGTTAACAAGTCATATTTTTCTTCCGTCACTAGTATAAATATTTATAGCACTATATTAATCATTTAAAAATAGAAAATGTTTTTGTGGAGCATATATATTATATGTTACTGTGAGAATAAGAATTTTTGTGGTGATAGGTTGAGGCCACAAAAAACTATTAGTGGCGACTTGCAGCGTACAAAAAGAGGGGATTCAGTGGGTGATGCCAAATTGCTACTAAAATGAATTAGTGGCAACAAACATTGCCACAAAAGTGAGGTTATTATGGCGACTCATATGTGTTGCCGCGAAAACGTATCTGCCACTTTAGTATATCCAACGACCATTGGGTCGCCATAAAAGGGTTTTTGATGGTGACTTTGTAACTTTTTGTGATGACTTAAAACCCCCCTTTTCTTGTAGATAAGTTACTCTTGAGTAACGCCACTTCTTGAAAGTTCAACAGTAAAAATGACTCTTTAATGATTCATGAGGGTAAAAATAGGCTTTACGAAAAACTACAACGCTTAACCGTGTGTTTAGGCATAGTCATATATTCTAATAAGCACTAAATAATAATTAAAACTAAAGTTAATTTTCTTATCATGACAAAAAAAATAGATTGCATGAGATTATAACTTCAGATCTCTTCTAGTCCACCTACACCAACTAAGTTATTATTCCTTTCACCAATAACTCTATTATTAATATAGTTACTTCGATATCCCATTGTTTCCTCAATTAGAACACATATTAACAATGAGAACCACAACATATGTGTTAAACTATTGAACATTATTTTTTGTACATCGATGAATTATTTTTGAGGAAAAAGTTAGAAAAGGAAAAACATAATTATTGCAGTTAGTTCTTCTAATATCTTGAAAGATCAAACAAAACGTACTAGAATTATGTGAAAATTAAAGTCAGTTTGGATACAATATGCCTACTCAAGTAAGAAACAAATTCACTACAGTGAGAACATCCATGTTTGAAATACTAATAACGAAGATAAAAGTTTGCATTTCTATGTACTTGATCTCACTAAAAAGCTTCATATTACAAATCCATTTCTCCTAGAATCTCAGGTTCACAAGTTTCCATTGTAGCAATTAAATATTTTCTCTATTTCACAAACACGTGGGGTAAAATACTCCCACAAATATAAAAATGTTTCTTATAGTATTTGATAAAGAAAAATATAATAGCTTTTGACAAAATGTATAAAATGAAACTCTTACAAATCATTACATATACAGAGTTGAAATTAATCAACACAACGTCTGCCGCCTTCATTCTTGTTGTGTTTCTAGTTTATTTTGTGAAAGGGGACAAACTAGACTTTAAATGTAGAAATCCGTCAAAAGTCCATAATCAAATCTACTAAAGTCTGAATATCTAATTAAGTTATCCTTTGCATTGTATATCATGAAAGTATCATCAAACATAAGCAAAAGTTTACCTCTTTTCGACAAATAAAAAGATTGAGGAAAAAAATAATCCACCGGATCTAGAGGACAATTGATGGTAAACATCTCCAAGATTCTTTATTCTCATACTCCATTATAATCCACACATCTACGTGAGTAATTGAATTATTATAAATCAAAGAAAGATTATTTTCCAATACTCCCAACACTAGGACATCATCCCCTTCTCTATGGCAGGGTCGCTCCACTTTCCTCTATCTCTCGTCAACCAAATCAAAAGAGGTTATGCTCCAAACCCTTTTCATACCAAGACTAGTAGTAATAGCCCAATAAAACTTCCCATTCACAAACTTACACGAACCAATTAATCACATTCTATTCTGATAACACTGTATCCTTCGCCAAGAATTATTCCTTAGACTATACATATTGACCTCTCGAAAATCATGTAAACGACCCTTAATAGAAAAAATACGCATTATCTTATAATCATCATGGATCTCATCATATCCAAAATCATATATGAAACGGCCATCATTGCTCGATTTAGTTTCAAAATCAGGCAATTTCTTGTACTTTCTTATTGTTGGGTTTCCTAGAAACAATTCACTTGCCTCATTTACAAGACAAATCAATCCATTAATTGAACCCTCAATCACAAAAGATATACCGGAGTTTTTCATTTGATAATTCAAATTAGGTTTATCCATAACAGAACAGTCTTTCAAATTTAATTTAGTTGAGCAATCCTTAGCATGACCTATGATTGGTAAAGTCTTTATTTTTATTAGTTGAAAAACTTAGATGGTACATAATAAATTCAGGGATACCAATCAAAGCAAGCCAAGATTTTGAAATAGACCTGAACCGCAAAAGAGATTTCATTGGAAGCCTTGAGAAGATTGTTGTAACAAGATCAAAGCAAATCAAAATTTCTTTTTCGTTAGATTCTTAATTTTCTTGCTTTCCTTCAATTTTTCTCTCCATTCAACACTTCTGCAGGTTACATTCTGAATTCTTTGTGAAAATATTAGAGCAGACTAAGAAAGAAAGAAAGAAAGAATGAAGAAGTTTTACTTGTTTTTAATTGAACTGAAAATGAGGAAATGTTTTCTTTTCTTGCTTGATTTATATTATAATAAATTTCATTTCAGATTATCACACATAAAATCATTTATGATTGGATAATAGTGAAGTAATTAAGAATGTATCAATGAATTTTGACTGAATCGTTGTGTGACCAAATGTTCAAATCTAATAGAGGCTATAAATGCTAAGTAATTCTTTTTCATCGATGAGAACATTGGTGGATATATAAACTTATAGAATACATGATCACCAGGCACGTATCAACTATACAACAACAACAATGACATATCCAGTATAATTTCATAATGTGGGTTTGGGGAGGATAGAGTGTACACAGATCTTAGCTCTACCTCAAAGGCAGAGAGACTATTTCGTATCAATTATACAATAAATTAATTAAAATATGTGTCAATAACCTCAAAATTAGACCAATATTTCTCTCTATATATATATATAAAAAAGTTAGTCTTGTCAAAGTTAGAAATAGTCAACAATGCTGTAAATTTATTTTTAGCAATTATATACTACTCACGACACTTGGCAAAGATTTCAAATAAATATAAAATATGACCTCCTTTACATCTTCTACATAGGCGGATCCAGGATTTTATCTTTATGGGTTTAATTTCTAAGATTCTCAGCGTTGAACCCATTATATTTTAAAAGTTATGGATTTATATCTTCAATTTATTGCAAATCTTATGAAATTTTACATATAAATTTATGCTCCGAGTCCAAAGTATTGGGTTCAGATGAACTGATACTTTCACTTTACATCAGCCTCTGATCTTCTAAATATTACATGTTAATAATTATGTATAATTTGTTATTAATAATTTAATAACAAATTATACATAATTATTAACATGTATTATGTAGATGATTAAAGGTGGATGTAAAGTGAAGTACCGGGTTCATCTGAACTCAGTACTTTCAATGCGGAGCATAAATTTATATATAAAATTTCATAAGATTTACAATAAATAGTAGATATGAACCCATAACTTTTAAAATATAGTGGGTTCAATGCTGAGAATCTTAAAAATTAAACTCATAAAGATAAAATCCTGAATCCGTCTCCGTAAAAGATGCAAAGGAGGTCGTATTTCATGTTTCTTTGAAATCTTTGCCAAGTGTCGTGAGTAATATATAATTGCTAAGAATAAATTTACAGCATTGTAGACTATTTCTAACTTTGACAAGACTAACTTTTGTATATAGAGAGAAATATTATTTTAATTTTGAGGTTATTGATGCATATTTTAATTAATTTATCGTATAATTGATACGAAACAGCCTCTCTGTCTCTGAGGTAGAGATAAAGTTTGCGTACACTTTATCTTCCCCAGACACACATTATAAAATTATACTTAATATATTGTTGTTGTTGTTGTTTATAATTGATACATGTCTAGTGATCATGTATTTTATAAGTTTATATACCTACCAACGCTCTTATCGATGAAAAAGAATTACTTAACATTTATAGCCTCTATTAGGATTTGAACATTCGGTCACACAACAAATCAGTCAAACCACACAGATACATTCATAATTACTTCACTATTAACCAATCATAAATGATTTTATCTGTGATAATCTAAACTAAAATTTATTATAATATAAATCAAGCAAGAAAAAGAAAACATTCCCTTATTTTCAGTTCAATTCAAAACAAGTAAAACTTCTTCTTTCTTTCTTTCATTCTTAGTCTGTTCTAATATTTTCACAAAGAATTCAGAATGCAACTTGTAGAAGTGCTGAATGGAGAAAGCATTGAAGGAAAGTAAGAAAATTCAGAATCTAACATGTCGCGATTCATATTTTCGCCCAAAGGGTTTGAATAAGGAGCAATGTTCAGGGCTCTAAGGATTTGTTAAAAAATAATAGAGTCTCCACCTAATTTTACAAAAATTAGAAAACCAATTAAAGAAGAAGAAGAAGAAGAAGAAGAAGAAGAAGAAGAAGGAGAAGGAGAAGGAGAAGGAGCAGGAGCAGGAGGAGGAGGAGGAGGAGAAGAAGGAGAAGGAGAAAGAGAGCAGCGAGAAAAAATAAATGTGAGGTAGTGTCAAGTTGTCCAAAACCATGTGCACAAACCATGTGTCCAAAACCATGGGCTTTTTTCTTTATTTGTGTATTAAAATTAATTCTTTATTTCTTTATTTCTATATTTCTACAAATAAATATAATACAATATATCAATAAGGTAGAAAAATTATTAATGTCAAGCAAAAAGAATAAAATTTAAATTTTAAATAAATATAATAATTAATTAAAAAATAAAATTAATTGAAATACAAATAAACTAATGAAAATTTTAATATTGGCAAAATAAGGATAATTATCAACAAATTGTGTAAAAAATTAAGAAAAATATGTAAAAATAATTTTATGCTACTTAACATCTAGAATCTTGAAGTATTAATTTTTAAATATGACGAGCCAAAATTGGGTATCAACTGTTGCCCCTTTTCGCTCGGAGATGATGAAAGAATTTTTGGGCGAAGACGTTGACGTATAGCCAATTTGGCTCGGTGAGAAATGATATGTATACAAAAGAAAAATGACAGAATTTGAAAGAACTTTGATGAATTCGTCGTTCGTTGGCGGGGCTGAATTGTATTAAGATAATAATAGAGAAAAAATTATTCAGGGATAAAATATTCATGTACCTTCGATACTGCTTTCAAATTGCCCCAGTGTCGAGCTATGAGATGCAAGGTTATGTACCTGCTGAGAAAGAAAAGAATGGTTATGTTATGGTAATGACCCAATATCTCTCCGTAGAAGGCGGAAAATTCAATTTAGAATATGTCACTTTAAACGAGGTGACGACCCAACGTGTCTCTTTGAAAGGCAGACGAACCAATTTAAAATATGTCACCTTAAACAAGTGACGACCCAACATGTCTCTTTGAAAGGCGGACGATCCAATTTGAAATATGTTACTCTGAACAAGGTGACGACCTAATGTGTCTCTTTGAAAGGTGGACGATCCAATTTAAAATATGTTATTTTGAACGAGGTGATGATCAAATGCAATATAACATGTCACGCTGAAGGAGGTGATGATCCAATGCAATATAACATGTCACGCTGAAGGAGGTGACGATCCAACATATGTCATGCTGAAAGAGGTGACGGTCCAATGCAATATAACATGTCACGCTGAAGGAGGTGACAATCCAATGCAATATAATATGTCACGCTGAAGGAGGTGACGATCCAATGCAATATAAGATGTCACGCTGAAGGAGGTGACGATCCAACATGATATGTCACGCTGAAAGATGTGAAGATCTAATGCAATATAACACGTCACGCTGAAGGAAGTGACGGTCCAACGCAATATAACATGTCACGCTAAAGGAGGTGACGGTCCAATGCAATATAACATGTCACACTGAAGGAGGTGACGATCCAATATGATATGTCACACTAAAAGAGGTGACGATCTAATGCATATAACATGTCACGCTGAAGGAGGTGACAATCCAACATGTCTCTTTGAAAGGCGGACAACCCAATAGGAGTAATATAAATTTGCAACCAATTATGTAATATTAGGAAATTATTTTAATTCAAACTCAAGAATTGAAAGAGTTTCATGCTATCACTAATGTGATAATTTACGAGTATAAGATTTATACAATATTATTATAAATTATTTTTTATACCATCAAGTTATCCAATATATATTTATACGTAAACCTATTTAAAATATATAATTTAATTTTTGAAAGAAGACAAGTTACTCATTAAAATAGGTAAATATATGAACAACCACAATAATATATCCAATAGATTTTCACAAGTAGATTTAGGGAAGATGAGATGTAAAAATATCGATTTTCAAAAATAGATTTGAAAGAGAAGCAAAAGTAAAAGATTAAGACAAAGAAAGTAAATATGAGCATTGTTATAAAATTATTTATACTAATGGTAAACCACACTTAAGTCGGTGGTAATATGCAAAACCTAGTTTCTCCTGAACTTAAATAGACAAAAGCATCTTTTTTTTCTCCATTTATCTTTTTACCTTTTTTTCATGAATTACGTGAATGCCAAAAATAATTTGTTTTTTTGTTTTGTCAGAAGAAAAGGATGAAAGAAAAGAAACTGAAACCAATACATTATATATAAGCCCCCAGAAAAAACCTACGCAAAATCACCAAAAAAAATAAAGAATGATGGTACTTATGCACCAATAAATTGACAATTTAGATTATTATTTTCTATTGATGATAAAATCACAAGATTTCTATGTCAGATACATTTATATAAAAGTATTAATTGCTGGTATTTTTTAATACTTTTTGAATTACTGATGTAAATACTTTTAAGCACTTTCTTAAGGTTCATCTATTCTCTCAGAATTGTTATGATAAAACCCCAAAAAAAACCTTCAAAAAATAATGAGTAATATACAATAAATACATAAAATATAACAGCCCTTTGCAAATAAAATGCATAAAGTTGAACTCTTACAAATCATTACTTATACAATTGAAATCATCACAACGTCTGCCGCTTTTATTCTTGCTGTATTTCTGGTTCATTTTGCGAAAGGGGACAAACTAGACTTTGAATGTAGAAATCCGTCAAAAGACCATAATCAAATCTACTAGGTTGTGAATATCTGATTGAGTTATCCTCTGAATTGTATATCATGAAAGTTGATTTAAACATAAGCAAAAATTCAACTCTTTTTGACAAGAAAAGGATTGAGAAAGAAAATAATCCGCAGGATCTGGAGCATAATTGAAGGTAAACATCTTCATCCAATATTCTTTATTCCCATACTCCTTCATAGCCCACACATCTATTTGAGTTGTGGAATTATTAGAAATCATTAGAAGATTAGTTCCCAGCACACCCAGCACGAGAACACCATCCCCTTCTCCATTGCAAGGCCGCTCCACGTTTTTTCAATTCTCATCAGCCAAATCAAAAGAGGTTATGCTCCAGCGTCTTTCCATACCAACACTAGCGTTAGTTATTTAAAAATAGAATATATTTTGTGAAGCATATATATTATATGTTGCTGCGAAAAAAATAATTTTTGTGGGGACAGATTGGTGCCACAAAAAACTATAGTTTTGATACGAATCAAGGCTACCCTAAAAATAATTACCGGTGACATGCGACGCCACAAAAAGTGGATATTTAGTGGCGATATGATGATCCAAGAAGTGCCATTGAGGAAATCTTGGAGACTTGTCTACGTAAGATATTTATACTTTATGTGTATATTTTTATTAATATATTGTTAATTTTATATGTATAACTGAAAATATCTCGACTAAATTTATAAAAATATTTTTTAAAAAAATAATTTTACTTATTTTATTTTAAAATAGATTTTATCTGACTTGCTCTTTATATACTCCAAAAAATTATTTAAAACCTCACTGTTTTTACTCTTCGGATTGCGCCGAAGTTGATTGTTTTTTGTTATTTCTTTCTTTTATAATTGTTGTCTTTCATTGTTTTTGTTAATAATGCCTTGATTATTTTTTTTAATGAACATCCTTGAGTGATTTTTTTTTTCTCAATTGAAAACTTGTAAAGTTAAATATTATGTAGTTTGATTTAAAAAATTTTTATGCACCCACTTATTTAAAAAAATTATTTACTTTCTAAGTTTCAACACTCTTAATCAAATTTCTGGCTACGCCACTGGTCGAAAGTATATAGTGAGAATACTTTATCATACGTTGAAGTACTCAATTAGAACATATCCAATTTGTTTAATCTAAGAGTATATTTTTGGTAATTTGTAATAATTATAAATTCATGTCATTTGAGAATATCCTGCTAGTCTAAATAGTGGAAAATATAGCAAAACACCTTGTTCTAATCAGCATGTAATTAATAACAGTAAAAAATTGATATATTTCAAGCCAAAATTATTATAAAATAAGTGAAACTTCTAACAAAGAGTAAGACTCAAAAAATGCAAGGCAAAATTTGAAGGAAATCTAATACATAAAAAACTTAAGGCTTTTAGACCTTCAACTGCCAAAATATAAGAAGGAAATCTAAGTAAACAAAAACACAATACAGGTAAACATTTCCTCGTTAACAAGTCATATTTTTCTTCTATCGCTAGTATAAATATTTATAGCATTATATTAATTATTTAAAATAGAAAATATTATTGTGGAGCATATATATTACATGTTGCTGTGAAAATAAGAATTTTTGTGGCGACAGGTTGGTGCTACAAAAAACTATAGTTTTGGTACGATCCAAGACTGTCACTAAAAACAATTAGACAAACATAGCCACAAAAGTGAGGTTTTTGTGGCGACTCATATGTGTAGCCGCAAAAAAGTATCTACCACTTTAGTCTAGCCAACGACCATTGGATCGTCATAAAAGGGCTTTTGCTGATGACTTTGTAACTTTTTGTGATGACTTAACCCCCCGCCCCTTTTTTTGTATATAAGTTGTTCTTGAGTAACGCCATTTCTTGAAAGTTCAACAGTAAAAATGGCTCTTTAATGATTCATGAGTAATAAAAGTAGGTTTTATGGAAAACTACAACACATAACCGTGTCTTCAAGCATAGTCATATATTCTAATAAGCACTAAATAATAATTAAAACTAAAGTGTTATAAATATATTTGTATTATAGTAAATGTCTATAAATGTATTTGTATTGTAGTAGATACATATGTTTATATTATAGTGAAAGTATATCTTTTGAAAAAAAGTTAGGAGAAATTATCCCTATAAATAGAGAGGTTCTCCTTCATTGTATTTCATCCCATCAAGAGAAATAAGAACTTCTCTCCTTCTCTGTTTCTCTACAATATTTTTATTCTTTCTTTATTATTTCATAACACGTTATTGACACGATTCTCTGCCTTGACCACTCACTTTGAAAGATATGAGGTAAGAAAAAATTAAAATTTCTTTTTCAAAAGATGTATTACTTAACCACAGGAATGATATTTCTTTGGTGATATTGTCGCTCTACGATTCTACCGTCTCAAAATTTGAAGGACAAGGTATTTTTTTTCTCTTTCTTTTAATATGACTAATCTTACAAAACTTGATTTCGTTGCCCTTCAAAGTTCGGGCGAGAACTACCTTTCATGGGTTTTGGATGCTGAAATCCATATGGATGCAATGGGTCTTGGATACACCATTAAAAGTGAAAATAAAGCATCAAACCAAGATCGTGATAAGGATATGATATTCTTGCGTCATCATATTGATGAAATTCTGAAAATTGAACATCTCATGATTAAGAATCCACTTGTTTTGTGGAATATCCTAAAAGAAAGGTATGACCACCTGAAGATGGTCATCCACCCAAAGACACGATATGATTGGATCAATCAAGACTATAAGTTTGTACACGAATACAACTTTGCAATGTTTAGAATTGTTTCTCAGTTGAAACTATGTGGAGAGACAATTAATGATGTTGATATGATTGAATATGTAGTCGTACACAAAATTAATTGAGAACTCCGGAAGAGCTAATGTGTTACTATCCGAAGGAATGAAATTATTGTAGTAAGTCTCAAAAGGAAACTTATAAGTTTCAAAGACATTAAAAAGGGATTGAGACTATAAATTATGGGAAGATCTAATATCTTCATATTACTACAACTGAAGCGGGTTATAAATATTTGTTGGAATGAGGAAGCACCACAACTAAAGTTTGATATGATAATAAATAATGAAAATACGTTGGAC
This sequence comes from Datura wrightii, assembly GCA_035772735.1. Classification (NCBI taxonomy): domain Eukaryota; kingdom Viridiplantae; phylum Streptophyta; class Magnoliopsida; order Solanales; family Solanaceae; genus Datura; species Datura wrightii. Next base: position 19,654,434 of record JASDFA010000016.1, on the reverse strand, counting down.
ACAATATTTTACGTGGAAAACCCTCACAAAAATAGAGGGAAAAAACCACGGGTAGAAGGATTCACTATATAAATATGGGAATACACTACTCTCAATTACAAGGAGAAAACACTAGTAAAAGGAATAACTCACTAAAGAGGACACTCAAGACTACAATATTTGTCTTGGTGTATAACTTTCTTTATGTTCTTACTCTTTTGGATTATAATTTTTGTGGAAATTTTTGGATCAGTGTATATAAAATAATGAAAGCAAAACATTCTATTTATAATAGAACTATACCGTGTAGAAGGGTGTAAAAGAAGAGATCAATTTGGACAAGGTTTGTCCTCTTTTTTCTTTTTCCATTTGAACAAGGTTTGTCCTTTTTTGTCCTTTTCCTTGTCTGACTAGCTTTGTTGAGCAATGTTATAAAATTATTTAAACTAAGGGTAAACTACACTTGAACCGGTAGTAATATGTAGAACCTAGTTTTCTAATGAACTTAATTTTTTCTTAAAATAGACAAAAGCATCTTTTTTTCAGCATTTGTCTTTTTACCTTTTTTTTTTCATGAATTACGTGAATGCTAATAATGACTTTTTCTCCTTTGTTTTGTCAAAAGAAAAGGACGAAAAAAAAACTGAAACCAAGACTTTATATATAAACCCCGAGAAAAAAAAACAACAGAAAACTCACAAAAAAATCATGATTTTTATGCACCAACAAAAATGGAAAAGAAAAAAACAATTTCATATATTAAAATATATAACCCATAATACATTGCAAGAATATAAAGAATAGACGATGATCAACAACTAGCTGCACCTTTTACATGTCAACATTATTTTCTACTGGATTATAGTCTCTGAAATCAACCCATAAACACATAGACACGTCGAAAATTTCGCGCCAAAGAGGGTGAATCATTTCAAGGCAATAATATCCTCCGGTCATTTTCTAAGAAGTTAAGATGTAGTGTTGTAACATTAAGATCTGATTCATCAGTGCCAATCCATGAAGTTTCAACTTTGGGGTTAAATCCTCGATGTAATTAACCAGTTTCTTTGAATAAAGAGATAGAATTACGCCGCAATAATTAAAGTAGTAATGATACATGGACTTCAAGATTGCTTTATCTTGATCACAATCATACTCTTCCTCTTTTTTCAACTCATCATTTTGGGACGTTCCGCCTTGTTCAAAATTTTCAAATTCAGGCTCTTTTTTGTTCAATACTTCTTCTGAAGTTAACCTTTTGAATTCATAGATTTCAGATATGGGACGTTTTCCTTTGCGGATTGCTACTTTTCGTTCTTCAATTTTCACATCTTTCGCGTCTTGTTGATTTTCTGAATTGTGATTTCCTCCTTCGTTGTTCTCTCGATTCGTCGTCAGTTCTTCCATTTTGACTCTGTGTGAAAAGAAAGAAAGAAAGAAAGAGAGCAAGAAGTATCTTTACTTGTTTCAAATTGATGAACTGAATAAAATGGTAGATTTAATTGTCTTATAGTAAGGACCTCTGCTTAAGGGCACAACTTCTTTTAATTAAGGGTAAATGGGCAAATATACCTCTAAATTTTGCGAATTGGAGCAGATATACCCTTGTTAAAAAAGTGGTGCATATATGCCCTTTTCTTTTAATAAATGGTGCATATATACCCTCTTTGTCAAACAATGGTGCATATTTACTATTTTTCGTTAACAGACTGAATTTTAAAAAAATTAAAATTGGTTTTTTAATTTTAAAAAGGTCACATGACTTTTAAAAATTACCTCGCTCATTTTTTTATCGCTCCAGACCCGTCCCAACTAAAAATAATTCAGTTCCTCTTTTATTCAGATCCGTTCAAAACTCATTTTATGACTGAGTAAAAGAGGGATTGAGGCCTTTGTGTCATTTGGGTCCGGTCTAGAGGGGTTAAAAAAATCTTATTAGGAGTAATGTCAATTTGAAATCAATCATGTAATATTAGGAAATTATTTTAAATCAAACTCAAGAATTGAAGAGTTTCATGCTATCACTAATGTGATAATATATGAGTCTAAGATTTATACAATGTTATCATAAATTATTTTTTATGCCATCAATTATCCAAAATATATTTATACGTAATTCTATTGAAAATATAAAATTTAATTTTTGAAAGAAGGCAAGTTACTCATTGAAATAGATAAATATATGAGCAACCAAAATAATATATCCAGTAGATTTCCACAAGTAAACTTAGGGAATATGAGATGTAAAAATGTCAATTTTAAAAAAAAAAATTTGAAAGAGAAGCAATAGTTAAAAATTAAGACAAAGAAAGTAAATATGAGCACTGTTATAAAATTATTTATACTAATGGTAAACCACACTTAAACCAGTGGTAATATATAGAACCTAGTTTTCTCCTGAACTCAATTTTTTTAAAAAAAAATAGACAAAAGCATCTTTTTTTCTCCATTTGTCTTTTTACCTTTTCTTTCATGAATTACGTGAATTCCAAAAATAATTTATTTTTTTGTTTTTTCAGAAGAAAAGGACGAAATAAAAGAAACTGAAACCAATACTTTATATATAAGCCCCCAGAAAAAAGCTACGCAAAATCACAAAAAAATATGATGGTTCTTATGCATCAACAAATTGACAATTTAGATTATTATTTTCTATTGATAATAAAATCACATGATTTCTATGTCAGATACATTTATATAAAAGTATTAATTGCTAGTATTTTTTTAATACTTTTCGGATTACTGATGTAAATACTGTTGAAGCACTTTCTTAATGTTCATCTATTCTCTCAGAATTGTTATGATAAAACTCCAAAAGAAACCTTAAAAAACTAATGAGTAATACACAATAAATACATAAAATATAACAACCTTTTCCAAACAAAATGCATAAAGTTGAACTCTTACAAATCATTACTTATACAATTGAAATCATCACAACGTCTGCCGTTTTCATTCTTGCTGTGTTCCTGGTTCATTTTGTGAAAGGAGACAAACTAGGCTTGAATGTAGAAATTCGTCAAAAGACCATAATCAAATCTACTAGGGTTATGAATATCTGATTGAGTTATCCTCTGGATTGTATATCATGAAAGTTGATTTAAACATAAGCAAAAACTCACCTCTTTTTGACAAGCAAAAGGATTGAGAAAGAAAATAATCTGCAGGATCTGGAACATAATTGAAGTAAACATCTTCATCCAAGATACTTTATCCCCATACTCCTTCATAACCCACACATCTATGTGAGTTGTCAAATTATTACAAATCATTGAAAGATTAGTTTTCAACACTCCTAGCACGAGAACACCACCCCCTTCTCCATTGCAAGGCCGCTCCACTTTTTTCCATTTCTCATCAACCAAATCAAAAGAGGTTATGCTCTAGCTCCTTTATGCACCAACACCAACAGTAGTAGCCCAATGAAGCTTCCCATTAACAAACTTACCTGAACTAATTAGTCGTGCCCCATTTTGAGGACAATCAATTATTCGCCAAGAATCATTCTTTAGACTACACACACTGACCTCTTGAAAATTACGCAGACGCCTACTAATAGTATACATTTGCACTACCTTATAATCATTATGGATCTTATCATATCCAAAACCATATATGAAACCGCTCGATTGAGTTCTAAAGTCAGACAATTTCTTGTACTTTCTTATTGTTGGGTTCCATAGATATAATTCTTTTGCCTCATTTACAAGACAAATTAATCCATTGATGGAACTTTCAATCAAAAAAGATATACTAGAGTTTCTCATGAGATAATCCAATTCAGATTTGTTATTATTAGCCAATAAATTCAGATGAAACTTGATAAACTCAGGGCTAGAGATTAAAGCTAGCCAAGATTTTGAAACAAACCTGAATTTCAAGAGAGATTTGACTGGAAGCCTAGAGAGGATTTCAACAACCACTTCAGTTGGTAAAAGAATGTTTGTGTGTTGATGGAAGGTTTCATCAGATACTGGAAGTTCTTTTGATAAGCATAAGACCTCAATTTTAGAACTTAATACTTTTTCTAATTCTCTCTCTTCCATGTCTTCTTGATTTATTAATCCCTCATCAGATTCTGAATTTTCTCGCTTTACTTCAGTGTTGGTAGATAGCATTTTAGTCTTAATTTGTGAAAAACTGAAAATATTGGATCTAATAAAGAAAGAAAGCAAGTAAGAATTTTTTTTTAACTTCTTTAGAATTGAACTGAGAATTGCTAGCACTAAAATCAATAAATATTAATATCAGAGGATATATGTGTCACAGAAATTATAAAGCATATACTGACAAGTGACAAGTGTGTGTTTTTATTTGCTGTTTGCATCCTATTTTTTTAAATGATTTTCACCCTAATATATCCTTTTCTCGCAAAATAATATTAATTTTTTTCTTGAATTAGCATAACTGTAAAATAGAAAAACACACACACAAAAAAAAGACTACAATACAAAACGGATATGGTGACTCTTAATTTGTAAAAATATTGGAGCCAATAAAGAAAGAATTATTTTAATTGTTTTGAATTGAACTATGAATGAGGAGATGGTGCTATCTCTCGCTAGATTTATAACTTGAAAAAAGGAAACATTTTCATATCAAATCAAAATAAACTTTCATAATATCTGATCCCACCATAAATTGCAAGCAAACTAATAACTAGATTCAGTTTAGTGAAAGAAAATTAAAAATTTTAAACTGATGCTCCAAGAAATTATTTAAATACCCTAATAATAATACATGGACCTCAAAATCGCAACGATTTCCCAAACAGTTAAGAAGTGGTGCTGTAACATTTAGATCTTAGTCACCAGTGCTTGTCCATGAATTTTCAAGTTGACGATTAAAGCCTCGATGTGATTAATTAGTTTCTTAGATATAGAATATGGAATTACGCCATCATGATTGAAATATTAATGATTCATGGACCTCAAGATTGCCAAATCCTGATTCATAATCATACTCATCTTCTTCTTTTAACTCAATTTCGAAAGTTCCTCCACTTTCAAGATTAAAAAATCTAGGCACAATTGGCTTCAATTCATATAATTCAGACATGAGAGGCTTTATTTTTCTCACTTCGACCTGCGATTTTTTTGAATTTGGTTGCTTTTGAAAATGAAATGAGAATGAGGAGATAGTTCTTTCTCTTGCTCCATTTATAACACTAAAATCAATAAAATATTAATTGAACTGAATCTCACTTCAAATTAAAATCGAAAAATAGTTCACATTTATAGTACATAATTGTCTTTTTCAAAATGGGTCACGTTTATATTATTTTACTGATCTGTCATGATTCGTGACTAGTAAATCTGGGGGCTTATGTGGATAACTACAATAGGTAGGAATATTCTCAAGCAAAGCCACACATTCTAATATGAAAAGTTACATAACTTTATATGTATGTATGCATATTTTTTTCGACGTATTCATATTTTAAATATTGTAGATCAGCCTGCGGCTGTACGCGAACAAACTGAAATGGGAAAGAAAGCAATTTCATATATCAAAATAATCTGTTCCCACAAATAATTTCCAGCTGAACCAATTTCCAAATTAATAATCCAATGTAATAACTAGATCCAGTTTACTAAAAGAAAAATTGACAACTTCGACTGAAATTAAAAAATGTTTCTATGAAGAGTTGGATCTTGAATATCTAGTCTCTCACATTCCGAAATCGACCCATAACCGTATAGACAAGATGAAAATTTTGCGATAAAGCAGGTGAATTAATTCGGGGTAATAATACCCTCTAGTCATTTCCCAAATAGTTAGAAAGTCATGTTGTAACATTAAAATCTTAGTCGTTAAAGCCTGTCCGTGAACTTTCAAATTGGGGACTATATAATTAATGAGTTCCTCTGAATAAGGAGATGGAATTACTCCGCCATGATTGAAGTAGTAATGATACATGGATTTCAAGATAGCTTTATACTGATCAAAATCATACTCTATCTCTTCTTTCAACTCATCATATTTGGATGTTCCTCTTTGTTCAAAATTAATGGAAAATCCAGGCTCAAAGTATAAAGCTTCGATTTTAGAACTCAATACTTCTTCTGGAGTTAACATTTTGAATTCATATATTTCAAACATAGGATATTTTCCTTTGTGTATTGCTACTTTTTGTTCTGAATCGTGATTTCGTCCTTGGTTGTTCTCTCCATTCATTAGCACTTATTCCATTTTTGACTCTCTATGAAAAGAAAAAGAAAAAAAAGAATTGCGGTAAGACAAAAAAGCAAAAATGAAGAAGGTAAATAAGATCAACAACGTTGTACACTTATTATAACGTTGGTGCATATTACCGTAACATGATAGACAAAAGCATCTTTTTAGAAGACGTTTCTTTCTTGTTTTTCAGAAGAAAAGAGACAAAAATAGTTTGGAACAAAATCACAAAAAACATGAGCGGTACATGCACAAATTGGCAATTTAGATTTTTTTTTAATGATCATAAAATCACAAGATTCGTGAGACTTCTTAGGGTGTAGTCGGTATGAAGAAAAATATTTTTCATGAAAAATATTCTCTTAGAAAGTGTTTTCTAGGAAAATAAGTGAGCTTCTTACTTATTTTATTGTGTTTGATATGTATGCAAAAAAATATTATCCTAAAATTATTTATATATAATCTAAATAAATACTATGAGTGACCAGAATTGTGTGGTGGAGATGGTGGAATTAATACGAGAATGGGGTGAAGATGAGCTGTGTTGGAGGGTGGAAGGACACACTGAGCAACTTATTTTCCTAAAGAAAATATTTTTCAAAAATTTTGATAAACCGAATATGAGAAAATCAGAAACATTTTTCGTCATAATGAATACTAGGGGTGTACATAGTGCGGGTTTTTTCGGATTCTTTAAATATCAAACTAAACCAATTATATCAGATTTTTAAATCTATAAACTACATGAAATCAACAAAAGTCGGAATTTTTCAACCTCGTTTTTTTTTTTGAATTTTTTGGTTTTATCGGATTTTTTGGATTTTTTGTTGCCGATAACGTCTTCATATAAAACATATAACTTATACTTGAAATATTTCTTTAATTCTAGTAACATACAACTATCTAAGGTGGTTTTTAGTTAAGAAAATAACAAAAAAAAAAATGAGATGAGTGTTGGCATTATACTAAAAGATTCAACAAAAAAGATAATGAAATCACATAAAATAACTACAGGTAATTAATAAATCAGAACAAAAATGATCATACTCTAAAAGTATTAATTATATAACTAAATATTTTAAAAAAAAATAAGTTATGTGTTTTCACTGTGTAAAGTAACCAATGCAAAATTAAAAAATAGGTACATTTCTTTTGTTAGCATTAATATTTTTTGGTTTTGGTTTGAAATTTACTTTTGTCAAAAATATGTATTTGTGAGCTATAAAACTTATTGAATCATTCAAAATTCGAAGTACAAGCTTGAAATAATATGGTAAAGACAAAAACTATGAAAAAAATTAAGAAATATTTATAAATTATATGTAAACTAGTTAACTTATTTGCGCTTTGCGCAGTCATTGAAAAGTCATGTAAAAACTCTAAGTTAATCAAATCTCTTTTTAAATTAAACTTAAAAGTATTGTAACATAATATATTTTTCACTCATCAAAACTTCTCTAAGGTAACCAAAAACATAGAAAAGTAAAACAAAGAAAAGAACAAATTCCTGTTTTTGCTTAAATTGAACATGAAAGGAATCAACTTTTAATCATAAAACTAAAATGCATAAAAATTAATATTTCAACCACATAATAGAAAATTTTGGCCCTCGATCAAATTGGAGTACTTGTGATATTATTTAAAATATAACAAAAATAAAAAAAGTTTCAGAATATGAAAAAGGACTTATGTAATTTAGCGTTGATAGTTCAATAAGCTACGGGCTAATTAAATATATTTAGAATCGTGTTAGATAAATTTAAACTATAGATAAAGTAGCAATTTCTAATGATTGAAGAAACATTAGATCTGAAGCAACAACATCTATTTTGCTATTATTTTCAACCCACTTACGTAACTACTTTATAGGGATTGAAAATGATAAACATATAATATTTATATTCTACCTTTTTAATGTAATAAGATATTATTGAGGGTCGCAAAATAGATGCAAAATTAAATTAAATTGAGAAAAAAAATAGAGTTAATTCATATAGAAAATATGAAAGGAAAAGTTGAACACTAATTTTCAGCTAAACACTATCAAGATGAAACAGAAAGGTTTTCTTTTATCTTTCCTGATGTTATTTTAAAGGAAATAATAAAAAAATTAAGCCAGTGCCATATTTTACATAATGAAAATAATAAATTAAGCCAGTGCCATATTTTTTTTCAATTATGTATCTCAAAAATAAAATTTTGTTTTGATAATTTTTTTCACCATTTACTCTCACAGTCACATCTTTCTTATGAATTTTAAAAGTAAATTTAGAAAAAATGATTGGACTTACACATCTTTGAGACTACTGATGATGATATCAAAAACAAAAAAAACCTTAGTTCAAGGTGCATTATATAAGGTGTCTGTAAAGATGCTAATAATACCTGCAATTATATCCTTGACCTGCACAGATCCATGTTCCTTGGTTCCCAAAATTTATTTATTGAGAGGGACAACTCTTTTCTCCTGGTAATTATCTTGGACCTCCAACAGTGACTTTTTGGAGTATGCAGTAGAACTACAATTAGTTCTTTATTATTTAGTAACTGAATGAGAAGAATGAAGAAAAAAACATCGTCAAAAAAATCACATCTTCGACTAAATATGAAAACAGCAAATATATATTATACAAGTAGACGATCACAACATATTCAATTTCTATATTTTCTTGTTTAATTATTTAAAAAAGACTTATTATATAAGTGCGGGATACAAAATATTTACTTGCAATTTTTTTCTACTTGAGGGCTTAAAAGAAAGAGAAGACATCAAAAGAAGAAAACTCTCGTCCCCAATTATTCAAGAATCAAGACCTTTTATTTCTTTTTGTCCAAACCTATAAAATTAGATTCTGACAAAAAAAACGAGAAAATAGAGCCTAAAAAATCGGTGTAGAGAAAAGTTATTGTTTAATAACCCGGATAAAAAATATAAAATATAATAAACAAGAATGTCATATCAAATCTTGTTGTTAGATTTATTTCAATTTTTTAATCTCAAGGCTAATGAAGATTAATATAATTATTTTGTACTCATCTCTAGACTTTGAAGCCTTGAAAAACCTACAAAACATGAGAAAGTTAAGAAAATAACAAATTTAGAGAGAGGAGAGATTTACCTTAGGAAAAAGATAGAGAGAATCAAGGAAAAAATAAAAAATTATTGAGGAACAATAACATATGCATACCCCAATACCGGTCCGAGAGTCAAGGATCAAGTAGATATTTGGTCTGAGGTTTGCCAATATCAGAAGTCTTGAATTGAAGGGGTAAACTATGATCGGATTTTTTTCAACACCAAACAAAATCGAACCAAACCACTAGTTGGAGTTTTTTCTTGGTTGATTTGGATTATTGGATTGATGCGGTTTATCAGTTTGCTTTGTAAACCCCTGTTGAATACACTCTTAGTGTTAACTGTCGATGTATTTACATTAAAGTGTTAACCGCTTCCATTTTATTTTTATTATTATTATGAGAGTAATAATCAGGTTGAAGCAAAAAGAAAGTCTCTTTTACAGGTCTTCTCCTGTAATATTTTTTGTATCAGATTCTTTAACATCAACTTGTGAATAAAGTTCTCCCTGAAATATATGATATTTTTTCTATAATTTGATAAATAGAGAAAATATAAAAGCTCTTTACAAAAAAAATGTATAAAACGAAACTCTTACAAATCATTACTTACTGTTATAAATGCACGACCTAGATATTTATTTTAAACTTAACTATTTACCTACAAATGAAACAGGTTGTCTAACATGTTTTACTTAAGTGAGTAAATGCAGTAAGTAAAGAAGACAATGATTTTAGCGTGAAAAACACCCAACTTAAAAGGTAAAAACACACGACCTGTACTCCACAGGATTTTCTCCAACTCCACTAACTTCTACGAACCTCTTCAACATTAGATTACAACTCTTGTAACCCAAAGGAATTATAAACTCTAATTCCTATCTTCTTACACTCCTTCCCACGAATGTATTCCTAAACATCTTCCTACTATACTCTATTTGAAGATAAATTCTCCTTAATCCAATTTATAGCTCACTGAATTAAGAGTACATCAATTACAACTCAATTACCAACTCCTAGTACCAGATTGCTAATTCTACCCTATCACTTTACTAGAACACGTTCGTCAATAGAATTCTTCACACTTGGATTGTTGCAAAACCTCCCGCTACTGCAGTATATTCTTTTCTCTCTTTGTAAGTGTGTAAGTTGTTTTGAGAAGTCACACTTCTATATATACACAACTCTTAAAGAGTTCTTCTTTCTTCCAATCTCTTTGCGGTAATAACCTTTGCTCGCCTTAGAGATCCACACCAAGTAGAAGTCTTTCTTCAAGTCAATCTCTTTTATTTATTTTGTGTTGCAATAAAATTCCAACTCTTCCAATTTCAACATGTGTTTATTTTGCTGAGTTTGTTTGATACGACTTATCGAGTCCTTGATTCACGCACCTTTGTCTCTTGATATTTCCAGCTTCTTTAAGCAGTTTATTTGACACTCTATTGAAAGAGCTTTACTCATCTGTTTCATTAACATGTTGTCAATCATCAAAACTATATAGGACCCAACACTTACATAATTGCAATCATCAAAGCATCTACTGCTTTCATTCTTGTTATATTCATGGTTCATTTTGTGAAAGGAGACAAACTAGATTGACCGTAGAAATCCGTCAAAGGACCATAATTAAATTTACTCAACTCTGAATATCTAATTAAGTTTTTCTTTGAATTTTATATCATGAAAGTTGATTCAAACATAAGAAAAAATTAACCTCCTTTAGACAAACAAAAAGATTGAGAAAACGAATAATCCACCGGATCATGAATTTTATATCATGAATGTTTACTACAATTGATGTAAACATCTTTCTCCAAAATACCAATATGTAGATAACTTTACCATTTAAAGTTGTAAAACCTCAAACTTAATCCAATTGATTCTGATTTGTATAATAAAAAGAGACATTTTTTATATATTAATTTGTCTACGTGATGGTCCTTTGAGAAGCAAAACATTTTCAAAAATATGAGTCGAAAGTATTTATTGGGAATACTTTATCATGCATTCAAGTGCTCAACTAAAGCATATCCTATTTGTTTAATCCAAGAGTATATTTTCATTGCAAATGGTTCATTTAAGAGAAGTGTTTAAATGAGTAGCAAATGTCGATTCTCAAGAACACCATAAAATTAGAGTATTTCTTTTAGATAATTTTATAATAATTATAAATATATGCCATTTGAGAACATTCTGCAAGTCTAGATAGTGGGAAATATAGCAAAACACATTGTTCTGACAAATCTAATACATAAAAAACAAAAGGTTTTTATACCTTTGATTGCCAAAAAATAAGAAGGAAACCTAAGTAAACAAAAACACAACACAGGTAAGCATTTCCTTGTTAACAAGTTATATTTTTCTTCGGTTGCTAGTATAAATATTTATAGCATTGTATTAATTATTTAGAAATAGAAAATATTTTGTGGAGCATATATCTCATATTTACTTTCTAAGTTTCAACACCCTTAATCAAATTTCTGGCTACGCCACTGATCGAAAGTATATACTGAGAACACTTTATCATGCGTTCAAGTACTCAATTAGAACATATCCAATTTATTTTATCTAAGAGTATATTTTTGGTAATTTTATAATAATTATAAATTCTTGCTATTTGAGAACATCCTGCTAATCTAAATAGTGGGAAATATAGCAAAACACCTTGTTCTGATCAACACGTAAGTAATAACAGTAAAGAATTGATAATTTCCATATATAGTGTGTGTACTTTTTAGATTTATCCCTATTTGGTATTTCAATCCAAAATTGTTATAAAATAAGTCAAACTTCTAACAAAGAGTAAGACTCATAAAATATAAGGCAAAATCTGAATCTTTTTCCTTTAAGATTAGGTTATGCATTATAAATATACTTTGGACAAATTTAATACATAAAAACATAAGGTTTTTAGACCATCAATTGCCAATAAATAAGAAGGAAACCTAAGTATACAAAAACACAACGCAGGTAATCATTTTCTTGTTAACAAGTAATATTTTTCTTCCATCGCTAGTATAAATATTTATAGCACTATATTAATCATTTAAAAATAGAAAATATTTTTGTGGAGCATATATATTATATGTTACTATGAGAATAAGAACTTTTGTGGCGATAGGTTGAGGCCACAAAAAACTATTAGTGGGGACTTGCGGCGTACAAAAAGAGGGGATTCAGTGGGTGATGCCAAATTGCTACTAAAATGAATTAGTGGCAACAAACATTGCCACAAAAGTGAGGTCATTATGGCGACTCATATGTGTTGCCGCGAAAAAGTATCTGCCACTTTAGTATAGCCAACGACCATTGGGTCGCCATAAAAGGGTTTTTGATGGCGACTTTGTAACTTTTTGTGATGACTTAAAACCCCCCTTTTCTTGTAGATAAGTTACTCTTGAGTAACGCCACTTCTTGAAAGTTCAACAGTAAAATGACTCTTTAATGATTCATGAGGGTAAAAATAGGCTTTACGAAAAACTACAACACATAACCGTGTCTTTAGGCATAGTCATATATCCTAATAAGCACTAAATAATAATTAAAACTAAAGTTAACTTTCTTATCATGACAAAAAAAAAAAAAGAAGCTTCATCTTTGTCAGTACACTTGTGTGTATATTGAGCTCCCGCGAACTAATATATAATAATTACATTATAAAAAATAGAATGCATGAGATTATAACTTCAGATCTCTTCTAGTCCACCTACACCAACTAAGTTATTATTCCTTTCACCAATAACTCTATTATTAATATAGTTACTTCGATATCCCATTGTTTCCTCAATTAGAACACATATTAACAATGAGAACCACAACATATGTGTTAAACTATTGAACATTATTTTTTGTACATCGATGAATTATTTTTGAGGAAAAAGTTAGAAAAGGAAAAACATAATTATTGCACTTAGTTCTTCTAATATCTTGAAAGATCAAACAAAACGTATTAGAATTATGTGAAAATTAAAGTCAGTTTGGATACTCAAGTAAGAAACAAATTCACTACAGTGAGAACATCCATGTTTGAAATACTAATAACGAAGATAAAAGTTTGCATTTCTATGTACTTGATCTCACTAAACAAAGCTTCATATTACAAATCCATTTCTCCTAGAATCTCAGGTTCACAAGTTTCCATTATAGCAATTAAATATTTTCTCTATTTCACAAACACGTGGGGTAAAATTCTCCCAAAAATATAAAAGTGTTTCTTATAGTATTTGATAAAGAAAAATATAATAGCTTTTGACAAAATGTATAAAATGAAACTCTTACAAATCATTACATATACAGAGTTGAAATTAATCAACAGAACGTATGTCGCCTTCATTCTTGTTGTGTTTCTAGTTCATTTTGTGAAAGGGGACAAACTAGACTTTGAATGTAGAAATCCGTTAAAAGTCCATAATCAAATTTACTAAAGTCTGAATATCTAATTAAGTTATCCTTTGGATTGTATATCATGAAAGTATCATCAAACATAAGCAAAAGTTTACCTCTTTTCGACAAATAAAAAGATTGAGGAAAAAAATAATCCACCGGATCTAGAGGACAATTGATGGTAAACATCTCCAAGATTCTTTATTCTCATACTCCATTATAATCCACACATCTACGTGAGTAATTGAATTATTATAAATCAAAGAAAGATTATTTTTCAATACTTCCAACACTAGGACATCATCCCCTTCTCTATTGCAGGGTCGCTCCACTTTCCTCTATTTCTCATCAACCAAATCAAAAGAGGTTATGCTCCAAACCCTTTTCATACCAAGACTAGCAGTAATAGCCCAATAAAGCTTCCCATTCACAAACTTACCCGAACCAATTAATCGCATTCCATTCTGATAACACTGTATCCTTCGCCAAGAATTATTCCTTAGACTATACATATTGACCTCTCGAAAATCATGTAAACGACCCTTAATAGAAAAAATACGCATTATCTTATAATCATCATGGATCTCATCATATCCAAAATCATATATGAAACGGCCATCATTGCTCGATTTAGTTTCAAAATCAGGCAATTTCTTGTACTTTCTTACTGTTGGGTTCCCTAGAAACAATTCACTTGCCTCATTTACAAGACAAATCAATCCATTAATTGAACCCTCAATCACAAAAGATATACCGGAGTTTTTCATTTGATAATTCAAATTAGGTTTATCCATAACAGAACAGTCTTTCAAATTTAATTTGGTTGAGCAATCCTTAGCATGACCCTATGATTGGTAAAGTCTTTATTTTTATTAGTTGAAAAACTTAGATGGTACATAATAAATTCAGGGCTACCAATCAAAGCAAGCCAAGATTTTGAAATAGACCTGAACCGCAAAAGAGATTTCATTGGAAGCCTTGAGAAGATTGTTGTAACAAGATCAAAGCAAATCAAAATTTCTTTTTCGTTAGATTCTTAATTTTCTTGCTTTCCTTCAATTTTTCTCTCCATTCAACACTTCTGCAGGTTACATTCTGAATTCTTTGTGAAAATATTAGAGCAGACGAAGAAAGAAAGAAAGAAAGAAAGAAGAAGTTTTACTTGTTTTTAATTGAACTGAAAATGAGGAAATGTTTTCTTTTCTTGCTTGATTTATATTATAATAAATTTCATTTCAGATTATCACACATAAAATCATTTATGATTGGATAATAGTGAAGTAATTAAGAATGTATCAGTGAATTTTGACTGAATCGTTGTGTGACCAAATGTTCAAATCTAATAGAGGCTATAAATGCTAAGTAATTCTTTTTCATCGATGAGAACGTTGGTGGATATATAAACTTATAGGATACATGATCACTAGGCACGTATAAACTATACAACAACAACAATGACATATCCAGTATAATTTCATAATGTGGGTCTGGGGAGGATAGAGTGTACACAGATATTAGCTCTACCTCAGAGGCAGAGAGACTATTTCGTATCAATTATACAATAAATTAATTAAAATATGTGTCAATAACCTCAAAATTAGACCAATATTTCTCTCTCTCTATACATATAAAAAAGTTAGTCTTGTCAAAGTTAGAAATAGTCAACAATGCTGTAAATTTATTTTTAGCAATTATATACTACTCACGACACTTGGCAAAGATTTCAAATAAACATAAAATATGACCTCCTTTACATCTTCTACATAGGCGGATCCAGGATTTTATCCTTATGGGTTTAATTTCTAAGATTCTCAGTGTTGAATCCATTATATTTTAAAAGTTATGGGTTTAAATCTTC
Organism: Datura wrightii; assembly: GCA_035772735.1. Lineage (NCBI taxonomy): Eukaryota > Viridiplantae > Streptophyta > Magnoliopsida > Solanales > Solanaceae > Datura > Datura wrightii. The sequence continues at coordinate 19,638,962 of JASDFA010000016.1, read as the reverse complement.
TATTTATTGCAAATCTTATGAAATTTTACATATAAATTTATGCTCCGAGTCCAAAGTATTGGGTTCAGATGAACCGATACTTTCACTTTACATCAACCTCTGATCTTCTAAATATTACATGTTAATAATTATGTATAATTTGTTATTAATAATTTAATAACAAATTATACATAATTATTATCATGTAATATGTAGAAGATTAAAGGCGGATGTAAAGTGAAGTACCGGGTTCATCTGAACTCAGTACTTTCAATGCGGAGCATAAACTTATATATAAAATTTCATAAGATTTACAATAAATAGTAGATATGAACCCATAACTTTTAAAATATAGTGGGTTCAATGCTGAGAATCTTAAAAATTAAACTCATAAAGATAAAATTCTGAATCCGCCTCCGTAAAAGATGCAAAGGAGGTCGTATTTCATGTTTCTTTGAAATCTTTGCCAAGTGTCGTGAGTAATATATAATTGCTAAGAATAAATTTACAGCATTGTAGACTATTTCTAACTTTGACAAGACTAACTTTTGTATATAGAGAGAAATATTATTTTAATTTTGAGGTTATTGATGCATATTTTAATTAATTTATCGTACAATTGATACGAAACAGCCTCTCTGTCTCTGAGGTAGAGATAAAGTTTGCGTAAACTTTATCTTCCCCAGACACACATTATAAAATTATACTTAATATATTATTGTTGTTGTTGTTTATAATTGATACGTGTCTAGTGATCATGTATTTTATAAGTTTATATGCCCACCAACGCTCTTATCGTTGAAAAAGAATTACTTAGCATTTATAGCCTCTATTAGGATTTGAACATTCGGTCACACAACAAATCAGTCAAACCACACAGATACATTCATAATTACTTCACTATTAACCAATCATAAATGATTTTATGTGTGATAATCTAAACTAAAATTTATTATAATATAAATCAAGCAAGAAAAAGAAAACATTCCCTTATTTTCAGTTCAATTCAAAATAAGTAAAACTTCTTCTTTCTTTCTTTCATTCTTAGTCTGTTCTAATATTTTCACAAAGAATTCAGAATGCAACTTGTAGAAGTGCTGAATGGAGAAAGCATTGAAGGAAAGTAAGAAAATTCAGAATCTAACATGTCGCGATTCATATTTTCGCCCAATGGGTTTGAATAAGGAGCAATGTTCAGGGCTCTAAGGATTTGTTAAAAAATAATAGAGTCTCCACCTAATTTTACAAAAATTAGAAAACCAATTAAAGAAGAAGAAGAAGAAGAAGAAGAAGAAGGAGCAGGAGGAGGAGGAGGAGCAGGAGGAGGAGGAGGAGAAGAAGAAGGAGAAGGAGAAAGAGAGCAGCGAGAAAAAATAAATGTGAGGTAGTGTCAAGTTGTCCAAATGAGAGTGGAAGACGTCCTTTATATAGGAAACATTATGCCACTTTTCTCCCTAAACCATGTGCACAAACCATGTGTCCAAAACCATGGGCTTTTTTCTTTATTTGTGTATTAAAATTAATTCTTTATTTCTTTATTTCTATATTTCTACAAATAAATATAATACAATATATCAATAAGGTAGAAAAATTATTAATGTCAAGCAAAAAGAATGAAATTTGAATTTTAAATAAATATAATAATTAATTAAAAAATAAAAATTAATTGAAATACAAAATAAACTAATGAAAATTTTAATATTGGCAAAATAAGGATAATTATCAACAAATTGTGTAAAAAATTAAGAAAAATATGTAAAAATAATTTTATGCTACTTAACATCTAGAAGCTTGAAGTATTAATTTTTAAATATGACGAGCCAAAATTGGGTATCAATAGTTGCCCCTTTTCGCTCGGAGATGATGAAAGAATTTTTGGGCGAAGACGTTGACGTATAGCCAATTTGGCTCGGTGAGAAATGATATGTATACAAAAGAAAAATGACAGAATTTGAAAGAACTTTGATGAATTCGTCGTTCGTTAGCGGGGCTGAATTGTATTAAGATAATAATAGAGAAAAAATTATTCAGGGATAAAATATTCACGTACCTTCGATACTGCTTTCAAATTGCCCCAGTGTCGAGCTATGAGATGCAAGGTTATGTACCTGCTGAGAAAGAAAAGAATGACTATGTTATGGTAATGACCCAATATCTCTCCGTAGAAGGCGGAAAATTCAATTTAGAATATGTCACTTTAAATGAGGTGACGACCCAACGTGTCTCTTTGAAAGGCAGACGAACCAATTTAAAATATGTCACCTTAAACAAGTGACGACCCAACATGTCTCTTTGAAAGGTGGACGATCCAATTTGAAATATGTTACTCTGAACAAGGTGACGACCCAATGTGTCTCTTTGAAAGGTGGACGATCCAATTTAAAATATGTTATTTTGAACGAGGTGACGATCAAATGCAACATAACATGTCACGCTGAAGGAGGTGACGATCCAATGCAATATAACATATCACGCTGAAGGAGGTGACGATCCAACATATGTCACGCTGAAAGAGGTGAAGGTCCAATGCAATATAACATGTCACGCTGAAAGAGGTGAAGGTCCAATGCAATATAACATGTCACGCTGAAGGAGGTCACAATACAATGCAATATAATATGTCACGCTGAAGGAGGTGACGATCCAATGAAATATAAGATGTCACGCTGAAGGAGGTGACGATCCAACATGATATGTCACGCTGAAAGATGTGAACATCTAATACAATATAATACGTCACGTTGAAGGAAGTGACGGTCCAACGCAATATAACATGTCACGCTAAAGGAGGTGACGGTCCAATGCAATATAACATGTCACACTGAAGGAGGTGACGATCCAATAGGATATGTCACACTAAAAGAGGTGACGATCTAATGCATATAACATGTCACGCTGAAGGAGGTGACAATCCAACATGCCTCTTTTAAAGGCGGACAACCCAATAGGAGTAATATAAATTTGCAACCAATTATGTAATATTAGGAAATTATTTTAATTCAAACTCAAGACTTGGAAGAGTTTCATGCTATCACTAATGTGATAATTTATGAGTATAAGATTTATACAATATTATTATAAATTATTTTTTATACCATCAAGTTATCCAATATATATTTATACGTAAACCTATTTAAAATATATAATTTAATTTTTGAAAGAAGACAAGTTACTCATTAAAATAGGTAAATATATGAACAACCACAACAATATATCCACAACAATGAAAAGAGCCAAATAAAAAATGATGGTACTTATGCACCAATAAATTGACAATTTAGATTATTATTTTCTATTGATGATAAAATCACAAGATTTCTATGTCAGATACATTTATATAAAAGTATTAATTGCTGATATTTTTTAATACTTTTTGAATTACTTATGTAAATACTTTTAAGCACTTTCTTAAGGTTCATCTATTCTCTCAGAATTGTTATGATAAAACCCCAAAAGAAACCTTCAAAAAATAATGAGTAATATACAATAAATACATAAAATATAACAGCCCTTTGCAAATAAAATGCATAAAGTTGAACTCTTACAAATCATTACTTATACAATTGAAATCATCACAACGTCTACCGCTTTTATTCTTGTTGTGTTTCTGGTTCATTTTGCGAAAGGGGACAAACTAGACTTTGAATGTAGAAATCCGTCAAAAGACCATTATCAAATCTACTAGGTTGTGAATATCTGATTGAGTTATCCTCTGAATTGTATATCATGAAAGTTGATTTAAACATAAGCAAAAATTCAACTCTTTTGACAAGAAAAGGATTGAGAAAGAAACTAATCCGCAGGATCTGGAGCATAATTGAAGGTAAACATCTTCATCCAATATTCTTTATTCCATACTCCTTCATAGCCCACACATCTATTTAAGTTGTGGAATTATTAGAAATCATTAGAAGATTAGTTCCCAGCACACCCAACACGAGAACACCATCCCCTTCTCCATTGCAAGGCCGCTCCACTTTTTTTCAATTCTCATCAGCCAAATCAAAAGAGGTTATGCTCCAGCGTCTTTCCATACCAACACAAACTTACCTGAACTAATTAGTCGTGCCCCATTTTGAGGATAATCAATTATTCACCAAGAATCGTTCTTTAGACTATACACACTGACCTCTTGAAAATTATGTAAACGCCTACTAATAGTATAAATTTGCACTACCTTATAATCATCATGGATCTTATCATATCCAAAACCATATATAAAACCTCTCAATTGAGTTCTAAAGTCAGGCAATTTCTTGTACTTTCTTATTGTTGGGTTCCATAGATACAATTCTTTTGCCTCATTTACAACATAAATTAATTCATTGAAGGAACCTTCAATCAAAAAAGATATATTAGAGTTATTCATGAGATAATCCAAGTTAGATTCTGCCATAACTCTATAGTTGGTGTTATTATTAGCCGATAAATTTAGATGGAACTTGATAAACTCAGGACTAGAGATTAAAGCAAGCCAAGATTTTGAAACAGACCTGAATTTCAAGAGAGATTTGACTGGAAGCCTAGAGAGGATTTCAACAACCACTTCAGTTGGTAAAAGAATGTTTGTGTGTTGATGAGAAGCTTCATCAGATACTAAAATTTCTTTTGATAAGCATAAAACCTCAATTTCAGAACTTAATACTCCTTCTAGTTCTCTCTCTTTCATGTCTTCTTGATTTATTAATCCCTCATCAGATTCTGAATTTTCTCACTTTACTTCAGTGTTGATAGATAGCATTTTACTCTTAATTTGTGAAAAACTGATAATAAAGAAAGAAAGAAAGTAAGAACTTTTTTTTTAACTTCTTTGGAATTAAACTGAGAATTGCTAGCACTAAAATCAGTAAATATTAATATCAATTGAATGAGGATACATGTGTCATGGAAATTATCAAGCATATAATGAAAAGTGACAAGTGTGTGTTCTTATTTGTTGTTTGCACTGTATTTTTTAAAAGATCTAATATATTCTTTCCTCGTAAAATAATATTAATTTTTTTTGAATTAGCATAACGGTAAAATAGAAAAACACACACACAAAAAAAAAGACTACAATACAAAACGGATATGGTGACTCTTAATTTGTAAAAATATTGGAGCCGATAAAGAAAGAATTATTTTAATTGCTTTTGGATTGAACTATGAATGAGGAGATGGTTCTATCGATCTCTTGCTAGATTTATAACTTGAAAAAAGGAAACATTTTCATATCAAATCAAAATAAATTTTCATAATATCTGATCCCACCATAAATTACAAGCAAACTAATAACTAGATTCAGTTTAGTGAAAGAAAATTGAGAATTTTAAACTGATGCTCCAAGAAATTATTTAAATACCCTAATAATAATACATGGACCTCAAAATCGCAATGATTTCCCAAACAGTTAAGAAGTGGTGCTGTAACATTTAGATCTTAGTCACCAGTGCTTGTCCATGAATTTTCAAGTTGACGATTAAAGCCTCGATGTGATTAATTAGTTTCTTAGATATAGAATATGGAATTACGCCATCATGATTGAAATATTAATGATTCATGGACCTCAAGATTGCCAAATCCTGGTTCATAATCATCTCATCTTCTTCTTTTAACTCAATTTCAAAAGTTCCTCCACTTTCAAGATTAGAAAATCTAGGCACAATGGGCTTCAATTCATATAATTCAGACATGCGAGGCTTTATTTTTCTAACTTCGACCTGCGATTTTTCTGAATTTGGTTGCTTTTGAAAATGAAATGAGAATGAGGAGATAGTTCTTTCTCTTGCTCCATTTATAACACTAAAATCAATAAAATATTAATTGAACTGAATCTCACTTCAAATTAAAATCGAAAAATAGTTCACATTTATAGTACAGAATTGTCTTTTTTCAAAATGGGTCACATTTATGTTATTTTACTGATCTGTCATGATTCGTGACTAGTAAATATGGGGGCTTATGTTGATAACTACAATAGGTAGGAATATTCTCAAGCAAAGCCACACATTCTAATATGAAAAGTTACATAACTTTATATGTATGTATGCATATTTTTTCGACGTATTCATATTTTAAATATTGTAGATCAGCCTGCGGCTTTACGCGAACAAACTGAAATGGGAAAGAAAGCAATTTCATATATCAAAATAATCTGTTCCCACAAATAATTTCCAGCTGAACCAATTTCCAAATTAATAATCCAATGTAATAACAAGATCCAGTTTACTAAAAGAAAAATTGACAACTTCGACTGAAATTAAAAAATGCTTCTATGAAGACTTGTACCTTGAATATCTAGTCTCTCACATTCTGAAATCGACCCATAAACCCATAGACAAATTGAAAATTTTGCGATAAAGAGGGTGAATTAATTCGGGGTAATAATACCCTCTAGTCGTTTCCCAAATAGTTAAGAAGTCGTGCTGTAATATTAAAATCATAGTTGTTAGAGCCTGTCCACGAACTTTCAAATTGGGGACTATATAATTAATAAGTTCCTCTGAATAAAGAGATGAAATTACTCCGCCATGATTAAAGTAGTAATGATACATGGATTTCAAGATAGCTTTATCTTGATCATAATCATACTCTATCTCTTCTTTCAACTCATCATATTTGGATGTTCCTCCTTGTTCAAAATTAATGAAAAATCTAGGCTCAAAGTATAAAGCCTCGATTTTAGAACTTATCCTAAAATTATTTATATATAATCTAGATAAATACTATGAGTGACCAGAATTGTGTGGTGGAGATGGTGGAATTAATACGAGAATGGGGTGAAGATGAGCTGTGTTGGAGGGTGGAAGGACACACTGAGCAACTTATTTTCCTAAAGAAAATATTTTTCAAAAATTTTGATAAACTGAATATGAGAAAATCAGAAAATATTTTTCGTCATATTGAATACTAGGGGTGTACATAGTGCGGGTTTTTTCGGATTCTTTAAATATCAAACTAAACCAATTATATCAGATTTTTAAATCTATAAACTACATAAAATCAATAAAAGTCGAATTTTTCAACCTCGGATTTTTTTTGAATTTTTAGGTTTTCTCGGATTTTTTGGATTTTTTGTTGCCGATAACGTCTTCATATAAAACATATAACTTATACTTGAAATATTTCTTTAATTCTAGTAACATACAACTATCTAAGGTGGTTTTTAGTTAAGAAAATAACAAAAAAAATGAGATGAGTGTTGGCATTATACTAAAAGATTCAACAAAAAAGATAATGAAATCACATAAAATAACTATAGGTAATTAATAAATCATAATAAAAATGATCATACTCTAAAAGTATTAAGTTATGTCAAACTAAGAATGGCTAATAAGTATTAATTATATAACTAAATATTTTTTTAAAAAATAAGTTATGTGTTTTCACTGTGTCAAGTAACCAATGCAAAATTAAAAAATAGATACATTTCTTTTGTTGGCATTAATATTTTTTGATTTTGGTTTGAAATTTACTTTAATATGCATTTATGAGCTATAAAACTTATTGAATCATTCAAAATTCGAAGTCCAAGGTTGAAATAATACGGTAAAGACTAAAACTATGAAAAAAATTAAGAAATATTTATAAATTATATGTAAACTAGTTAACTTATCTGCGCTTTGCGCAGTCATTAAAAAATAAATTTATTGAGCTAATTTCATTTTGAAAAGTTATGTAAAAACTCTAAGCTAATCAAATCTCTTTTTAAATAAAACTTAAAAGTATTGTAATATAATATATATATATTGGATTTCTCTGAAATAGCTTTTAAAATTATAACCCCCCCCCACCTCCCCCTCCAATTATTTATCATATTCATTAATGGAGTTGACACATAAATAGAGTAAATATCTAATGAAGAGTCATTATAATTTAGATATAAATATGATTAAAGTAGTCAAAAATCTCTTCTAATTAATATTTATTAAGGGGCGTGTAATGATATAAAAGAATAGATACTTTGAGATGGGGGAGTAATAAAATGCAATTAAATACAAAATTTTAAATTTATTTTTCACTCATCAAAATTTCTCTTAGGTAACCAAAAACATAGAAAAGTAAAACAAAGAAAAGAACAAATTCCTGTTTTTGCTTAAATTGAACATGAAAGGAATCAACTTTTAATCATAAAATTAAAATGAATAAAAATTAATATTTCAACCACATAACAGAAAATTTTGGTCCTTGATCAAATTGGAGTACTTGTGATATTATTTAAAATATAACAAAAAAAAAAAAAAAAGTTTTAGAATATGAAAAAGGACTTCTGTAATTTAGCGTTGATAGTTCAATAAGTTACGGGCTAATTAAATATATTTAGAATCGTGTTAGATAAATTTAAACTATAGATAAAGTACCAATTTCTAATGATTGAAGAAAAATTAGGTCTGAAGCAACAACATCTATTTTGCTATTGTTTTCAACCCACTTACGTAACTACTTTATAGGGATTGAAAATGATAAACATATAATATTTATATTCTGCCTTTTTAATGTAATAAGATATTATTGAGTGGCGCAAAATAGATGCAAAATTAAATTAAATTGAGAAAAAAACATAGTTAATTCATATAGAAAATATGAAAGGAAAAGTTGAACACTAATTTTCAGCTAAACACTATCAAGATGAAACAGAAAGGTTTTTTTTTATCTTTCCTGATGTTATTTTAAAGGAAATAATAAAAAAATTAAGTCAGTGCCATATTTTACATAATGAAAATAATAAATTAAGCCAGTGCCATATTTTTTTCAATTATGTATCTCAAAAATAATTTTTTTTTTTGATAATTTTTTTCACCATTTACTCTCACAATCACATCTTTCTTATGAATTTTAAAAGTAAATTTAGAAAAAATGATTGGACTTACACATCTTCTAGACTACTGATGATGATATCAAAAACAAAAAAAAAACTTAGTTCAAGGTGCATTATATAAGGTGTCTGTAAAGTAGATATTCACTTTAAGATACATTCAAATAAATTAGAAAATCTCTCAACTGCTTTGTATAATTTCATATGAAATTTCATATAGTCATAGTTTCTGATAAAGAATGGTCAATCTTCAATATTGAAATTTTTAGATGATGAAATTATTAAATGCTAGAATTTTTTTAAGTACTGAAATTTCGTGGAAGAAATAGTATTTATAATGAGTTAAAAATTAATTACCACATCTTTTCAAAGAATCGATGCATCCCATTAAAATATATGACACCTTTTTATATTTAATTTTTTGAATCACTCTAAACTAAAAAACAGTTTTCTTATTAATTTTCATCATCATCTTCTTCGTAGATATACTACAAAATTCTTTTTAGAAGTTAGAACTGATGGCTTGTTTGAACAAACTTCTAAAAATAAGTTTTGGAGAATTATTTAGCTTCTGAAAAAGAGTTTCAAAGAAACACTTATTTTCTTTCAAAAATTTGGCCAAACAACTCATTTTATTTTTAAAATAAGCATTTTTATCTCTCAAAAGCTTAGATAAGCAGGCTATAAATCTTATTCTCTCTCCTTGTTTCCATCTCTATATTTCTTTGCTCTCCATTGAATCACTAAGAGTACTCAATATTTAGCGGATCAATTTAAGGAAAATAAAAGAGACATAATGATAGAAGATTGATCATTCTTTATCAGAAACTATGACTATAGGAAATGGAAGAATAAGATAAGATGCACGTGGTGAAAGCACAAAACAAGAACCAATTTAATTCCTCAATCATACACATTATATTAAAAAAATGAAATCAGTCGTACCATGTTAGTCCTTTTGTTTTTCAAATTTCTAAAAAGTCTTTATCCTTTCATGTATCAAAAAATAATCCAAGAATAAGAAGCACCAATAGAGTTTTTAGGTTTTGGAGTTATGAAATATAGGGATATTACTATGTTAGATATTTAAAAAATTAAATTATCAATATTTTGCCGTAGTTACTGGTTATCAACTTCCTAGCTTTGTCCATTCCTGCCTTCCCTATGGTAATCTAACAGAAAATCACTATCAAGCAATCAAAAATATGAGACCATATGGACCTCTTTGGTGCAGTCAAGTAAAAGAAAAATAGTAAAAGGTAGCATTATGGAAGAAACTTTTACCACTTTAGCTATGCATTACGTGTCTTCCCACTGCAAAATCTTTTCTCTTTTTTTTTTATCCCTCTTCTCTAGATTCTCTTCCTCATTCACATCCCTTGATGTGTTCATTCCCTTAATCCGCTCTTCTATAACAATTTTATTTTTTCTTGAATTATCACTATTTCTAGGACCTAAAAGTATAGCTTACCCTCTCTAAAGAATTCTCATGATTGATTGATCTGTAATCTTTTAATTTGAAGATCTCATTACTTCACATCTACTCGTTTTTCATTTTAACGTCGTTAGTTTAAGACCTTGGAATAAAAAATTATTTCTCATATTAATTGAGTAAGCAATTTTCTTTTTGAATCTTAATCACACCGAAACAAGGACAAAACGTTATAAAATATCATAATCAATCAACTTTTAACATCTTTCACATCTATCACAATTAATTTATAGTTACATTTCAACCTTTTAACAAAAATAAAAATTCTGTACAATAGAAATATATAAACTGAGAATAGGCAAAAATAAAAAGCTAAAAAAGGATAAAAGATTAAAAAAATAGGTAGTTATTTGCTAAACCTTGCACTGTGTAATGTGAATGTATATTGCAGCTACTAATATAATAATAGGGCCAAGGAAGAAGACTCAACATTCAGAGTGAAACTGGAAATGAAATTTCAAAGATGCTAATAATACCTGCAATTATATCCTTGACCTGCACAGATCCATGTTCCTTTGGTCCCAAAATTTTATTTATTGAGAGGGACAATTCTTTTCTCCTGGTAATTATCTTGGACCTCCAACAGTGACTTTTTGGAGTATGCAGTAGAACTACAATTAGTTCTTTATTATTTAGTAACTGAATGAGAAGAGTGAAGAAAAAAGCATCGTCCAAAAAAATCACATCTTCAACTAAATATAGAACAGTAAATATATATTATACAAGTAAACGATCACAACATATTCAATTTCTATATTTTCTTGTTTAATTATTTAAAAAAGACTTATTATATAAGTGCGGGATACAAAATATTTACTTGCAATTTTTTTCTGCTTGAGGGCTTAAAATAAAGAGAAGACATCAAAAGAAGAAAACTCTCGTCCCAAATTATTCAAGAAACAAGACCTTTTATTTCTTTTTGTCCAAACCTATAAAATTAGATTCTGACCCAAAAAAAAATGAGAAAATAGAGCCTAAAGAATCTGTGTAGAGAAAAGTTATTGTGTTTAATAACCCGGATAAGAATTATAAAATATAATAAACAAGAATGTCATATCAAATCTTGTTGTTAGATTTGTTTCAATTTTTTAATCTCAAAGCTAATGAAGATTAATATAATTATTTTGTACTCATCTCTAGACTTTGAAGCCTTGAAAAACCTACAAAACATGAGAAAGTTAAGAAAATAACAAATTTAGAGAGAGAAGAGATTTACCTTAGGAAAAAGATAGAGAGAATCAAGGAAAAAATAAAAAATATTGAGGAACAGTAACATATGCATAACCCAACACCAGTCCGAGAGTCAAGGATCAAGTAGATATTTGGTCTGAGATTTGCCAATATCAGAAGTCTAGAATTGAAGGGGTAAATTATTAATCCTCTCAAGCCCTAGAATGGAATTGGCCTCACCATGAATTTGAATATGTAAACTTACATGAAAAACAGGGCTTTCAACCGCAAGAGACCTATATGAAGGGGTGTGTTTGTTGGAAATTTTGTTAAGACGGTTGGATTGTGGGAGCGTGTATTTGTGTTTATCCTGGACTCTGTATTTTTTAAAGAAGAAATTTTTTAAAAATATGAAAAAAGAGAAATATATTCCCTGAATTGTGAGGGCGCTACATAAGCGGGTCTAGGTTTCTCTTTTATTATTTTTAAAACTATACACATATACTTTTGGGTGGTTTGGTTTGTTTTGACCTTTTCTTAAGTTAAAACCAAACCAAACCAAACTAGTTATGATCGGATTTTTTTCAACACCAAACAAAATCGAACCAAACCACTAGTTGGAGTTTTTTCTTGGTTGATTTGGATTATTGGATTGATGCGTTTTATCAGTTTGCTTTGTAAACCCCTGTTGAATACACTCTTAGTGTTAACTGTCGATGTATTTACATTAAAGTGTTAACCGCTTCCTTTTTATTTTTATTATTATTATGAGAGTAATAATCAGTTGAAGCAAAAAGAAAGTCTCTTTTACAGGTCTTCTCCTGTAATATTCTTTGTATCAGATTCTTTAACATCAACTTGTGAATAAAGTTCTCCCTGAAATATATGATATTTTTTCTATAATTCGATAAATAGAGAAAATATAAAAGCTCTTTACAAAAAAAATGTATAAAACGAAACTCTTACAAATCATTACTTACTGTTATAATGCACGACCTAGATATTTATTTTAAACTTAACTATTTACCTACAAATGAAACAGGTTGTCTAACATGTTTCACTTAAGTGAGTAAATGCAGTAAGTAAAGAAGACAATGATTTTAGCGTGAAAAACACCCGACTTAAAAGGTAAAAAAACACGACCTGTACTCCACAGGATTTTCTCCAACTCCACTAACTTCTACGAACCTCTTCAACATTAGATTACAACTCTTGTAACCTAAAGGAATTATAAACTCTAATTCCTATCTTCTTACACTCCTTCCCACGAATGTATTCCTAAACATTAGTCACCAGTGCTTGTCCATGAATTTTCAAGTTGACGATTAAAGCCTCGATGTGATTAATTAGTTTCTTAGATATAGAATATGGAATTACGCCATCATGATTGAAATATTAATGATTCATGGACCTCAAGATTGCCAAATCCTGGTTCATAATCATACTCATCTTCTTCTTTTAACTCAATTTCGAAAGTTCCTCCACTTTCAAGATTAGAAAATCTAGGCACAATGGGCTTCAATTCATATAATTCAGACATGAGAGGCTTTATTTTTCTCACTTCGACCTACGATTTTTCTGAATTTGGTTGCTTTTGAAAATGAAATGAGAATGAGGAGATAGTTCTTTCTCTTGCTCCATTTATAACACTAAAATCAATAAAATATTAATTGAACTGAATCTCACTTCAAATTAAAATCGAAAAATAGTTCACATTTATAGTACATAATTGTCTTTTTCAAAATGGGTCACGTTTATATTATTTTACTGATATGTCATGATTCGTGACTAGTAAATCTGGGCGCTTATGTGGATAACTACAATAGGTAGGAATATTCTCAAGCAAAGCCACACATTCTAATATGAACAGTTATATAACTTTATATGTATGTATGCATATTTTTTCGATGTATTCATATTTTAAATATTGTAGATCAGCCTGCGGTTGTACGCGAACAAACTGAAATGGGAAAGAAAGCAATTTCATATATTAAAATAATCTGTTCCCACAAATAATTTCCAGCTGAACCAATTTCCAAATTAATAATCCAATGTAATAACTAGATCCAGTTTACTAAAAGAAAAATTGACAACTTCGACTGAAATTAAAAAATGTTTCTATGAAGAGTTGGATCTTGAATATCTAGTCTCTCACATTCCGAAATCGACCCATAACCGCATAGACAAGATGAAAATTTTGCGATAAAGCAGGTGAATTAATTCGGGGTAATAATACCCTCTAGTCGTTTCCCAAATAGTTAGAAAGTCATGTTGTAACATTAAAATCTTAGTCGTTAAAGCCTGTCCGTGAACTTTCAAATTGGGGACTATATAATTAATGAGTTCCTCTGAATAAGGAGATGGAATTACTCCGCCATGATTGAAGTAGTAATGATACATGGATTTCAAGATAGCTTTATACTGATCAAAATCATACTCTATCTCTTCTTTCAACTCATCATATTTGGATGTTCCTCTTTGTTCAAAATTAATGGAAAATCCAGGCTCAAAGTATAAAGCTTCGATTTTAGAACTCAATACTTCTTCTGGAGTTAACATTTTGAATTCATATATTTCAAACATAGGATATTTTCCTTTGTGTATTGCTACTTTTTGTTCTGAATCGTGATTTCGTCATTGGTTGTTCTCTCCATTCATTAGCACTTATTCCATTTTTGACTCTCTGTGAAAAGAAAAAGAAAAAAAAGAATTGCGGTAAGACAAAAAAGCAAAAATGAAGAAGGTAAATAAGATCAACAATGTTGTACACTTATTATAACGTTGGTGCATATTACCGTAACATGATAGACAAAAGCATCTTTTTAGAAGACGTTTCTTTCTTGTTTTTTCAGAAGAAAAGAGACAAAAATAGTTTGGAACAAAATCACAAAAAACATGAGCGGTACATGCACAAATTGGCAATTTAGATTTTTTTTAATGATCATAAAATCACAAGATTCGTGAGACTTCTTACGGTGTAGTCGGTATGAAGAAAAATATTTTTCATGAATAATATTTTCTTAGAAAGTGTTTTCTAGAAAAATAAGTGAGCTTCTTACTTATTTTATTGTGTTTGATATGTATGCAAAAAAATATTATCCTAAAATTATTTATATATAATCTAGATAAATACTATGAGTGACCAGAATTGTGTGGTGGTGATGGTGGAATTAATACGAGAATGGGGTGAAGATGAACTGTGTTGGAGGGTGGAAGGACACACTGAGCAACTTATTTTCCTAAAGAAAATATTTTTCAAAAATTTTGATAAACCGAATATGAGAAAATCAGAAACATTTTTCGTCATATTGAATACTAGGGGTGTACATAGTGCGGGTTTTTTCAGATTCTTTAAATATCAAACTAAACCAATTATATCAGATTTTTAAATCTATAAACTACATAAAATCAATAAAAGTCGGAATTTTTCAACCTCGGTTTTTTTTTTTGAATTTTTTGGTTTTATCGGATTTTTTGGATTTTTTGTTGCCGATAACGTCTTCATATAAAACATATAACTTATACTTGAAATATTTCTTTAATTCTAGTAACATACAACTATCTAAGGTGGTTTTTAGTTAAGAAAATAACAAAAAAAAATGAGATGAGTGTTGGCATTATACTAAAAGATTCAACAAAAAAGATAATGAAATCACATAAAATAACTACAGGTAATTAATAAATCAGAACAAAAATGATCATACTCTAAAAGTATTAATTATATAACTAAATATTTTTTTTAAAAATAAGTTATGTGTTTTCACTGTGTAAAGTAACCAATGCAAAATTAAAAAATAGGTACATTTCTTTTGTTAGCATTAATATTTTTTGATTTTGGTTTGAAATTTACTTTTGTCAAAAATATGTATTTGTGAGCTATAAAACTTATTGAATCATTCAAAATTCGAAGTCCAAGCTTGAAATAATATAGTAAAGACAAAAACTATGAAAAAAATTAAGAAATATTTATAAATTATATGTAAACTAGTTAACTTATTTGCGTTTTGCGCAGTCATTGAAAAGTCATGTAAAAACTCTAAGTTAATCAAATCTCTTTTTAAATTAAACTTAAAAGTATTGTAACATAATATATATATTGGATTCTTCTGAAATAGCTTTTAAAATTATACCCCCCCCCCCCCCCCAATTATTTATCATATTCAAGTAACGGAGTTGGCACATAAATTGAGTAAATATCTAATGAAAATTGATTATAATTTAGATATAAATAAGATTAAAGTAGTCAAAAATCTCTTCTAATTAATATTTATTAAGGGGCGTGTAACGATATAAAAGAATAGATACTTTGAGATGGGGGAGTAATAAAATGCAATTAAATAAAAATAATTTAATTTATTTTTCACTCATCAAAACTTCTCTAAGGTAACCAAAAACATAGAAAAGTAAAACAAAGAAAAATTCCTATCTTCTTACACTCCTTCCCACGAATGTATTCCTAAACATCTTCCTACTATACTCTATTTGAAGATAAATTCTCCTTAATCCAATTTATAGCTCACTGAATTAAGAGTACATCAATTACAACTCAATTACCAACTCCTAGTACCAGATTGCTAATTCTACCCTATCACTTTACTAGAACACGTTCGTCAATAGAATTCTTCACACTTGGATTGTTGCAAAACCTCCCGCTACTGCAGTATATTCTTTTCTCTCTTTGTAAGTGTGTAAGTTGTTTTGAGAAGTCACACTTCTATATATACACAACTCTTAAAGAGTTCTTCTTTCTTCCAATCTCTTTGCGGTAATAACCTTTGCTCGCCTTAGAGATCCACACCAAATAGAAGTCTTTCTTCAAGTCAATCTCTTTTATTTATTTTGTGTTGCAATAAAATTCCAACTCTTCCAATTTAAGCATGTGTTTATTTTGCTGAGTTTGTTTGATACGACTTATCGAGTCCTTGATTCACGCACCTTTGTCTCTTGATATTTCCAGCTTCTTTAAGCAGTTTATTTGACACTCTATTGAAAGAGCTTTACTCATCTGTTTCATTAACATGTTGTCAATCATCAAAACTATATAGGACCCAACACTTACATAATTGCAATCATCAAAGCATCTACCGCTTTCATTCTTGTTGTATTCATGGTTCATTTTGTGAAAGGAGACAAACTAGATTGACCGTAGAAATCCGTCAAAGGACCATAATTAAATTTACTCAACTCTGAATATCTAATTAAGTTTTTCTTTGAATTTTATATCATGAAAGTTGATTCAAACATAAGAAAAAATTAACCTCCTTTTGACAAACAAAAAGATTGAGAAAACGAATAATCCACCGGATCTAGACTACAATTGATGTAAACATCTTTCTCCAAAATACCATTATGTAGATAACTTTACCATTTAAAGTTGTAAAACCTCAAACTTAATCCAATTGATTCTGATTTGTATAATAAAAAGAGACATTTTTTATATATTAATTTGTCTACGTGATGGTCCTTTGAGAAGCAAAACATTTTCAAAAATATGAGTCGAAAGTATTTATTGGGAATACTTTATCATGCATTCAAGTGCTCAACTAAAACATATCCTATTTGTTTAATCCAAGAGTATATTTTCATTGCAAATGGTTCATGTAAGAGAAGTGTTTAAATGAGTAGCAAATGTCGATTCTCAAGAACACCATAAAATTAGAGTATTTCTTTTTGATAATTTTATAATAATTATAAATATATGCCATTTGAGAACATTCTGCAAGTCTAGATAGTGGGAAATATAGCAAAACACATTGTTCTGACAAATCTAATACATAAAAAACAAAAGGTTTTTATACCTTTGATTGCCAAAAAATAAGAAGGAAACCTAAGTAAATAAAAACACAACACAGGTAAGCGTTTCCTTGTTAACAAGTTATATTTTTCTTCGGTTTCTAGTATAAATATTTATAACATTGTATTAATTATTTAGAAATAGAAAATATTTTGTGGAGCATATATATCATATGTTGTTGCGAAAATAATATTTTTTGTTGCGACAGATTAGTGCCACAAAAGCTATAGTTTTGGTACGATCCAAGGCTGCCCTAAAAATAATTACCAGCGACTTGCGGCACCACAAAAAATGGAGATTCAGTGGCGATATGATGATCCAAGAAGTGCCATTGAGGAAATTTTGGAGACTTGTCTATGTAAGATATTTATACTTTATGTGTATGCTTTTATTAATATATTGTTAATTTTATATGTATAACTAAAAATATCTCGACTAAATTTATAAAAATATTTTAAAAAAAATAATTTTGCTTATTTTATTTTAAAATAAATTTTATCTGACTTGCTCTTTATATACTCCAAAAAAATCATTTAAAAAATAATTGTTTTTACTCTTCGGATTGCGCCGAAGTTGATTGATTGCCTTTTGTTATTTCTTTCTTTATTTATTATTGTTGTCTTTCATTGTTTTCGTTAATAATGCCTTGATTAATTTTTTTAATGAACACCCTTGAGTGATTTTTTTTTCTCAATTGAAATCTTCCATGAAAATTCAAAAACACATTTCAAATGTAGTGCTTAGATGATAATTTGACAACAAATTATAAAGCAAACTTATAAAGTTAAAAATTATTTAAAATTTTTTGATGCACCCACTTATTTAAAAAAATTATTTTACTTTCTAAGTTTCAACACCCTTAATCAAATTTCTTGCTACGCCACTGGTCGAAAGTATATACTGAGATCACTTTATCATGCGTTCAAGTACTCAATTAGAACATATCCAATTTATTTTATCTAAGAGTACATTTTTGGTAATTTTATAATAATTATAAATTCATGCTATTTGAGAACATCCTGCTAATCTAAATTGTGGGAAATATAGCAAAACACCTTGTTCTGATCAACACGTAAGTAATAACAGTAAAGAATTGATAATTTCCATATATAGTGTGTGTACTTTTTAGATTTATCCCTATTTGGTATTTCAAGCCAAAATAGTTATAAAATAAGTCAAACTTCTAACAAAGAGTAAGACTCATAAAATATAAATCTACTTTTGACAAATTTAATACATAAAAACATAAGGTTTTTAGACCTTCAATTGCCAATAAATAAGAAGGAAACCTAAGTAAACAAAAACACAACGCAGGTAATCATTTTCTTGTTAACAAGTCATATTTTTCTTCCATCGCTAGTATAAATATTTATAGAACTATATTAATCATTTAAAAATAGAAAATATTTTTGTGGAACATATATATTATATGTTACTGTGAGAATAAGAATTTTATTGGCGATAGGTTGAGGCCACAAAAAACTATTAGTGGCGACTTGCGGCGTACAAAAAGAGGGGATTCAGTGGGTGATGCCAAATTGCTACTAAAATGAATTAGTGGCAACAAACATTGCCACAAAAGTGAGGTTATTATGGCGACTCATATGTGCTGCCGCGAAAAAGTATCTGCCACTTTAGTATAGCCAACGACCATTGGGTCGCCATAAAAGGGTTTTTGATGGCGACTTTGTAACTTTTTGTGATGACTTAAAACCCCCCTTTTCTTGTAGATAAGTTACTCTTGAGTAACGCCACTTCTTGAAAGTTCAACAGTAAAAATGACTCTTTAATGATTCATGAGGGTAAAAATAGGCTTTACGAAAAACTACAACACATAACCGTGTCTTTAGGCATAGTCATATATCCTAATAAGCACTAAATAATAATTAAAACTAAAGTTAACTTTCTTATCAGACAAAAAAAAAAAAGAAGCTACACTTGTGTGTATATTGAGCTCCCGCGAACTAATATATAATAATTACATTATAAAAAAATAGATTGCATGAAATTATAACTTCAGATCTCTTCTAGTCCACCTACACTAACTAAGTTATTATTCCTTTCACCAATAACTCTATTATTAATATAGTTACTTCGATATCCCATTGTTTCCTCAATTAGAACACATATTAACAATGAGAACCACAACATATGTGTTAAACTATTGAACATTATTTTTTGTACATCGATGAATTATTTTTGAGGAAAAAAATAGAAAAGGAAAAACATAATTATTGCACTTAGTTCTTCTAATATCTTGAAAGATCAAACAAAACGTATTAGAATTATGTGAAAATTAAAGTCAGTTTGGATACAATATGCCTACTCAAGTAAGAAACAAATTCACTACAGTGAGAACATCCATGTTTGAAATACTAATAACGAAGATAAAAGTTTGCATTTCTATGTACTTGATCTCACTAAACAAAGCTTCATATTACAAATCCATTTCTCCTAGAATCTCAGGTTCACAAGTTTCCATTATAGCAATTAAATATTTTCTCTATTTCACAAACACGTGGGGTAAAATTCTCCCACAAATATAAAAATATTTCTTATAGTATTTGATAAAGAAAAATACAATAGCTTTTGACAAAATGTATAAAATGAAATTCTTACAAATCATTATGTATACAGAGTTGAAATTAATCAACACAACGTCTGCCGCCTTCATTCTTGTTGTGTTTCTAGTTCATTTTGTGAAAGGGGACAAACTAAACTTTGAATGTAGAAATCTGTCAAAAGTCCATAATCAAATTTACTAAAGTCTGAATATCTAATTAAGTTATCCTTTGGATTGTATATCATGAAAGTATCATCAAACATAAGCAAAAGTTTACCTCTTTTCGACAAATAAAAAGATTGAGGAAAAAAATAATCCACCGGATCTAGAGGAGAATTGATGGTAAACATCTCCAAGATTCTTTATTCTCATACTCCATTATAATCCACACATCTACGTGAGTAATTGAATTATTATAAATCAAAGAAAGATTATTTTCCAATACTCCCAACACTAGGACATCATCCCCTTCTCTATGGCAGGGTCGCTTCACTTTCCTCTATTTCTCATCAACCAAATCAAAAGAGGTTATGCTCCAACCCCTTTTCATACTAAGACTAGCAGTAATAGCCCAATAAAGCTTCCCATTCACAAACTTACCCGAACCAATTAATCGCATTCCATTCTGATAACACTGTATCCTTCACGAAGAATTATTCCTTAGACTATACATATTGACCTCTCGAAAATCATGTAAACGACCCTTAATAGAAAAAATACGCATTATCTTATAATCATCATGGATCTCATCATATCCAAAATCATATATGAAACGGCCATCATTGCTCGATTTTTCAAAATCAGGCAATTTCTTGTACTTTCTTACTGTTGGGTTCCCTAGAAACAATTCACTTGCCTCATTTACTAGACAAATCAATCCATTAATCGAACCCTCAATCACAAAAGATATACCGGAGTTTTTCATTTGATAATTCAAATTAGGTTTATCCATAACAGAACAGTCTTTCAAATTTAATTTTGGTTGAGCAATCCTTAACACGACCCTATGATTGGTAAAGTCTTTATTTTTATTAGTTGAAAAACTTAGATGGTACATAATAAATTCAGGGCTACCAATTAAAGCAAGCCAAGATTTTGAAACAGACCTGAATCGCAAAAGAGATTACATTGGAAGCCTTGAGAAGATTGTTGTAACAAGATCAAAGCAAATCAAAATTTCTTTTTCGTTAGATTCTTAATTTTCTTGCTTTCCTTCAATGTTCTCTCCATTCAACACTTCTGCAGGTTACATTCTGAATTTTTTGTGAAAATATTAGAGCAGACTAAGAAACAAAGAAAGAAAGAATGAAGAAGTTTTACTTGTTTTTAATTGAACTGAAAATGAGGAAATGTTTTCTTTTCTTGCTTGATTTATATTATAATAAATTTCATTTCAAATTATCACACATAAAATCATTTATGATTGGATAATAGTGAAGTAATTAAGAATATATCAGTGAATTTTGACTGAATCGTTGTGTGACCAAATATTCAAATCTAATAGAGGCTATAAATGCTAAGTAATTCTTTTTCATCGATGAGAACGTTGGTGGATATATAAACTTATAGGATACATGATCACTAGGCACGTATCAACTATACAACAACAACAATGACATATCCAGTATAATTTCATAATGTGGGTCTGGGGAGGATAGAGTATACACAGATATTAGCTCTACCTCAGAGGCAGAGAGACTATTTCGTATCAATTATACAATAAATTAATTAAAATATGTGTCAATAACCTCAAAATTAGACCAATATTTCTCTCTCTATATACATATAAAAAAGTTAGTCTTGTCAAAGTTAGAAATAGTCAACAATGCTATAAATTTATTTTTAGCAATTATATACTACTCACGACACTTAGCAAAGATTTCAAATAAACATAAAATATGACCTCCTTTACATCTTCTACATAGGCGGATCCAGGATTTATCTTTATAGGTTTAATTTCTAAGATTCTCAGTGTTGAACCCATTATATTTTAAAAGTTATGGGTTTATATCTTCTATTTATTGCAAATCTTATAAAATTTTACATATAAATTTATGCTCCGAGTCGAAAGTATTGGGTTCAGATGAACCGATACTTTCACTTTACATCAGCCTCTGATCTTCTAAATATTACATGTTAATAATTATGTATAATTTGTTATTAATAATTTAATAACAAATTATACATAATTATTAACATGTAATATGTAGAAGATTAAAGGCGGATGTAAAGTGAAGTACCGGGTTCATCTGAACTCAGTACTTTCAATGCGGAGCATAAATTTATATATAAAATTTCATAAGATTTACAATAAATAGTAGATATGAACCCATAACTTTTAAAATATAGAGGGTTCAATGCTGAGAATCTTAAAAATTAAACTCATAAAGATAAAATCCTGAATCCGCCGCCGTAAAAGATGCAAAGGAGGTCGTATTTCATGTTTCTTTGAAATCTTTGCCAAGTGTCGTGAGTAATATATAATTGCTAAGAATAAATTTACAGCATTGTAGACTATTTCTAACTTTGACAAGACTAACTTTTGTATATAGAGAGAAATATTATTTTAATTTTGAGGTTATTGATGCATATTTTAATTAATTTATCGTATAATTGATATGAAACAGCCTCTCTATCTCTGAGGTAGAGATAAAGTTTGCGTACACTTTATCTTCCCCAGACACACATTATAAAATTATACTTAATATATTATTGTTGTTGTTGTTTATAATTGATACGTGTCTAGTGATCATGTATTTTATAAGTTTATATACCCACCAACGCTCTTATCGATGAAAAAGAATTACTTAGCATTTATAGCCTCTATTAGGATTTGAACATTCGGTCACACAACAAATCAGTCAAACCACACAGATACATTCATAATTACTTCACTATTGACCAATCATAAATGATTTTATGTGTGATAATCTAAACTAAAATTTATTATAATATAAATCAAGCAAGAAAAAGAAAACATTCCCTTATTTTCAGTTCAATTCAAAACAAGTAAAACTTCTTCTTTCTTTCTTTCATTCTTAGTCTGTTCGAATATTTTCACAAAGAATTCAGAATGCAACTTGTAGAAGTGCTGAATGGAGAAAGCATTGAAGGAAAGTAAGAAAATTCAGAATCTAACATGTCGCGATTCATATTTTCGCCCAAAGGGTTTGAATAAGGAGCAATGTTCAGGGCTCTAAGGATTTGTTAAAAAATAATAGAGTCTCCACCTAATTTTACAAAAATTAGAAAACCAATTAAAGAAGAAGAAGGAGAAGGAGAAGGAGAAGGAGCAGGAGCAGGAGGAGGAGGAGGAGAAGAAGAAGGAGAAGGAGAAAGAGAGCAGCGAGAAAAAATAAATGTGAGGTAGTGTCAAGTTGTCCAAATGAGAGTGGAAGACGTCCTTTATATAGGAAACATTATGCCACTTTTCTCCCAAAACCATGTGCTCAAAACCATGTACCCAAAACCATGTGCACAAACCATGTGCCCAAAACCATGGGCTTTTTTCTTTATTTGTGTATTAAAATTAATTCTTTATTTCTTTATTTCTATATTTCTACAAATAAATATAATACAATATATCAATAAGGTAGAAAAATTATTAATGTCAAGCAAAAAGAATGAAATTTGAATTTTAAATAAATATAATAATTAATTAAAAAATAAAAATTAATTGAAATACAAATAAACTAATGAAAATTTTAATATTGGTAAAATAAGGATAATTATCAACAAATTGTGTAAAAAATTAAGAAAAATATGTAAAAATAATTTTATGCTACTTAACATCTAGAAGCTTGAAGTATTAATTTTTAAATATGACGAGCCAAAATTGGGTATCAACAGTTGCCCCTTTTCGCTCGGAGATGATGAAAGAATTTTTGGGCGAAGACGTTGACCTATAGCCAATTTGGCTCGGTGAGAAATGATATGTATACAAAAGAAAAATGACAGAATTTGAAAGAACTTTGATGAATTCGTCGTTCATCGGCGGGGCTGAATTGTATTAAGATAATAATAGAGAAAAAATTATTCAGGGATAAAATACTCACGTACCTTCGATACTGCTTTCAAATTGCCCCAGTGTCGAGCTATGAGATGCAAGGTTATGTACCTGCTGAGAAAGAAAAGAATGGCTATGTTATGGTAATGACCCAATATCACTCCGTAGAAGGCGGAAAATTCAATTTAGAATATGTCACTTTAAATGAGGTGACGACCCAACGTGTCTCTTTGAAAGGCAGACGAACCAATTTAAAATATGTCACCTTAAATAAGTGACGACCCAACATGTCTCTTTGAAAGGTGGATGATCCAATTTGAAATATGTTACTCTGAACAAGGTGACGACCCAATGTGTCTCTTTGAAAGGTGGACGATCCAATTTAAAATATGTTATTTTGAACGAGGTGACGATCAAATGCAATATAACATGTCACGCTGAAGGAGGTGACGATCCAATGCAATATAACATGTCACGCTGAAGGAGGTGACGATCCAACATATGTCATGCTGAAAGAGGTGACGGTCCGATGCAATATAACATGTCACGCTGAAGGAGGTGACAATCCAATGCAATATAATATGTCACGCTGAAGGAGGTAACGATCCAATGCAATATAAGATGTCACGCTGAAGGAGGTGACGATCCAACATGATATGTCACGCTGAAAGATGTGAAGATCTAATGCAATATAACACGTCACGCTGAAGGAAGTGACGGTCCAACGCAATATAACATGTCACGCTAAAGGAGGTGACGGTCCAATGCAATATAACATGTCACACTGAAGGAGGTGACGAGCCAATATGATATGTCACACTAAAAGAGGTGACGATCTAATGCATATAACATGTCACGCTGAAGGAGGTGACAATCCAACATGTCTCTTTGAAAGGCGGACAACCCAATAGGAGTAATATAAATTTGCAACCAATTATGTAATATTAGGAAATTATTTTAATTCAAACTCAAGACTTGGAAGAGTTTCATGCTATCACTAATGTGATAATTTATGAGTATAAGATTTATACAATATTATTATAAATTATTTTTTATACCATCAAGTTATCCAATATATATTTATACGTAAACCTATTTAAAATATATAATTTAATTTTTGAAAGAAGACAAGTTACTCATTAAAATAGGTAAATATATGAACAACCACAACAATATATCCAGTAGATTTTCACAAGTAGATTTAAGGAAGATGAGATGTAAAAATATCGATTTTCAAAAATATATTTGAAAGAGAAGCAAAAGTAAAAGATTAAGACAAAGAAAGTAAATATGAGCATTGTTATAAAATTATTTATACTAATGGTAAATCACACTTAAACCAGTGGTAATATGTAAAACCTAGTTTCTCCTGAACTTAATTTTTTTGTAAATAGACAAAAGCATCTTTTTTTTCTCCATTTATCTTTTTACCTTTTTTTCATGAATTACGTGAATGCCAAAAATGATTTGTTTTTTTTGTTTTGTCAGAAGAAAAGGACGAAAAAAAAGAAACTGAAACCAATACCTTATATATAAGCCCCCAGAAAAAATCTACGCTAAATCACCAAAAAAAAATAAAAAATGATGGTACTTATGCACCAATAAATTGACAATTTAGATTATTATTTTCTATTGATGATAAAATCACAAGATTTCTATGTCAGATACATTTATATAAAAGTATTAATTGCTGATATTTTTTAATACTTTTTGAATTACTGATGTAAATACTTTTAAGCACTTTCTTAAGGTTCATCTATTCTCTCAGAATTGTTATGATAAAACCCCAAAAGAAACCTTCAAAAAATAATGAGTAATATACAATAAATACATAAAATATAACAGCCCTTTGCAAATAAAATGCATAAAGTTGAACTCTTACAAATTATTACTTATACAATTGAAATCATCACAACGTCTGCCGCTTTTATTCTTGCTGTGTTTCTGGTTCATTTTGCGAAAGGGGACAAACTAGACTTTGAATGTAGAAATCCGTCAAAAGACCATAATCAAATCTACTAGGTTGTGAATATCTGATTGAGTTATCCTCTGAATTGTATATCATGAAAGTTGATTTAAACATAACAAAAAATTCACCTCTTTTTGACAAGAAAAGGGTTGAGAAAGAAAATAATCCGCAGGATCTGGAGCATAATTGAAGGTAAACATCTTCATCCAATATTCTTTATTCCCATACTCCTTCATAGCCCACACATCTATTTGAGTTGTCGAATTATTACAAATCATTAAAAGATTAGTTCCCAGCACACCCAGCACGAGAACACCATCCCCTTCTCCATTGCAAGGCCGCTCCACTTTTTTTCATTTCTCATCAGCCAAATCAAAAGAGGTTATGCTCCAGCGTCTTTCCATACCAACACTAGCGTGTAGCCCAATGAAGCTTCCCATTCACAAACTTACCTGAACTAATTGAGGATAATCAATTATTCACCAAGAATCATTCTTTAGACTATACACACTGACCTCTTGAAAATTACGTAAACACCTACTAATAGTATAAATTTGCACTACCTTATAATCATCATGGATCTTATCATATCCAAAACCATATATAAAACCTCTCAATTGAGTTCTAAAGTCAGGCAATTTCTTGTACTTTCTTATTGTTGGGTTCCACATATACAATTCTTTTGCCTCATTTACAACATAAATTAATTCATTGACGGAACCTTCAATCAAAAAAGATATATTAGAGCTTTTCATGAGATAATTCAAGTTAGATTCTGCCATAACTCTATAGTTGGTGTTATTATTAGCCGATAAATTTAGATGGAACTTGATAAACTCAGGACTAGAGATTAAAGCAAGTCAAGATTTTGAAACAGATTTGACTGGAAGCCTAGAAATGATTTCAACAACCACTTCAGTTGGTAAAAGAATGTTTGTGTGTTGATGGGAAGCTTTATCAGATACTAAAAGTTCTTTTGATAAGCATAAAACCTCAATTTCAGAACTTAATACTCCTTCTAGTTCTCTCTCTTTCGTGTCTTCTTGATTTATTAATCCCTCATCAGATTCTGAATTTTCTCACTTTACTTCAGTGTTGATAGATAACATTTTACTCTTAATTTGTGAAAAACTGATAATAAATAAAGAAAGAAAGTAAGAACTTTTTTTTTAACTTCTTTGGAACTAAACTGAGAATTGCTAGCGCTAAAATCAGTAAATATTAATATCAGTTGAATGAGGATACATGTGTCACGGAAATTATCAAGCATATAATGAAAAGTGACAAGTGTGTGTTCTTATTTGTTGTTTGCACTGTATTTTTTAAAAGATCTAATATATTCTTTCCTCGTAAAATAATATTAATTTTTTTTTGAATTAGCATAACGGTAAAATAGAAAAACACACACACAAAAAAAAAAGACTACAATACAAAACGGATATGGTGACTCTTAATTTGTAAAAATATTGGAGCCGATAAAGAAAGAATTATTTTAATTGCTTTTGGATTGAACTATGAATGAGGAGATGGTTCTATCGATCTCTTGCTAGATTTATAACTTTAAAAAAGGAAACATTTTCATATCAAATCAAAATAAATTTTCATAATATCTGATCCCACCATAAATTACAAGCAAACTAATAACTAGATTCAGTTTAGTGAAAGAAAATTGAGAATTTTAAACTGATGCTCCAAGAAATTATTTAAATATCCTAATAATAATACATGGACCTCAAAATCGCAACGATTTCCCAAACAGTTAAGAAGTGGTGCTGTAACATTTAGATCTTAGTCACCAGTGCTTGTCCATGAATTTTCAAGTTGATGATTAAAGCCTCGATGTGATTAATTAGTTTCTTAGATATAGAATATGGAATTACGCCATCATGATTGAAATATTAATGATTCATGGACCTCAAGATTGCCAAATCCTGGTTCATAATCATACTCATCTTCTTCTTTTAACTCAATTTCGAAAGTTCCTCCACTTTCAAAATTAGAAAATCTAGGCACAATGGGCTTCAATTCATATAATTCAGACATGAGAGGCTTTATTTTTCTCACTTCGACCTGCGATTTTTCTGGATTTGGTTGCTTTGTGAAAATGAAATGAGAATGAGGAATAGTTCTTTCTCTTGCTCCATTTTATAACACTAGAATCAATATAATGTTAATTGTACTGAATCTCACTTCGGATTAAAATACAAAAATAGTTCACATTTATAGTATGTAATTATCTTTTTTCAAAATGAGTCACGTTTATATTATTTTACTAATTTGTCATGATTCATAACTAGTAAATCTGGTGGCTTATGTGGATAACTACAACAGATAGGAATATTCTCAAGCAAAGCCATACATTCTCATATGAATAATTATATAACTTTATATGTATATGTGTATATTTTAACGATGTATTCATATTCTAAAAATTGTAGATTAGCCTGCGACTGTATGCAAATAAACTGAAACCGGAACTAAAACAATTTCATATATCAAAATAATCTGTTCCCACAAATAATTTCCAGCTGAACCAATTTTCAAATTAATAATCCAATGTAAAAACTAGATTCAGTTTATCAAAAGAAAAATTGACAACTTTGACTGAAATTAAGAAAGTGTTGCTATTAAGACTTGGACCTTGAATATCTAGTCTCTCACATTCCGAAATCGACCCATAAACCCATAGAGAAGCTGAAAATTTGCGATAAAGAGGGTGAATTAATTCAGGGTAATAATACCCTCTAGTCGTTTCCCAAACAGTTAAGAAGTCTTATTGTAACATTAAAATCTTAGTCGTTAGAGCCTGTCCGTGAACTTTCAAATTGGATATTATATCCTCAATATAATTAATGAGTTCATCTGAATAAGGAGATGGAATTACTCCGCCATGATTGAAGTAGTAATGGTACATGGATTTCAAGATAGCTTTATCTTGATCATAATCATACTCTTCTTCTTCTTTCAACTCATCATATTCAGATGTTCCTCCTTATTCAAAATTAATGAAAAATCCAGGTTCAAAGTATAAAGCCTTGATTTTAGAACTCAACACTTCTTCTGGAGTTAAAATTTTGAATTCATAGATTTCAGACATGGGACGATTTCCTTTGCGTATTGCTGCTTTTCGTTCTGAACCGTGATTTCTTTCTTTGTTGTTTTCTCCATTCATTAGTACTTGTTCCATTTTTGACTCTCTGTGAAAAGAAAAAAAAAAGAAAAAAGAATTGCAATAAGACTAAAAAGCTAAGATGAAGGTAAATAAGATCAGCAACGTTGTAAACTTATTTATAACGTTGGTGTAATATGATAGACAAAAGCATCTTTTAAAGAGACGTTTCTTTCTTGCTTTATCAGAAGAAAAGAGACAAAAATAGTAACAAAAAACGTGAGACTTCTTAGAGTGTAATTAGTACGAAGGAAAATATTTTTCATGAAAAATATTCTCTTAGAAAATCATTTATAGGAAAATAAGTGATTTTCTTACTTATTTTTTTGTGTTTGATATATATGCAAAAAAATATTATTCTAAAATTATTTATATATAATCTAGATAAATACTATGAGAGATCGGGATTCTGTGGTGGAGATGGGGGATTAATACAAGATTGGGGTGAAGATGAGGTGTGTTGGAGGGTGGGAGGACACACTGAGCAACTTATTTTCCTAAAGAAAATATTTTTCAAAAATTTTGACCAACCGAATATGAGAAAATCAGAAAACATTTTCTGATATACTCAATACTAGGGGTGTACATAGTGCGCATTTTTTCGGATTCTTTAAATATCAAACTAAATCAATTATATCGAATTTTTTAATTTCTAAACTATATCAACCAATAAAAATCGGATTTCTCTACCTTGGATTTTTTTTGGGTTTTTTGGTTTTCTCAGATTTTTGAATTTTTTGTTGCCGATAAAGTCTTCATACAAGATATATAACTTATACTTGAAATATTTTTTTAATTCTAGTAACATACAACTTCTAAGGTATTTTTAGTTAAGAAAATAACAAATAATATGAGAAGATTGTTGATATTATACTAAAATATTTAACAAAAAAGATAATGAAATCGCATAAAATATATAGGTAATTAATAAATCATAATAAAAATGATCAAACTTTAAAAGTATTAAGTTATGTCAAACTAAGCACGGCTAATAAGTATTATTTACATAACTAAATATTTTAAAAAAAAATAAGTTATGTGTTTTCACTGTGTAAAGTAACCAATGCAAAATTAAAAAATAGATATTTAATATTATTTTCATTTCTAGTATTGAAATCATTTCTTTTGTTAGCATTAATATTGATTTGGTTTTGGTTTGAAATTTACTTTTGTCAAAAACATACATTTATGAGCTATAAAATTTATTGAAAATACGGTAAAAGATAAAAACTATGAAAAAAATTAAGAAATATTTATAAATTATATAAAAATATTTTTAAAAACTATATACATATAAAGTCGAATAGTTTGGTTTAGTTTGACTTTTTTTTAGTTAAAACCAAATCAAACCAATTATGGTCGGATTTCTTTTAACACCAAACAAAATCGAACCAAATCACTAGTTGAGTTTTTTGCTTGGTTTGACTTGGATTATTAGATTGGTGTGGTTTATCAGTTTGCTTTGTAAACCTCTACCGAATACACTCTTTGTGTTAACTGTCGATCGATTTACATTAAAGTGTTAACTGCTCCATTTTTTTAAATTATGAGAATGATAATCAGGTTGAAGCAAAAAGAAAGTCTCTTTTACAAATCTTTTACACACACACACAAAAAGACTACGATACAAAACGGATATGGTGACTCTTAATTTGTAAAAATGTTGAAGCCGATAATGAAAGAATTATTTTAATTGTTTTGAATTGAACTATGAATGAGGATATGGTTCTATCTCTTGCTAGATTTATAACTTGAAAAAAGGAAACATTTTCATATTAAATCAAAATAAACTTTCGTAATCTCTGATCCCACCATAAATTGCAAAACTAATAACTAGATTCAGTTTAGGTAAAGAAAATTAAGAATTTTAAACTGAATTTCCAAGAAATTATTTAGATACCCTAATAATAATACATGGACCGCAAAATCGCAGTGATTTCCCAAACAGTTAAGAAGTGGTGCTGTAACATTAAGATCTTAGTCACCAGTGATTGTCCATGAATTTTCAAGTTGAGGATTAAAGCCTCGATGCAATTAATAAGTTTCTCTGATATAGGATATGGAATTACGCCATCATGATTGAAATAGTAATGATTCATGGACCTCAAGATTGTCAAATCCTGGTCCATAATCATACTCATATTCTTCTTTTAACTCATTTCAGAAATTCCTCCACTATCAAGATTAGAAAATCTAGGCACCATGGGCTTCAATTCATATAATTCAGACATGAGAGGCTTTATTTTTCTCACATCGGCCTGCGATTTTTCTGGATTTGGTTGCTTTGTGAAAATAAAATGAGAATGAGGAGATAGTTCTTTCTCTTGGTCCATTTATAACACTAAAATCAATAAAATGTTAATTGTACTGAATCTTACTTCAGATTAAAATTCAAAAATAGTTCACATTTATAGTACGTATCGTCTTTTTTCAAAATGGGCCACGTTTATATTATTTTACTGATCTGTCTTGATTCATGACTAGTAAATCTGGGGGCTTATGTGGATAACTACAATAGGTAGGAATATTATCAAGCAAAGCCATACATTCTACTATGAACAGTTATATAACTTTATATGTATGTGTGTATATTTTAGAGATGTATTCATATTCTAAAAATTGTAGAAACAAACTAAAATGGGAAAGAAAAAAATTTCATATATCAAAATAATTTGTTCCCACAAATAATTTCCAGCTGAACAAATTTTCAAATCAATAATCCAATGTAATAACTAGATTCAGTTTACTAAAAGAAAAATTGACAACTTCGACTGAAATTAAAAAATGCTTCTATGAAGACTTGGATCTTGAATATCTAGTCTCTCACATTCCGAAATCGACCCATAAACCCATAGACAAGATGAAAATTTTGTGATAAAGCGGGTGAATTAATTCGGGGTAATAATACCCTCTAGTCGTTTCCCAAATAGTTAGAAAGTCATGTTGTAACATTAAAATCTTAGTCGTTAAAGCCTGTCCGTGAACTTTCAAATTGGGGATTATATCCTCGATATAATTAATGAGTTTCTCTAAATAAGGAGATGGAATTACTCCGCCATGATTGAAGTAGTAATGATACATGGATTTCAAGACAGATTTATCTTGATCGTAATCATACTCTTCCTCTTCTTTCAATTCATCATATTCGGATGTTCCTCCTTGTTCAAAATTAATGAAAAATCCAGGCTCAAATTGTAAATCCTGGATTTTAGAACTCAATACTTCTTCTGGAGTTAACATTTTGAATTCATAGTTTTCTAACATGGAATGTTTTCCTTTATGTATTGCTGCTTTTCATTCTGAATCGTGATTTCTTCCTTGGTTGTGCTCTCCATTCATTAGAACTTGTTCCATTTTTGACTCTCTGTGAAAAGAAAAACGAATTGCAGTAAGACTAAAAAGCAACGATGAAGAAGGTAAATAAGATCAGCAATATTGTACACTTATTTATAACGTTGGTGCATATTACTGTAACATGATAGACAAAAGCATCTTTTTAAAAGACGTTAAGTGTTCTTGCCTCTATCATTAGCTCGGGTAGTCCCTGTTTCTGGTGTTTTAGTCACCTTTCAATGGCTCCCTTCTTTCTTGTTTTTTCAGAAGAAAAGAGACAAAAATAGTTTGGAACAAAATCACAAAAAACGTGAGTGGTAACATGCACAAATTGGCAATTTAGATTTTTTTTTACTGATCATAAAATCACAAGGTTCGTGAGATTTCTTAGGGTGTAGTCGATACGGAGAAAAATATTTTTCATGAAAAATATTTTCTTAGAAAGTGTTTTCTAGGAAAATAAATGAGTTTCTTACTTATTTTCTTGTGTTTGATATGTATGCAAAAAAATATTATCCTAAAATTATTTGTATATAATCTAGATAAATAACATGAGTGACCGGGATTGTGTGGTGGAGATGGAAATTAATACGAGAGTGGGCTGAAGATGAGTTGTGTTGGACACGGTGGGAGGACATATTGAGAAACTTATTTTCCTAACGAAAATATTTTTCAATAATTTTGACAAACTGAATATGAGAAATCAGAAAATATTTTTCGTCATATTGAATACTAGGGGTGTACTAGTGCGGGCTTTTTGGGATTCTTTAAATATCAAACTAAACCAATTATATCAGGTTTTTAAATCTATAAACTACATCAAACCAATAAAAGTAGAATTTTTCGACCTCGGATTTTTTTTGGATTTTTTAGTTTTATCGGATTTTTTGGATTTTTTGTTGTAGATAAAATTTTCATACAAAACATATAACTTATAATTGAAATAATTCTTTAATTCTATGTACAACTATCTAGGTGTTTTTTGGTTAAGAAAATAACAAAAAATATGAGACGAGTGTTGATATTATACTAAAATATTCAACAAGAAAGATAATAAAATCGCATAAAACAAATATAGGTAATTAATAAATCATAATAAAAATGATCATACTCTAAAAGTATTAAGTTATGTCAAACTAAGCACGGCTAATAAGTGTTAATTAACTAATAAGTATTAATTACATAACTAAATATTCTTTTAAAAATAAGTTATGTGTTTTCATTGTATAAAGTAACCAATGCAAAATTAAAAAATAGATATTTAATATTATTGTCATTCTAGTATTGATATCATTTCTTTTGTTAGCATTAATATTTTGGTTTTGGTTTGAAATTTACTTTTGTTAAAAATATGCATTTATGAGCTATAAAACTTATTGAATCATTCAAAATTCCAAGTCCAAGCTTGAAATAATACAGTAAAAGACAAAAATTATGAAAAAAAATAAAAAGTATTTATAAATTATATGTAAACATTTTTAAAAATATACACATATAGTGTCATGTGGTTTGACCTTTTTTTTAGTTGAAATCAAACCAAATAAATTATGGTCAATTTTTTTCAACACCAAATAAAATCGAATCAAATCACTAGTTTGGGTTTTTTTCTTAGTTTGACTTGAATTATTGGATTGATGCGGTTTATCAGTTTGCTTTGTAAACCCCTACTGAATACACTATTAGTGTTAACTGTCGATCGATTTACATTAAAGTGTTAACTGCTCCCTTTTTCTTTATTATTATTATTATTATGAGAGTAATAATCAGGTTGAAGCAAAAAGAAAGTCTCTTTCACATGTCTTCTCCTGTAATATTCTTTGTATTAAATTCTTTAACATCAACTTGTGAATAAAGTTCTCCCTGAAATATATGATATTTTTTCTATAATTCGATAAATAGAGAAAATATAAAAGCTCTTTACAAAAAAAATGTATAAAATGAAACTCTTACAAATCATTATTTACTGTTATACTACACTACCTAGATATTTGTTTTAAACTTAACTATTTACCTACAAATG
Organism: Datura wrightii; assembly: GCA_035772735.1. Classification (NCBI taxonomy): domain Eukaryota; kingdom Viridiplantae; phylum Streptophyta; class Magnoliopsida; order Solanales; family Solanaceae; genus Datura; species Datura wrightii. The sequence goes on along the minus strand of JASDFA010000016.1, from coordinate 19,604,673 downwards.
AAACAGGTTGTCTAACGTTTTTCACTTAAGTGAGTAAATGCAGTAAGTAAAGAAGACAGTGATTTTAGCGTGAAAAACACCCGACTTAAAAGGTAAAAAAACACGACCTATACTCCACAGGATTTTCTCCAACTCCACTAACTTCTACGAACCTCTTCAACATTAGATTAAACTCTTGTAACCTAAAGGAATTATAAACTCTAATTCCTATCTTCTTACACTCCTTCCCACGAATGTATTCCTAAACATCTTCCTACTATACTCTATTTGAAGATAAATTCTCCTTAATCCAATTAAGAGTATATCAATTACAACTCAATGACCAACTCCTAGTACAAGATTGCTAACTCTACCCTATCACTTTACTAGAACACGTTCGTCAATAGAATTCTTCACACTTGGATTGTTGCAAAACCTCCCGCTGCTGCAGTATACTCTTTTCTCTCTTTGTAAGTGTGTAAGTTGTTTTGAGAAGTCACACTTCTATATATACACAACTCTCAAAGAGTTCTTCTTTCTTTCAATCTCTTTGCGGTAACAGCCTTTGCTCGCCTTATAGATCCACACCAAGTAGAAGTCTTTCTTCAAGTCAATCTCTTTTATTTATTTTGTGTTGCAATAAAATTCCAACTCCTCCAATTTCAACATGTGTTTATTTTGCTGAGTTTATTTGATACGACTTATCGAGTCCTTGATTCACGCACCTTTGTCTCTTGATATTTCCAGCTTCTTTAAGCATTTTATTTGACACTCTATTGAAAGAGCTTTACTCATCTGTTTCATTAACATGTTGTCAATCATCAAAACTACATAGGACCCAACACTTACATAGTTGCAATCATCAAAGCATCTACCGCTTTCATTCTTGTTGTATTCATGGTTCATTTTGTGAAAGGAGACAAACTAGATTGACCGTAGAAATCCGTCAAAGGACCATAATTAAATTTACTCAACTCTGAATATCTAATTAAGTTTTTCTTTGAATTTTATATCATGAAAGTTGATTCAAACATAAGAAAAAATTAACCTCCTTTTGACAAACAAAAAGATTGAGAAAACGAATAATCCACCGGATCTAGACTACAAAATTGATATAAACATCTTTCTCCAAAACACCATTATGTAGATAACTTTACCATTTAAAGTTGTAAAACCTCAAGCTTAATCCAATTGATTCTGATTTGTATAATAAAAAGAGACATTTTTTATATATTAATTTGTCTACGTGATGGTCCTTTGAGAAGCAAAACATTTTCAAAAATATGAGTCGAAAGTATTTATTGGGAATACTTTATCATGCATTCAAGTGCTCAACTAAAACATATCCTATTTGTTTAATCCAAGAGTGTATTTTCATTGCAAATGGTTCATGTAAGAGAAGTGTTTAAATGAGTAGCAAATGTCGATTCTCAAGATCACCATAAAATTAGAGTATTTTTTTTTGATAATTTTATAATAATTATAAATATATGCCATTTGAGAACATTTTGCAAGTCTAGATAGTGGGAAATATAGCAAAACACATTGTTCTAACAAATCTAATACATAAAAAACAAAAGGTTTTTATACCTTTGATTGCCAAAAAATAAGAAGGAAACCTAAGTAAACAAAAACACAACACAGGTAAGCGTTTCCTTGTTAACAAGTTATATTTTTCTTCGGTTGCTAGTATAAATATTTATAGCATTGTATTAATTATTTAGAAATAGAAAATATTTTGTGGAGCATATATATCATATGTTGTTGTGAAAATAATATTTTTTGTTGCGACAGATTAGTGCCACAAAAAACTATAGTTTGGTACGATCCAAGGCTGCCATAAAAATAATTACCAGCGACTTGCGGCACCACAAAAAGTGGAGGTTCAGTGGCGATATGATGATCCAAGAAGTGCCATTGAGGAAATTTTGGAGACTTGTCTATGTAAGATATTTATACTTTATGTGTATGCTTTTATTAATATATTGTTAATTTTATATGTATAACTGAAAATATCTCGACTAAATTTATAAAAATATTTTAAAAATAATAATTTTGCTTATTTTATTTTAAAATAAATTTTATCTGACTTGCTCTTTATATACTCCAAAAAAATCATTTAAAACCTAATTGTTTTTACTCTTCGGGTTGCGCCGAAGTTGATTGCCTTTTGTTATTTCTTTCTTTATTTATTATTGTTGTCTTTCATTGTTTTCGTTAATAATGCCTTGATTTTTTTTTTTAATGAACACCCTTGAGTGATTTTTTTTTCTCAATTGAAATCTTCCATGAAAATTCAAAAACACATTTCAAATGTAGTGCTTAGATGATAATTTGACAACAAATTATAAAGCAAACTTATAAAGTTAAATATTATGTAGTTTGATTTAAAATTTTTTGATGTAGCCACTTATTTAATCAACCACTGGTCGAAAGTATATAGTGAGAACACTTTATCATGCGTTCAAGTACTCAATTAGAGCATATCCAATTTATTTTATCTAAGAGTATATTTTTGGTAATTTTACAATAATTATAAATTCATGCTATTTGAGAACATCCTGCTAATCTAAATAGTGGGAAATATAGCAGAACACCTTGTTCTGATCAACACGTAAGTAATAACAGTAAAGAATTGATAATTTCCATATATAGTGTGTGTACTTTTTAGATTTATCCCTATTTGGTATTTCAAGCCAAAATTGTTATAAAATAAGTCAAACTTCTAACAAAGAGTAAGACTCATAAAATATAAGGCATAATCTGAATCTTTTTCCTTTAAGATTAGGTTATGCATTATAAATCTACTTTTGACAAATTTAATACATAAAAACATAAGGTTTTTAGACCTTCAATTGCCAATAAATAAGAAGGAAACCTAAGTAAACAAAAACACAACACAGGTAATCATTTTCTTGTTAACAAGTCATATTTTTCTTCCGTCACTAGTATAAATATTTATAGCACTATATTAATCATTTAAAAATAGAAAATGTTTTTGTGGAGCATATATATTATATGTTACTGTGAGAATAAGAATTTTTGTGGTGATAGGTTGAGGCCACAAAAAACTATTAGTGGCGACTTGCAGCGTACAAAAAGAGAGGATTCAGTGGGTGATGCCAAATTGCTACTAAAATGAATTAGTGGCAACAAACATTGCCACAAAAGTGAGGTTATTATGGCGACTCATATGTGTTGCCGCGAAAACGTATCTGCCACTTTAGTATATCCAACGACCACTGGGTCGCCATAAAAGGGTTTTTGATGGTGACTTTGTAACTTTTTGTGATGACTTAAAACCCCCCTTTTCTTGTAGATAAGTTACTCTTGAGTAACGCCACTTCTTGAAAGTTCAACAGTAAAAATGACTCTTTAATGATTCATGAGGGTAAAAATAGGCTTTACGAAAAACTACAACGCTTAACCGTGTGTTTAGGCATAGTCATATATTCTAATAAGCACTAAATAATAATTAAAACTAAAGTTAATTTTCTTATCATGACAAAAAAAATAGATTGCATGAGATTATAACTTCAGATCTCTTCTAGTCCACCTACACCAACTAAGTTATTATTCCTTTCACCAATAACTCTATTATTAATATAGTTACTTCGATATCCCATTGTTTCCTCAATTAGAACACATATTAACAATGAGAACCACAACATATGTGTTAAACTATTGAACATTATTTTTTGTACATCGATGAATTATTTTTGAGGAAAAAGTTAGAAAAGGAAAAACATAATTATTGCAGTTAGTTCTTCTAATATCTTGAAAGATCAAACAAAACGTACTAGAATTATGTGAAAATTAAAGTCAGTTTGGATACAATATGCCTACTCAAGTAAGAAACAAATTCACTACAGTGAGAACATCCATGTTTGAAATACTAATAACGAAGATAAAAGTTTGCATTTCTATGTACTTGATCTCACTAAAAAGCTTCATATTACAAATCCATTTCTCCTAGAATCTCAGGTTCACAAGTTTCCATTGTAGCAATTAAATATTTTCTCTATTTCACAAACACGTGGGGTAAAATACTCCCACAAATATAAAAATGTTTCTTATAGTATTTGATAAAGAAAAATATAATAGCTTTTGACAAAATGTATAAAATGAAACTCTTACAAATCATTACATATACAGAGTTGAAATTAATCAACACAACGTCTGCCGCCTTCATTCTTGTTGTGTTTCTAGTTTATTTTGTGAAAGGGGACAAACTAGACTTTGAATGTAGAAATCCGTCAAAAGTCCATAATCAAATCTACTAAAGTCTGAATATCTAATTAAGTTATCCTTTGCATTGTATATCATGAAAGTATCATCAAACATAAGCAAACGTTTACCTCTTTTCGACAAATAAAAAGATTGAGGAAAAAAATAATCCACCGGATCTAGAGGACAATTGATGGTAAACATCTCCAAGATTCTTTATTCTCATACCCCATTATAATCCACACATCTACGTGAGTAATTGAATTATTATAAATCAAAGAAAGATTATTTTCCAATACTCCCAACACTAGGACATCATCCCCTTCTCTATGGCAGGGTCGCTCCACTTTCCTCTATCTCTCATCAACCAAATCAAAAGAGGTTATGCTCCAAACCCTTTTCATACCAAGACTAGTAGTAATAGCCCAATAAAACTTCCCATTCACAAACTTACACGAACCAATTAATCACATTCTATTCTGATAACACTGTATCCTTCGCCAAGAATTATTCCTTAGACTATACATATTGACCTCTCGAAAATCATGTAAACGACCCTTAATAGAAAAAATACGCATTATCTTATAATCATCATGGATCTCATCATATCCAAAATCATATATGAAACGGCCATCATTGCTCGATTTAGTTTCAATATCAGGCAATTTCTTGTACTTTCTTATTGTTGGGTTTCCTAGAAACAATTCACTTGCCTCATTTACAAGACAAATCAATCCATTAATTGAACCCTCAATCACAAAAGATATACCGGAGTTTTTCATTTGATAATTCAAATTAGGTTTATCCATAACAGAACAGTCTTTCAAATTTAATTTGGTTGAGCAATCCTTAGCATGACCTATGATTGGTAAAGTCTTTATTTTTATTAGTTGAAAAACTTAGATGGTACATAATAAATTCAGGGATACCAATCAAAGCAAGCCAAGATTTTGAAATAGACCTGAACCGCAAAAGAGATTTCATTGGAAGCCTTGAGAAGATTGTTGTAACAAGATCAAAGCAAATCAAAATTTCTTTTTCGTTAGATTCTTAATTTTCTTGCTTTCCTTCAATTTTTCTCTCCATTCAACACTTCTGCAGGTTACATTCTGAATTCTTTGTGAAAATATTAGAGCAGACTAAGAAAGAAAGAAAGAAAGAATGAAGAAGTTTTACTTGTTTTTAATTGAACTGAAAATGAGGAAATATTTTCTTTTCTTGCTTGATTTATATTATAATAAATTTCATTTCAGATTATCACACATAAAATCATTTATGATTGGATAATAGTGAAGTAATTAAGAATGTATCAATGAATTTTGACTGAATCGTTGTGTGACCAAATGTTCAAATCTAATAGAGGCTATAAATGCTAAGTAATTCTTTTTCATCGATGAGAGCATTGGTGGATATATAAACTTATAGAATACATGATCACCAGGCACGTATCAACTATACAACAACAACAATGACATATCCAGTATAATTTCATAATGTGGGTTTGGGGAGGATAGAGTGTACACAGATCTTAGCTCTACCTCAAAGGCAGAGAGACTATTTCGTATCAATTATACAATAAATTAATTAAAATATGTGTCAATAACCTCAAAATTAGACCAATATTTCTCTCTATATATATATATAAAAAAGTTAGTCTTGTCAAAGTTAGAAATAGTCAACAATGCTGTAAATTTATTTTTAGCAATTATATACTACTCACGACACTTGGCAAAGATTTCAAATAAATATAAAATATGACCTCCTTTACATCTTCTACATAGGCGGATCCAGGATTTTATCTTTATGGGTTTAATTTCTAAGATTCTCAGCGTTGAACCCATTATATTTTAAAAGTTATGGATTTATATCTTCAATTTATTGCAAATCTTATGAAATTTTACATATAAATTTATGCTCCGAGTCCAAAGTATTGGGTTCAGATGAACTGATACTTTCACTTTACATCAGCCTCTGATCTTCTAAATATTACATGTTAATAATTATGTATAATTTGTTATTAATAATTTAATAACAAATTATACATAATTATTAACATGTATTATGTAGATGATTAAAGGTGGATGTAAAGTGAAGTACCGGGTTCATCTAAACTCAGTACTTTCAATGCGGAGCATAAATTTATATATAAAATTTCATAAGATTTACAATAAATAGTAGATATGAACCCATAACTTTTAAAATATAGTGGGTTCAATGCTGAGAATCTTAAAAATTAAACTCATAAAGATAAAATCCTGAATCCGTCTCCGTAAAAGATGCAAAGGAGGTCGTATTTCTTGTTTCTTTGAAATCTTTGCCAAGTGTCGTGAGTAATATATAATTGCTAAGAATAAATTTACAGCATTGTAGACTATTTCTAACTTTGACAAGACTAACTTTTGTATATAGAGAGAAATATTATTTTAATTTTGAGGTTATTGATGCATATTTTAATTAATTTATCGTATAATTGATACGAAACAGCCTCTCTGTCTCTGAGGTAGAGATAAAGTTTGCGTACACTTTATCTTCCCCAGACACACATTATAAAATTATACTTAATATATTATTGTTGTTGTTGTTTATAATTGATACATGTCTAGTGATCATGTATTTTATAAGTTTATATACCTACCAACGCTCTTATCGATGAAAAAGAATTACTTAACATTTATAGCCTCTATTAGGATTTGAACATTCGGTCACACAACAAATCAGTCAAACCACACAGATACATTCATAATTACTTCACTATTAACCAATCATAAATGATTTTATCTGTGATAATCTAAACTAAAATTTATTATAATATAAATCAAGCAAGAAAAAGAAAACATTCCCTTATTTTCAGTTCAATTCAAAACAAGTAAAACTTCTTCTTTCTTTCTTTCATTCTTAGTCTGTTCTAATAATTTCACAAAGAATTCAGAATGCAACTTGTAGAAGTGCTGAATGGAGAAAGCATTGAAGGAAAGTAAGAAAATTCAGAATCTAACATGTCGCGATTCATATTTTCGCCCAAAGGGTTTGAATAAGGAGCAATGTTCAGGGCTCTAAGGATTTGTTAAAAAATAATAGAGTCTCCACCTAATTTTACAAAAATTAGAAAACCAATTAAAGAAGAAGAAGAAGAAGAAGGAGAAGGAGAAGGAGAAGGAGCAGGAGCAGGAGGAGGAGGAGGAGAAGAAGAAGGAGAAGGAGAAAGAGAGCAGCGAGAAAAAATAAATGTGAGGTAGTGTCAAGTTGTCCAAAACCATGTGCACAAACCATGTGTCCAAAACCATGAGCTTTTTTCTTTATTTGTGTATTAAAATTAATTCTTTATTTCTTTATTTCTATATTTCTACAAATAAATATAATACAATATATCAATAAGGTAGAAAAATTATTAATGTCAAGCAAAAAGAATAAAATTTAAATTTTAAATAAATATAATAATTAATTAAAAAATAAAAATTAATTGAAATACAAATAAACTAATGAAAATTTTAATATTGGCAAAATAAGGATAATTATCAACAAATTGTGTAAAAAATTAAGAAAAATATGTAAAAATAATTTTATGCTACTTAACATCTAGAATCTTGAAGTATTAATTTTTAAATATGACGAGCCAAAATTGGGTATCAACTGTTGCCCTTTTCGCTCGGAGATGATGAAAAAATATTTGGGCGAAGACGTTGACGTATAGCCAATTTGGCTCGGTGAGAAATAATATGTATACAAAAGAAAAATGACAGAATTTGAAAGAACTTTGATGAATTCGTCGTTCGTTGGCGGGGCTGAATTGTATTAAGATAATAATAGAGAAAAAATTATTCAGGGATAAAATATTCATGTACCTTCGATACTGCTTTCAAATTGCCCCAGTGTCGAGCTATGAGATGCAAGGTTATGTACCTGCTGAGAAAGAAAAGAATGGTTATGTTATGGTAATGACCCAATATCTCTCCGTAGAAGGCGGAAAATTCAATTTAGAATATGTCACTTTAAACGAGGTGACGACCCAACGTGTCTCTTTGAAAGGCAGACGAACCAATTTAAAATATGTCACCTTAAACAAGTGACGACCCAACATGTCTCTTTGAAAGGCGGACGATCCAATTTGAAATATGTTACTCTGAACAAGGTGACGACCTAATGTGTCTCTTTGAAAGGTGGACGATCCAATTTAAAATATGTTATTTTGAACGAGGTGATGATCAAATGCAATATAACATGTCACGCTGAAGGAGGTGATGATCCAATGCAATATAACATCTCACGCTGAAGGAGGTGACGATCCAACATATGTCATGCTGAAAGAGGTGACGGTCCAATGCAATATAACATGTCACGCTGAAGGAGGTGACAATCCAATGCAATATAATATGTCACGCTGAAGGAGGTGACGATCCAATGCAATATAAGATGTCACGCTGAAGGAGGTGACGATCCAACATGATATGTCACGCTGAAAGATGTGAAGATCTAATGCAATATAACACGTCACGCTGAAGGAAGTGACGGTCCAACGCAATATAACATGTCACGCTAAAGGAGGTGACGGTCCAATGCAATATAACATGTCACACTGAAGGAGGTGACGATCCAATATGATATGTCACACTAAAAGAGGTGACGATCTAATGCATATAACATGTCACGCTGAAGGAGGTGACAATCCAACATGTCTCTTTGAAAGGCGGACAACCCAATAGGAGTAATATAAATTTGCAACCAATTATGTAATATTAGGAAATTATTTTAATTCAAACTCAAGAATTGAAAGAGTTTCATGCTATCACTAATGTGATAATTTACGAGTATAAGATTTATACAATATTATTATAAATTATTTTTTATACCATCAAGTTATCCAATATATATTTATACGTAAACCTATTTAAAATATATAATTTAATTTTTGAAAGAAGACAAGTTACTCATTAAAATAGGTAAATATATGAACAACCACAATAATATATCCAATAGATTTTCACAAGTAGATTTAGGGAAGATGAGATGTAAAAATATCGATTTTCAAAAATAGATTTGAAAGAGAAGCAAAAGTAAAAGATTAAGACAAAGAAAGTAAATATGAGCATTGTTATAAAATTATTTATACTAATGGTAAACCACACTTAAATCGGTGGTAATATGTAAAACCTAGTTTCTCCTGAACTTAAATAGACAAAAGCATCTTTTTTTTCTCCATTTATCTTTTTACCTTTTTTTCATGAATTACGTGAATGCCAAAAATAATTTGTTTTTTTGTTTTGTCAGAAGAAAAGGACGAAAGAAAAGAAACTGAAACCAATACATTATATATAAGCCCCCAGAAAAAACCTACGCAAAATCACCAAAAAAAATAAAGAATGATGGTACTTATGCACCAATAAATTGACAATTTAGATTATTATTTTCTATTGATGATAAAATCACAAGATTTCTATGTCAGATACATTTATATAAAAGTATTAATTGCTGGTATTTTTTAATACTTTTTGAATTACTGATGTAAATACTTTTAAGCACTTTCTTAAGGTTCATCTATTCTCTCAGAATTGTTATGATAAAACCCCAAAAGAAACCTTCAAAAAATAATGAGTAATATACAATAAATACATAAAATATAACAGCCCTTTGCAAATAAAATGCATAAAGTTGAACTCTTACAAATCATTACTTATACAATTGAAATCATCACAACGTCTGCCGCTTTTATTCTTGCTGTATTTCTGGTTCATTTTGCGAAAGGGGACAAACTAGACTTTGAATGTAGAAATCCGTCAAAAGACCATAATCAAATCTACTAGGTTGTGAATATCTGATTGAGTTATCCTCTGAATTGTATATCATGAAAGTTGATTTAAACATAAGCAAAAATTCAACTCTTTTTGACAAGAAAAGGATTGAGAAAGAAAATAATCCGCAGGATCTGGAGCATAATTGAAGGTAAACATCTTCATCCAATATTCTTTATTCCCATACTCCTTCATAGCCCACACATCTATTTGAGTTGTGGAATTATTAGAAATCATTAGAAGATTAGTTCCCAGCACACCCAGCACGAGAACACCATCCCCTTCTCCATTGCAAGGCCGCTCCACGTTTTTTCAATTCTCATCAGCCAAATCAAAAGAGGTTATGCTCCAGCGTCTTTCCATACCTACACTAGCGTTAGTTATTTAAAAATAGAATATATTTTGTGAAGCATATATATTATATGTTGCTGCAAAAAAAATAATTTTTGTGGGGACAGATTGGTGCCACAGAAAACTATAGTTTTGATACGAATCAAGGCTACCCTAAAAATAATTACCGGTGACATGCGACGCCACAAAAAGTGGATATTTAGTGGCGATATGATGATCCAAGAGGTGCCATTGAGGAAATCTTGGAGACTTGTCTACGTAAGATATTTATACTTTATGTGTATATTTTTATTAATATATTGTTAATTTTATATGTATAACTGAAAATTTCTCGACTAAATTTATAAAAATATTTTTTAAAAAAATAATTTTACTTATTTTATTTTAAAATAGATTTTATCTGACTTGCTCTTTATATACTCCAAAAAATTATTTAAAACCTCACTGTTTTTACTCTTCGGATTGCGCCGAAGTTGATTGTTTTTTGTTATTTCTTTCTTTTATAATTGTTGTCTTTCATTGTTTTTGTTAATAATGCCTTGATTATTTTTTTTAATGAACATCCTTGAGTGATTTTTTTTTTCTCAATTGAAAACTTGTAAAGTTAAATATTATGTAGTTTGATTTAAAAATTTTTTATGCACCCACTTATTTAAAAAAATTATTTACTTTCTAAGTTTCAACACTCTTAATCAAATTTCTGGCTACGCCACTGGTCGAAAGTATATAGTGAGAATACTTTATCATACGTTGAAGTACTCAATTAGAACATATCCAATTTGTTTAATCTAAGAGTATATTTTTGGTAATTTGTAATAATTATAAATTCATGTCATTTGAGAATATCCTGCTAGTCTAAATAGTGGAAAATATAGCAAAACACCTTGTTCTAATCAGCATGTAATTAATAACAGTAAAAAATTGATATATTTCAAGCCAAAATTATTATAAAATAAGTGAAACTTCTAACAAAGAGTAAGACTCAAAAAATGCAAGGCAAAATTTGAAGGAAATCTAATACATAAAAAACTTAAGGCTTTTAGACCTTCAACTGCCAAAATATAAGAAGGAAATCTAAGTAAACAAAAACACAATACAGGTAAACATTTCCTCGTTAACAAGTCATATTTTTCTTCTATCGCTAGTATAAATATTTATAGCATTATATTAATTATTTAAAATAGAAAATATTATTGTGGAGCATATATATTACATGTTGCTGTGAAAATAAGAATTTTTGTGGCGACAGGTTGGTGCTACAAAAAACTATAGTTTTGGTACGATCCAAGACTGTCACTAAAAACAATTAGACAAACATAGCCACAAAAGTGAGGTTTTTGTGGCGACTCATATGTGTAGCCGCAAAAAAGTATCTACCACTTTAGTCTAGCCAACGACCATTGGATCGTCATAAAAGGGCTTTTGCTGATGACTTTGTAACTTTTTGTGATGACTTAACCCCCCGCCCCTTTTTTTGTATATAAGTTGTTCTTGAGTAACGCCATTTCTTGAAAGTTCAACAGTAAAAATGGCTCTTTAATGATTCATGAGTAATAAAAGTAGGTTTTATGGAAAACTACAACACATAACCGTGTCTTCAAGCATAGTCATATATTCTAATAAGCACTAAATAATAATTAAAACTAAAGTGTTATAAATATATTTGTATTATAGTAAATGTCTATAAATGTATTTGTATTGTAGTAGATACATATGTTTATATTATAGTGAAAGTATATCTTTTGAAAAAAAGTTAGGAGAAATTATCCCTATAAATAGAGAGGTTCTCCTTCATTGTATTTCATCCCATCAAGAGAAATAAGAACTTCTCTCCTTCTCTGTTTCTCTACAATATTTTTGTTCTTTCTTTATTATTTCATAACACGTTATTGACACGATTCTCTGCCTTGACCACTCACTTTGAAAGATATGAGGTAAGAAAAAATTAAAATTTCTTTTTCAAAAGATGTATTACTTAACCACAGGAATGATATTCCTTTGGTGATATTGTCGCTCTACGATTCTACCGTCTCAAAATTTGAAGGACAAGGTATTTTTTTTCTCTTTCTTTTAATATGACTAATCTTACAAAACTTGATTTCGTTGCCCTTCAAAGTTCGGGCGAGAACTACCTTTCATGGGTTTTGGATGCTGAAATCCATATGGATGCAATGGGTCTTGGATACACCATTAAAAGTGAAAATAAAGCATCAAACCAAGATCGTGATAAGGATATGATATTCTTGCGTCATCATATTGATGAAATTCTGAAAATTGAACATCTCATGATTAAGAATCCACTTGTTTTGTGGAATATCCTAAAAGAAAGGTATGACCACCTGAAGATGGTCATCCACCCAAAGACACGATATGATTGGATCAATCAAGACTATAAGTTTGTACACGAATATAACTTTGCAATGTTTAGAATTTTTTCTCAGTTGAAACTATGTGGAGAGACAATTAATGATGTTGATATGATTGAATATGTAGTCGTACACAAAATTAATTGAGAGCTCCGGAAGAGCTAATGTGTTACTATCCGAAGGAATGAAATTATTGTAGTAAGTCTCAAAAGGAAACTTATAAGTTTCAAAGACATTAAAAAGGGATTGAGACTATAAATTATGGGAAGATCTAATATCTTCATATTACTACAACTGAAGCGGGTTATAAATATTTGTTGGAATGAGGAAGCACCACAACTAAAGTTTGATATGATAATAAATAATGAAAATACGTTGGACACAATATTTTACGTGGAAAACCCTCACAAAAATAGAGGGAAAAAACCACGGGTAGAAGGATTCACTATATAAATATGGGAATACACTACTCTCAATTACAAGGAGAAAACACTTGTAAAAGGAATAACTCACTAAAGAGGACACTCAAGACTACAATATTTGTCTTGGTGTATAACTTTCTTTATGTTCTTACTCTTTTGGATTATAATTTTTGTGGAAATTTTTGGATCAGTGTATATAAAATAATGAAAGCAAAACGTTCTATTTATAATAGAACTATACCGTGTAGAAGGGTGTAAAAGAAGAGATCAATTTGGACAAGGTTTGTCCTCTTTTTTCTTTTTCCATTTGAACAAGGTTTGTCCTTTTTTGTCCTTTTCCTTGTCTGACTAGCTTTGTTGAGCAATGTTATAAAATTATTTAAACTAAGGGTAAACTACACTTGAACCGGTAGTAATATGTAGAACCTAGTTTTCTCATGAACTTAATTTTTTCTTAAAATAGACAAAAGCATCTTTTTTTCAGCATTTGTCTTTTTACCTTTTTTTTTTCATGAATTACGTGAATGCTAATAATGACTTTTTCTCCTTTGTTTTGTCAAAAGAAAAGGACGAAAAAAAAACTGAAACCAAGACTTTATATATAAACCCCGAGAAAAAAAAACAACAGAAAACTCACAAAAAAATCATGATTTTTATGCACCAACAAAAATGGAAAAGAAAAAAACAATTTCATATATTAAAATATATAACCCATAATACATTGCAAGAATATAAAGAATAGACGATGATCAACAACTAGCTGCACCTTTTACATGTCAACATTATTTTCTACTGGATTATAGTCTCTGAAATCAACCCATAAACACATAGACACGTCGAAAATTTCGCGCCAAAGAGGGTGAATCATTTCAAGGCAATAATATCCTCCGGTCATTTTCTAAGAAGTTAAGATGTAGTGTTGTAACATTAAGATCTGATTCATTAGTGCCAATCCACGAAGTTTCAACTTTGGGGTTAAATCCTCGATGTAATTAACCAGTTTCTTTGAATAAAGAGATAGAATTACGCCGCAATAATTAAAGTAGTAATGATACATGGACTTCAAGATTGCTTTATCTTGATCACAATCATACTCTTCCTCTTTTTTCAACTCATCATTTTGGGACGTTCCGCCTTGTTCAAAATTTTCAAATTCAGGCTCTTTTTTGTTCAATACTTCTTCTGAAGTTAACCTTTTGAATTCATAGATTTCAGATATGGGACGTTTTCCTTTGCGGATTGCTACTTTTCGTTCTTCAATTTTCACATCTTTCGCGTCTTGTTGATTTTATGAATTGTGATTTCCTCCTTCGTTGTTCTCTCGACTCGTCGTCAGTTCTTCCATTTTGACTCTGTGTGAAAAGAAAGAAAGAAAGAAAGAGAGCAAGAAGTATCTTTACTTGTTTCAAATTGATGAACTGAATAAAATGGTAGATTTAATTGTCTTATAGTAAGGACCTCTGCTTAAGGGCACAACTTCTTTTAATTAAGGGTAAATGGGCAAATATACCTCTAAATTTTGCGAATTGGAGCAGATATACCCTTGTTAAAAAAGTGGTGCATATATGCCCTTTTCTTTTAATAAATGGTGCATATATACCCTCTTTGTCAAACAATGGTGCATATTTACTATTTTTCGTTAACAGACTGAATTTTAAAAAAATTAAAATTGGTTTTTTAATTTTAAAAAGGTCACATGACTTTTAAAAATTACCTCGCTCATTTTTTTATCGCTCCAGACCCGTCCCAACTAAAAATAATTCAGTTCCTCTTTTATTCAGATCCGTTCAAAACTCATTTTATGACTGAGTAAAAGAGGGATTGAGGCCTTTGTGTCATTTGGGTCCGGTCTAGAGGGGTTAAAAATATCTTATTAGGAGTAATGTCAATTTGAAATCAATCATGTAATATTAGGAAATTATTTTAAATCAAACTCAAGAATTGAAGAGTTTCATGCTATCACTAATGTGATAATATATGAGTCTAAGATTTATACAATGTTATCATAAATTATTTTTTATGCCATCAATTATCCAAAATATATTTATACGTAATTCTATTGAAAATATAAAATTTAATTTTTGAAAGAAGGCAAGTTACTCATTGAAATAGATAAATATATGAGCAACCAAAATAATATATCCAGTAGATTTCCACAAGTAAACTTAGGGAATATGAGATGTAAAAATGTCAATTTTCAAAAAAAAAATTGAAAGAGAAGCAATAGTTAAAAATTAAGACAAAGAAAGTAAATATGAGCACTGTTATAAAATTATTTATACTAATGGTAAACCACACTTAAACCAGTGGTAATATATAGAACCTAGTTTTCTCCTCAACTCAATTTTTTTTAAAAAAAATAGACAAAAGCATCTTTTTTTCTCCATTTGTCTTTTTACCTTTTCTTTCATGAATTACGTGAATTCCAAAAATAATTTATTTTTTTGTTTTTTCAGAAGAAAAGGACGAAATAAAAGAAACTGAAACCAATACTTTATATATAAGCCCCCAGAAAAAAGCTACGCAAAATCACAAAAAAATATGATGGTTCTTATGCATCAACAAATTGACAATTTAGATTATTATTTTCTATTGATAATAAAATCACATGATTTCTATGTCAGATACATTTATATAAAAGTATTAATTGCTAGTATTTTTTTAATACTTTTCGGATTACTGATGTAAATACTGTTGAAGCACTTTCTTAATGTTCATCTATTCTCTCAGAATTGTTATGATAAAACTCCAAAAGAAACCTTAAAAAACTAATGAGTAATACAAAATAAATACATAAAATATAACAACCTTTTCCAAACAAAATGCATAAAGTTGAACTCTTACAAATCATTACGTATACAATTGAAATCATCACAACGTCTGCCGTTTTCATTCTTGCTGTGTTCCTGGTTCATTTTGTGAAAGGAGACAAACTAGGCTTTGAATGTAGAAATTCGTCAAAAGACCATAATCAAATCTACTAGGGTTATGAATATCTGATTGAGTTATCCTCTGGATTGTATATCATGAAAGTTGATTTAAACATAAGCAAAAACTCACCTCTTTTTGACAAGCAAAAGGATTGAGAAAGAAAATAATCTGCAGGATCTGGAACATAATTGAAGTAAACATCTTCATCCAAGATACTTTATCCCCATACTCCTTCATAACCCACACATCTATGTGAGTTGTCAAATTATTACAAATCATTGAAAGATTAGTTTTCAACACTCCTAGCACGAGAACACCACCCCCTTCTCCATTGCAAGGCCGCTCCACTTTTTTCCATTTCTCATCAACCAAATCAAAAGAGGTTATGCTCTAGCTCCTTTATGCACCAACACCAACAGTAGTAGCCCAATGAAGCTTCCCATTAACAAACTTACCTGAACTAATTAGTCGTGCCCCATTTTGAGGACAATCAATTATTCGCCAAGAATCATTCTTTAGACTACACACACTGACCTCTTGAAAATTACGCAGACGCCTACTAATAGTATAAATTTGCACTACCTTATAATCATTATGGATCTTATCATATCCAAAACCATATATGAAACCGCTCGATTGAGTTCTAAAGTCAGACAATTTCTTGTACTTTCTTATTGTTGGGTTCCATAGATATAATTCTTTTGCCTCATTTACAAGACAAATTAATCCATTGATGGAACTTTCAATCAAAAAAGATATACTAGAGTTTCTCATGAGATAATCCAATTCAGATTTGTTATTATTAGCCAATAAATTCAGATGAAACTTGATAAACTCAGGGCTAGAGATTAAAGCTAGCCAAGATTTTGAAACAAACCTGAATTTCAAGAGAGATTTGACTGGAAGCCTAGAGAGGATTTCAACAACCACTTCAGTTGGTAAAAGAATGTTTGTGTGTTGATGGAAGGTTTCATCAGATACTGGAAGTTCTTTTGATAAGCATAAAACCTCAATTTTAGAACTTAATACTTTTTCTAATTCTCTCTCTTCCATGTCTTCTTGATTTATTAATCCCTCATCATACTCATCTTCTTCTTTTAACTCAATTTCGAAAGTTCCTCCACTTTCAAGATTAAAAAATCTAGGCACAATTGGCTTCAATTCATATAATTCAGACATGAGAGGCTTTATTTTTCTCACTTCGACCTGCGATTTTTTTGAATTTGGTTGCTTTTGAAAATGAAATGAGAATGAGGAGATAGTTCTTTCTCTTGCTCCATTTATAACACTAAAATCAATAAAATATTAATTGAACTGAATCTCACTTCAAATTAAAATCGAAAAATAGTTCACATTTATAGTACATAATTGTCTTTTTCAAAATGGGTCACGTTTATATTATTTTACTGATCTGTCATGATTCGTGACTAGTAAATCTGGGGGCTTATGTGGATAACTACAATAGGTAGGAATATTCTCAAGCAAAGCCACACATTCTAATATGAAAAGTTACATAACTTTATATGTATGTATGCATATTTTTTTCGACGTATTCATATTTTAAATATTGTAGATCAGCCTGCGGCTGTACGCGAACAAACTGAAATGGGAAAGAAAGCAATTTCATATATCAAAATAATCTGTTCCCACAAATAATTTCCAGCTGAACCAATTTCCAAATTAATAATCCAATGTAATAACTAGATCCAGTTTACTAAAAGAAAAATTGACAACTTCGACTGAAATTAAAAAATGTTTCTATGAAGAGTTAGATCTTGAATATCTAGTCTCTCACATTCCGAAATCGACCCATAACCGTATAGACAAGATGAAAATTTTGCGATAAAGCAGGTGAATTAATTCGGGGTAATAATACACTCTAGTCATTTCCCAAATAGTTAGAAAGTCATGTTGTAACATTAAAATCTTAGTCGTTAAAGTCTGTCCGTGAACTTTCAAATTGGGGACTATATAATTAATGAGTTCCTCTGAATAAGGAGATGGAATTACTCCGCCATGATTGAAGTAGTAATGATACATGGATTTCAAGATAGCTTTATACTGATCAAAATCATACTCTATCTCTTCTTTCAACTCATCATATTTGGATGTTCCTCTTTGTTCAAAATTAATGGAAAATCCAGGCTCAAAGTATAAAGCTTCGATTTTAGAACTCAATACTTCTTCTGGAGTTAACATTTTGAATTCATATATTTCAAACATAGGATATTTTCCTTTGTGTATTGCTACTTTTTGTTCTGAATCGTGATTTCGTCCTTGGTTGTTCTCTCCATTCATTAGCACTTATTCCATTTTTGACTCTCTATGAAAAGAAAAAGAAAAAAAAGAATTGCGGTAAGACAAAAAAGCAAAAATGAAGAAGGTAAATAAGATCAACAACGTTGTACACTTATTATAACGTTGGTGCATATTACCGTAACATGATAGACAAAAGCATCTTTTTAGAAGACGTTTCTTTCTTGTTTTTCAGAAGAAAAGAGACAAAAATAGTTTGGAATAAAATCACAAAAAACATGAGCGGTACATGCACAAATTGGCAATTTAGATTTTTTTTTAATGATCATAAAATCACAAGATTCGTGAGACTTCTTAGGGTGTAGTCGGTATGAAGAAAAATATTTTTCATGAAAAATATTCTCTTAGAAAGTGTTTTCTAGGAAAATAAGTGAGCTTCTTACTTATTTTATTGTGTTTGATATGTATGCAAAAAAATATTATCCTAAAATTATTTATATATAATCTAAATAAATACTATGAGTGACCAGAATTGTGTGGTGGAGATGGTGGAATTAATACGAGAATGGGGTGAAGATGAGCTGTGTTGGAGGGTGGAAGGACACACTGAGCAACTTATTTTCCTAAAGAAAATATTTTTCAAAAATTTTGATAAACCGAATATGAGAAAATCAGAAACATTTTTCGTCATATTGAATACTAGGGGTGTACATAGTGCGGGTTTTTTCGGATTCTTTAAATATCAAACTAAACTAATTATATCAGATTTTTAAATCTATAAACTACATGAAATCAATAAAAGTCGGAATTTTTCAACCTCGGTTTTTTTTTTGAATTTTTTGGTTTTATCGGATTTTTTGGATTTTTTGTTGCCGATAACGTCTTCATATAAAACATATAACTTATACTTGAAATATTTCTTTAATTCTAGTAACATACAACTATCTAAGGTGGTTTTTAGTTAAGAAAATAACAAAAAAAAAATGAGATGAGTGTTGGCATTATACTAAAAGATTCAACAAAAAAGATAATGAAATCACATAAAATAACTACAGGTAATTAATAAATCAGAACAAAAATGATCATACTCTAAAAGTATTAATTATATAACTAAATATTTAAAAAAAAAATAAGTTATGTGTTTTCACTGTGTAAAGTAACCAATGCAAAATTAAAAAATAGGTACATTTCTTTTGTTAGCATTAATATTTTTTGGTTTTGGTTTGAAATTTACTTTTGTCAAAAATATGTATTTGTGAGCTATAAAACTTATTGAATCATTCAAAATTCGAAGTACAAGCTTGAAATAATATGGTAAAGACAAAAACTATGGCAAAAATTAAGAAATATTTATAAATTATATGTAAACTAGTTAACTTATTTGCGCTTTGCGCAGTCATTGAAAAGTCATGTAAAAACTCTAAGTTAATCAAATCTCTTTTTAAATTAAACTTAAAAGTATTGTAACATAATATATTTTTCACTCATCAAAATTTCTCTTAGGTAACCAAAAACATAGAAAAGTAAAACAAAGAAAAGAACAAATTCCTGTTTTTGCTTAAATTGAACATGAAAGGAATCAACTTTTAATCATAAAATTAAAATGAATAAAAATTAATATTTCAACCACATAACAGAAAATTTTGGTCCTTGATCAAATTGGAGTACTTGTGATATTATTTAAAATATAACAAAAATAAAAAAAAAAGTTTTAGAATATGAAAAAGGACTTCTGTAATTTAGCGTTGATAGTTCAATAAGTTACGGGCTAATTAAATATATTTAGAATCGTGTTAGATAAATTTAAACTATAGATAAAGTACCAATTTCTAATGATTGAAGAAAAATTAGGTCTGAAGCAACAACATCTATTTTGCTATTGTTTTCAACCCACTTACGTAACTACTTTATAGGGATTGAAAATGATAAACATATAATATTTATATTCTGCCTTTTTAATGTAATAAGATATTATTGAGTGGCGCAAAATAGATGCAAAATTAAATTAAATTGAGAAAAAAACATAGTTAATTCATATAGAAAATATGAAAGGAAAAGTTGAACACTAATTTTCAGCTAAACACTATCAAGATGAAACAGAAATGTTTTTTTTTATCTTTCCTGATGTTATTTTAAAGGAAATAATAAAAAAATTAAGTCAGTGCCATATTTTACATAATGAAAATAATAAATTAAGCCAGTGCCATATTTTTTTCAATTATGTATCTCAAAAATAATTTTTTTTTTGATAATTTTTTTCACCATTTACTCTCACAATCACATCTTTCTTATGAATTTTAAAAGTAAATTTAGAAAAAATGATTGGACTTACACATCTTCTAGACTACTGATGATGATATCAAAAACAAAAAAAAAACTTAGTTCAAGGTGCATTATATAAGGTGTCTGTAAAGTAGATATTCACTTTAAGATACATTCAAATAAATTAGAAAATCTCTCAACTGCTTTGTATAATTTCATATGAAATTTCATATAGTCATAGTTTCTGATAAAGAATGGTCAATCTTCAATATTGAAATTTTTAGATGATGAAATTATTAAATGCTAGAATTTTTTTAAGTACTGAAATTTCGTGGAAGAAATAGTATTTATAATGAGTTAAAAATTAATTACCACATCTTTTCAAAGAATCGATGCATCCCATTAAAATATATGACACCTTTTTATATTTAATTTTTTGAATCACTCTAAACTAAAAAACAGTTTTCTTATTAATTTTCATCATCATCTTCTTCGTAGATATACTACAAAATTCTTTTTAGAAGTTAGAACTGATGGCTTGTTTGAACAAACTTCTAAAAATAAGTTTTGGAGAATTATTTAGCTTCTGAAAAAGAGTTTCAAAGAAACACTTATTTTCTTTCAAAAATTTGGCCAAACAACTCATTTTATTTTTAAAATAAGCATTTTTATCTCTCAAAAGCTTAGATAAGCAGGCTATAAATCTTATTCTCTCTCCTTGTTTCCATCTCTATATTTCTTTGCTCTCCATTGAATCACTAAGAGTACTCAATATTTAGCGGATCAATTTAAGGAAAATAAAAGAGACATAATGATAGAAGATTGATCATTCTTTATCAGAAACTATGACTATAGGAAATGGAAGAATAAGATAAGATGCACGTGGTGAAAGCACAAAACAAGAACCAATTTAATTCCTCAATCATACACATTATATTAAAAAAATGAAATCAGTCGTACCATGTTAGTCCTTTTGTTTTTCAAATTTCTAAAAAGTCTTTATCCTTTCATGTATCAAAAAATAATCCAAGAATAAGAAGCACCAATAGAGTTTTTAGGTTTTGGAGTTATGAAATATAGGGATATTACTATGTTAGATATTTAAAAAATTAAATTATCAATATTTTGCCGTTGTTACTGGTTATCAACTTCCTAGCTTTGTCCATTCCTGCCTTCCCTATGGTAATCTAACAGAAAATCACTATCAAGCAATCAAAAATATGAGACCATATGGACCTCTTTGGTGCAGTCAAGTAAAAGAAAAATAGTAAAAGGTAGCATTATGGAAGAAACTTTTACCACTTTAGCTATGCATTACGTGTCTTCCCACTGCAAAATCTTTTCTCTTTTTTTTTTTATCCCTCTTCTCTAGATTCTCTTCCTCATTCACACCCCTTGATTCTAATTTTGAAGAAGATTACAAGAACTCTCAGGTAAGGGTGAAAGGAAGCAAGCATTGGTACATGGATAGTTCTTGTTCAAGACACATGACAGAAGATAAACAAAAATTCCTTTCACTCACTCCAATAAAAGGGAGGAATGTATCCTTTGGTGATGGAAACAAGGATACTGTCATAGGGATTGGCAGGATTGGAAGCTCGGAAAGAAGGGCATTGGAGGATGTATATCATGTTGAAGGACTGAAACATAATTTACTGAGTATATCTTAGTTATGTGACAAAGGCAATAAGGTAACCTTTACCTCTGCAGATTGCAAAGTCAAAAGGCTGGATACAAATGAAATTGTGCTGAGTGCAAGCAGACACAAAAATGTATATGAGGCAGACATCATGGGAATGTCTGATACAAATCTAACTTGACTTAGTGCAATGGACTGTGATTCCCTTCTCTGGCACAAAAGACTGGGGCATGCCAGTTTGAAACAGATAAACAAACTTATTTCAAAGGACATGGTCATAGGGCTGCCTAAGACTAAGTTCAAAAATGACAAAGTCTGTAGTGCTTGTGTGAGGGGGAAGCAGGTGAGGTCTTCATTCACATCAAAGAATCAAGTAAGTACAACCAAGTGTCTGAATTTGTTGCATATGGATTTGTGTGGGCCTATGAGAGTGAAAAGCAGAGGTGGAAAAAGGTACATCTTTGTTATCATTGATGACTACTCCATGTATACTTGGACTCTGTTTTTAGCCTCTAAAGATGATGTTTTTGATATTTCCTATGTATTTGTAAAAAGAATGGAAAAGAAATTAGACTCTCCCTTAATTTCCATAAGATTTGACCATGGAACAGAATTTGAAAATGCTAAAATTTTTAGAGTTTTGTTCAGAAAATGGAATAGATCATAACTTCTCTGCTCCAAGAACACCACAGCAAAATGGAGTAGTTGAAAGGAAAAATAGGACTTTAGAGGACATGGCTAGAACAATGATTATTGCAAGTAATCTTGCAAAAAATCTGTGGACTGAAGCCATAAGCACTACTTGCTATATTTTGAATAGGTGCATGAATAGACCTTTGTTAGAAAAGACTCCCTATGAATTACTAAAGGGCAGGAGACCCAACATATCTCATCTTAGAGTTTTTGGATGTAAATGCTTTATTCATAACAATAGAAAAGATAACTTGGGAAAATTTGATGCCCGAAGTGATGAGGGAATCTTCTTAAGTTAACAAAAGAACAAACTGTGTTGAGGAAAGCGTGCATGTTATTTTTGATGAATCTTGTGTTATGCTTCAGACTAACATGCAGGATGAAAGTGAAAATGAAGAACATACTCAGGAACAGGTTGTTGTACCTATTTCATCTGTGGAACAAGATGGTGGATTACAGACAGGGGGAACAACAAGGAATGAATCTGAGTCATCATTATTGCTACAAATCAACTCAAATACAGGAGCTTCACAAGGACTGCAGTTGAAGAATTACAAGTATCAGGATTCCCATCCAATTGAAAATGTCCTTACAGATCTCTCTTATGGTATTACTACCAGATCATGTTTAAAGAATCTGTGTGCCTTCAATGCCTTTCTGTCCAAAATGGAACCTAAAAAGGTGAAAGAGCCCCTCCTTGATGAAGACTGGATTATGGCTATGCAGGAGGAACTGACTCAGTTTAAAAGAAGCAAAGTTTGGCATTTGGTACCTCCACCTAAAGGAAGGACTGTAATTAGTATGGAACTGTAATAAGGAACAAGGCTAGGTTGGTGGTCCAAGGGTATAGTCAAGAAGAAGGAATTGACTATGATGAGATATTTGCTCCTGTTGCAAGACTTGAAGCAATCAGACTACTCATAGCTTTTGCAGCCTTCAAGAAAATTACTCTTTATCAAATGGATGTGAATAGTGCATTCCTCAATGGCATTTGAAAGAAGAGGTCTATGTGAAGCAGCCCCCAGGATTTAAAAGCTCTGAATTTCCAAACTATGTCTACAAGTTAGATAAAGCTTTGTATGGGCTGAAGCAAGCTCCAAGGGCTTAGTATGAAAGACTCTCAAAATTCCTTCTGGAGCATGGACATACAAGAGGAAAGATTGACAATACATTGTTCTTAAGAACAAAAGGTGAGGATCTGTTGATAGTGCAAGTATATGTAGATGACATCATATTTGGATATACAAGCAGTGACATGACTCAAGAGTTTGCCATGCCCATGAATGGAGAATTTGAAATGAGCATGAGGGGAGAGTTAAACTTCTTTCTTGGATTACAAATCAAGAAGACTGCTACTGGAATTATGATTCATCAGCAAAAGTATGTGAAGGAGTTGCTTAAGAGATTTAAGATGGAGTCTGCTAAAGAGATTGACACTCCTATTACCACAGCCACAAAATTGGACCTTGATGAAATAGGTCCATCCATAGATCAGACACAGTATAGAGGTATGATTGGTTCTTTTTTATATCTCACTGCTAGTAGACCTGACATTGTTTTCAGTGTTGGCTTGTGTGCTAGATTTCAAGCAAATCCCAAGGAGTCACATCTGAATGCTATCAAAAGAATTCTAAGATATTTGAAGGGGACACCTGATCTTGGATTATGGTATCCTAAAGGTAGTAAATTTTCCTTACTAGGATATTCATATGCTGATTATACAGGATATTTGGTGGATAGGAAAAGCAATACAGGGATGGCTCACTTTGTTATACCATGTCTGATCTCGTGGTCCACAGAGAAGCAAAACTCAGTTGCCTTGTCCACTACTGAAGCTGAATATGTAGCAGCCGGTTCATGTTGTACTCAGTTGCTATGGATCAAGCAACAGCTACTGGATTTTGGTGTTGATGTGGGATGTGTTCCAATCTTATGTGAAAACACTAATGCCATCAACATTGCAAAAAATCCAGTTCAACACAAAAGAACCAAACATATTGACATAAGGCACTATTTTCTTATAGATAATGTAGAGAAGGGTCATATCTCAATTATGTTTTGTTCCACTGAAGAACAAATAGATGATATCTTCACCAAAGCATTAGGCAGGGATCTCTTTGAAAAGAACAGGTTACAATTAGGGATGATTAAGATTGCATAAGTCACCTTCAATGATTGGTTAGATTATGCAAAATTCCTTGTGTTATTTATATCTATGTTAATTATCCTAGAAAGGCACATTTACTTATGTTCCTCAAGTCTGTGATAAAATTTTAATTGACAATGGTTGTGTCGTAACTTGTGCAGTGTTATCAAGGTCTCAAGAGACAGTCATTTATCAAGTATGTTCTTTTCACTTAAATGCCCTACTGCTAATGAGAAACAACTATGCTTACATGCTTCACTCCTACATAATTGTGATAACCGTCAAATCCTTCATCTTCCCCCGTAAAATCTGCCATCACCTCCCACTAATCATCACATCTCCCACTGACACGTTGATTAGCAGTCATATCCCACGTTTCACCTTCCTACTTTTCTCCATCTATAAAATTGAAGCTAGGTTATGTTTTCAAGGCATTCGAACCTAATTACTTTCCCTAACCTTCTCAAAAAAGCTTTTCCATGGCTTCATCTTCTTCCTCGAGCAGTTCTTCCACCAATAACTCTAAAAAGGCATCTTCTTCTCAAGAACTGGTGCTTCACTCATCTAAAAGCATTCCCTCCCACATTCCATTCAAGATGTTTGATTTCACAACATGGAATGCTTTTAAAAGCTCAATTCTCACCCTCCACAGTCTTTCCTCCATTCTCAACTGGGTCTACCCTAAAAAATTATGATGTTGCCCCTCTTCAGTTCGCACCAAATGATGACACCCCAATTGCAAATTTGATCCCCTAAAGGGTATGAACTAGGTTAAGAAAGAAGTTCAATAAACCTGTGCTTATTCCTGATGATGAACTCGAAGATGAATCTAATCATGAAAGACCTCCACCCACCAGTTTCACTCGCACCTCTCTCACTCGTACCTGTAAATGACAGGAATATGAGCAACTTGCTCAATCTCTTCTAAAGAGTAAAAAGAAGAAGTCTTCTACCTCTGGTTTTGGTGCAAAACAATCATCCTTCTCTAAGGATGTTCTGCTTAAAACTGTTCGCAAGTCTACTGTGGTCAAGAAGACCATACCAAAACCCACCATATTTGGGTCATCAACATCTCTTTCTCAACCTCCCTCATCTTCAGAGCAAAACCCTGCTAAGCCTACTGCTACCTCTTCATCACCTAAATAAATCGGGCCAAAACCCCCTTCCAAATCCACCTCAAAATCTCCTTCAACATACAGTCCTAAAACCTCCTCCAAACCTATCCCAAATCCTACCTCTAAAACCTCTTCACAACCACCCTCCAAATCTACCTCAAAACCAATTTTCAAACCAGCTTCTAAATCATCCTCCAAGCCCACCTCAAGAGCTCTTTCTTCTTCTAAAAAGACTAGATCATCAGAATGGGTTACTCGACCTGGTCCATCCATTGGTTCAGATTTAGATGACTCTGATGGGGATGTGGCCAGTGATTTTGATACTGGTGACCTTATTGAAAATCAACTATCCTACTTGGTCTATTTTCAAAACGAGTTGTTCTCAAGGGTAGAGTGGTAACTGATTTTGGTGGTCCAAAAATGGAGATCTTCCTTGAAAAATTGAAAGTTCAAGGTTGGTCATCCCTGTTTCTTCAGGGTGATTTTCAAAGAAAATTTGGTAGTCCAGAGGTGGTTGAGTTCTATGCGAATGGAAGTGCAAATGGTTCCCTCTTTTCTTCAACTGTTAGGGGAGTTTCTCTACATTTAGTTGTTGAGGATCTTGCCCGCAAATTGGGAATTTCTGGTGATGGCTGAGACCATTATGTTAAATTTGAATGGACACCACTGGACAACCTACCTTTCGCTAGGGACATATGTAGGAATTCTCAGGCCAACTCGGACTTGTTCAGCATAGGCGCATTCAGAAACAAGAAATGTCTCCCCTTCATTAGCTCTATTTTAATGTTGTTCACAAAATGATCATCCCTAGAAAGGAAAGGAGGACTGAGGCTAACTATCTTGACCTAACCTTAATGAAATTGCTTGATACTAAGGTCAAGATAGACTTGCCCAGTCTGATGGTGAAACATATGCAAAGGGTTCTTGCCAAGGATGATAAAGGACATGCCCTTCCTTATGCCTTTTGGTTTTCCTATGTCTTTGAGGACTACTCAGTCCCTGTTCAGGTTTGGACCTTCCGAAATACAAAGGATGTCCTAGGTGAGGTGACACACGTTGATTTACCAACTTCAATGAGAAGGTCTGACAATCCTTTTCAAAAGATGCATAATGCCTTAGCTGAGAAGACTGTTGAGCTAGAAGCTGCTCGAGCTGCTCATGCTTTGGAAAAATCCGCTCTTGAAGTTAAGATCACTGAGTTAGAGGGAACTCTTGTATATGAAAGGGCTTCCAATGTTGAAACCATCAGACGTCTCTCCCAATTACTTCCCTCTGCACCTCCTTCATAGAAACTCCTGTGTTGTTTTCCCTATTTTGTTAATCCTACTTTCAAGGCTTGGCTGTTTCTTATTTTTCAGTAGTGTATTCATGTGCTAAGGACTTTGTTGCTCAATTTTCACTGCCTTGTTAATGCTTTCTCTTATTTTTTAAAATGTTATCATGGTTGTCTTGGGATTGCTCCAGTGGCAATAGGGTTATCTAACATTTTGATGGCAATGATTCACGGACTTAGCTTTTCAATGATGCCAAAAGGGGGAAGAAAATGAAAACATATTGATCATGATCATGCAATATTTATAACTCACTAGACTAACCTGTTTCATTCGAGAGATGTCTTCCTTCCAGGAAGAATTTGTGTAAAAATGGGATCGTGTTTGTCATCATCAAAAAGGGGAATTTTTTGGGACTTTGAAGTTTTGATGATTGACAACAAGCTGATGAAACAAGTGAGTAAAGCTGGTCCAAATGAAGTGTCGTAAGCAGTCGTGTGATAAAATGAAGATATCTGAAAGCAAGGTTGCGAAAATCTTGGAGTTGATAATCAACAATCATCAAACTCATCCACATCTATACGTGGATATATCAGGAGAGTTGGAGATGTCGTATGAAGAATCCAATATGAGGAAGAACTCTAATAGCGGGCAAAGATGTTGCCGTAAAGAGTTAGGAAGAAACACGAAGTGTTGGGAGTTGCGTGTATATAATGAAGAATGATATCTCAGAAGAATGGGCACTTGAAAAGGAGAGAAAATAGCAGTTTGCCTTTGGTGAGGTTATTGTCAACAAACTTGTCTAGTAAAGAGTCAAGCTAGAGTTAGCCATTCTTGTACTAGAAGTTTGTGATTGGGTTGTAATCATTGTACTCTTGATTCAGTGAGTTATAAACTGAATCAAGAACAACTGGTCTTCAAGTAAGTGTTACTAGGAAGATATTGTTGGTGAATTAACGGTTAGGAATTAGAGTTTACAATTTCTTAGATTGCAAGAGTTGTAATCAACCGTTTGAAGAGGCTCTTGGAGTTAGTGAAGTTGGAGAAAAATCCTGTGAATTACAGGTCATGGTTTTTCGCCTTTAGAGCTGGGTGTTTTCCACGCTAAATCACTGTCTCATTTACTTACTGTTTTATTCACATAAGTGGAACACGTCTGACGACTTGTTTCATTTGTAGGCAAACAGTAAAGATAAGTCCTTAGGTCGTACAATCTAACAAGGGCTACCAATCAAAGCAAGCCAAGATTTTGAAACAGACCTGAACCGCGAAAGAGATTTCACTGGAAGCCTTGAGAGGATTGCTGTAACAAGATCAAAGCAAACCAAAATTTCTTGTTTGTTAGATTCTGAATGTTCTTGTTTTCCTTCAATGTTCTCTCCATTCAGCACTTCTTCAGGTTGCATCCTGAATTCTTTGTGAAAATATTAGAGCAAACAAAGAAAGAATGAAATAAAGAAAGAAAGAAAGAACGAAGAAGTTTTACTTGTTTTGAATTGAACTGAAAATGAGGAAATGTTTTATTTTCTTGTTTGATTTATATTATAATAAATTTTACTTCAGATTATCACACATAAAATCATTTATGATTGGATAATAGTGAAGTAATTAAGAATGTATAGTGAATTTTGACTGAATCGTTGTGTGACCAAATGTTTAAATCCTACCCAATTCTTGACTGGAGGGGACAACAAAGGCCTCTGCTCTCGCCATGATATACCTGATCCATGCATAATATCTGCTAAGTAATTCTTTTTCATCGATGAGAGCGTTGGTGGATATATAAACTTATAGGATACATGATCACTAGGCACGTATCAATTATATAATAACAATAATGAAATATCCAGTATAATTTCATAATGTGGGTCTGGGGAGGATAGAGTGTACACAGACCTCACCTCTACCTCAGAGGCAGAAAGGCTATTTCATATCAATTATACAATAAATTAATTAAAATATATGTCAATAACCTCAAAATTAAACCAATATTTCTCTTTATCTATAAAAGTTAGTCTTATCAAAGTTTGAAATGGTCAACAATGTAGTAAATTCATGCTTAGAAATTATATACTACTCATGACACTTGGCAAAGATTTCAAATAAACATAGAATACAACCTCATTTGCATCTTCTACATAGGCGGATTTAAAATTTTATGTTTATGGGTTCAATTTCTAAGATTCTCAGCATTGAACCCATTATATTTTAAAAGTTATGGGTTTATTTCTTCTATTTATTGCAAATCTTATAAAATTTTACATATAAATTTATGCTCTGCGTCGAAAGTACTGGATTCAAATGAACCCGATACTTTTAGTTTACATCAGCCTTTGATCTTCTACATATTATATGTTAATAATTATGTATAATTTGTTATTAAATAATTATTAAGTGGTATGCATTCTTGCATCTACTTATGATTAATCGTGGTAAATTATCGTGCTATTTCTACATAACTTTTTTGTTTGCTTTTTATTTTTTTGTCAAAATCAAATTTTCTTATTTTATAGTTTGGTTACTATTTTCTACTTAGGATTTGTTATATTCATATCAAATTTAATTTTTTTGTAAATTTGAAAATCAATAATTTGATCATGAGAATTTCAAATTCAACTTCAAATTTGAAAAATAAATTAATTGTAACCTATTTTCTAACACCTTCATAACTCCAAATTAATAAAATGCTCTCTTCTCTTCTTTCTAAAATATATAACCAACTGGAGACAAGTTCTTTGAAACTAAGCCTACTGTAGATGCCATCAAGGTAACAATGATGACAGTTTTGACATTCGAACCAGCAAGGTTGGTATTGGTGGGAGTAATAATCAGGCTGAAGCTTAGCGGCTGCTGGAAAGTGGTGTATATATGATGGCTTTTAGTGTTGACATTGATATTTCTCACTGCTTCAGAGAAGCTAACAGTGTCGCGGATTTTTCTGACTAAAATGGCAGCGTCTAGGGGAAGAAGCACCTTATTCTCCTCTTTTCAACAATTTCCAAGAGAAGCAAATGGATTTTTCAACCGTAAAAAAGCCAACTTCGTAGTATAAGAAGGAGATTTGATAAGTCCAACTTTTTTGTTAGTTAATGTATAGTCTTTGTAGAGTTAGCGTGGAAGGTGTGTATTTTTTCTTCCATACTTTGAATGATTGTAAGTTATCCAAAGAGTAGTTATATGTAGAGTCCTTTTTAAAATTTTGAAATACAACACGTTACTCGTTAAAGTTGGTAAATATGAGCAACAACTGTAACACATCGAGTAGATTTTCACAAGTAAATTTAGGGAAAGTGAGATGTAAAAAAATGTCGATTTTCAAAAAAAGATTTGAAAGAGAAACAAAAGTAAAAGATTAAGACAAAGAAAGTAAAAATGAGAAATGTTATAAAATTATTTATACCGAGGGTAAACCATACTTAAACCGGTGGTAATATGTAGAACATAGTTTTCTCCTGAACTTAATTTTTTTAAGGCAGACAAGAGCATCTTTTTTTCTACATTTGTCTTTTAACCTTTTTTTAATGAATGACGTGAACAACAAAGACGTTTTCTTTTTGTTTTGTTAGAAGAAAAGGACGAAAAAAATGATGGTTCGTTAGCACCAACAAATTGACAATTTAGATTAATATTTTTTTTACTGATAATGAAATCACAAGATTCCTATATCAGATACATTTACATTAAAGTATAAATTATTGGATTTTTTTACCTTTTTTTTTACTTTTTGAATTACTGATATAAATACTTTTGAAGCACTTTTTTAGTATTCATCTAGTTTCTCAGAATTGTTATGATAAAACCCCAAAGAAAACCTTCAAAGTATAATAAGTAGTATACAATAAATAGATAAAATATAACAGCCCTTTGTAAACAAAATGCATAAAGTTGAACTCTTACAAAATCATTACACAATTGAAACCATCACAACATCTGCCGACTTCATCAATCTAGGCTTTGAATGTAGAAATTCGTTAATAGACCATAATTAAATCTATTAGGTTGTGAATATCTAATTGTATATCATGAAAGCTGATTTAAACATAAGCAAAAATTCACCTCTTTTTGTCAAACAAAAGGATTAAGAAAGATAATAATCTGCAGGATTTAGAGTATAATTGATGGTAAACATCTTCATTCAAGATTCTTTATCCCCATACTCCTTCATAGCCTACACATCTATGCGAGTTGTCGGATCATTACAAATCATAGAAAGATTACCTCCCAACACTCCTAGCACGAGAACACCATCCCCTTCTCCATAGCAGGGTCGATCCACCTTTCTCCATTTCTTATCGGATAAATCGAAAGAAGTTATGCTCCAGCACCTTTCCATACTAAGACATAAAGTAGTAGTTGAATGAAGCTTCCCATTGACAAACTTACCTGAACTAATTAATCGTGCCCCATTTCGAGGACAATCAATTATTCGGCAAGAATCATTTTTTAAACTATACACATCTGACCTCTTGAATATTATGCAAATGCCTATTAATATTATGAATTTGCACTACCTTATAATCATCATGGATTCATCGTATCCAAAACCATATATGAAATCACTCGATTTAGTTCTAAAGTTAGGCAATTTCTTGTACTTTCATATTGTTGGGTTCCATAGATACAATTCTTTTGCCTCATTAACAAGACAAATTAATCCATTGACAGAACCCTCAATTGAAAAAGATATTCTAGAGTTTTTCATGAGATAATCCAAGTCAGATTCCTCAATTCTATGATTCGTGTTATTATTAGCTGATAAACTCAGAATGGAACTTGATAAACTCAGGGCTAGAGATCAAAGCAAGCCAAGATTTCAAAACAGACCTGAATTTCAAGAGAGATTTTACTAGAAGTCTAGAGAGTATTTCAACAACCACTTCAACTAGAAAAAAAAAGATTTGTGTGTTGATGGGAGGCTTCATCCGGTACTTGGAGTTCTCTTGATAAATATAAAACCTCAATTTTAGAATTTAATGCTCCTTCTAATTTTAGCGCTTTCATGTATGCTTGATTAATTAATCCATCATCAGATTCAGAATTTTCTTTCTTTACTTCACCATTCAGTTTTTCTGCGGGCAGCATTTTACTCTTCATTTGTGAAAATGTTGGAGCCAATAAAAAAAGAAAGAAAGCAAGAATTTTTTTAATTCTTTTGAGTTGAACTGAGAATGAGGAGACTTCTTTCTCTTGATAGCACTAAAATCAGTAAAATATCAATATTAGTTGAATGAGGATACATGTGTCACAGAAATTATCAAGTATATACTGACAAGTGGCAAGTGTTGTCTTTATTTGTTGTTTGTATCCTATTTTTTAAATAATTTGCACCCTAATATATTTCTTTCCTTATAAAATAATATTAATTTTTTTCATGAATTGGCATAACAGTAAAATAGAAAAACACACACAAAAAAAAAAGACTACAATATAAAATGGATATGGTGACTCTTAATTTATGAAAATATTGGAGCTGATAAAGAAAGAAAGCAAGAAAGGATCATTTTAATTGTTTTGAATAGAACTATGAATGAGGAGATGGTTTTATCTCTTGCTAGATATTTAACTTGAAAAAAGGAATCGTTTTCATAATATCTAATCCCACCATAAATTGCAAGCAAACTAATAACTAGATTCAGTTTAGTGAAAGAAAATTGAGAATTTTAAACCGATGCTCCAATAAATTATTTAAATATCCTAATAATAAATGGACGTCAAAATCGCAATGATTTTTCATACAGTTAAGAAGTAGTGCTGTAACATTAAGATCTTTGTTACCAATGCCTGTCTATGAATTTTCAAGTTGGGGATTAAAGTCTCAATGTAATTAATTAGTTTCTCGGATATAGGTTGGAATTAGGCCACCATTATTGAAGTAGTAATGATTCATGGACCTCAAGATTGCCAAATGCTGGTCATAATCATACTCATCTTCTTCTTTCAACTCAATTTTTCAATGTTCCTCCTCTTTCAAGATTGGAAAATATAGGCACAATGGGCTTCAAGTCATATAATTCAGACATGAGATGCTTCCATTTCTTGCGGGTAGCATTTTAAATTCTTTATGATAATGAAATAAGAATAAGGAGATAGTTATTTTTCTTGCTACATTTACAACTTATTTATTTTACTAAAATCAATAAAATATTAATTGTACTAAATTTCACTTCAGATTACAATCCAAAAAGTCACATTTTAAAAGAATGCTAAGAGATTCTTTTTCATCCATGAGAAACTTATTGGGTGAATTAGTGAGTTCTTTGCTTTTTGCACGTCTAATGTGTGTTTTCATTTGTGATTTGCACTCTATCCATTTTTAATGATTTTCACCCTAATCTATTTATTTCTTGAAAAATAATACAATATATATTTTTTGAATTATCATAAGGGTAAAATAGAAAAGCACATAAAAAATATAGTGCAAAATGAAAGATCTCGGTTCGCTTGAATTGATGAACTTGTTGGCGTATAAATGAAAACATATCAAGTTTAAACCAAGCATGAGCTGCAATTATAAAACAAAATCACTCCAATTTTCCTTTAAGATCGTTACTATCCACGTCACAAAAGAAAAGACACATTAGGGATGCAAAATGCAAAGAACTCGTGAAGAGCCCCCGCTCCTGCTAGGATTAGGATAAATCTGAATATTTCCCTTACACCTATAAAAAGGTGAAAAGACTGGGTTCCTGCTGGGATTAGGTCACAATAAAACATTACAAATCTACTTTTGACAAATTCAATATATGAAAAACATAAGATTTTTTATCTTTGGTTGCAAACAAACAAGAAACTGAACCTACAGAGAGTAAATACAAGTAATTGTTTTCTTAAAAGCATATAAAGAAAATTAACGTATTGATATAAAAATCAATGAGGTGATTCCATGCTTCATCATCAAGATTCAATCAATGGGCATGAGATGGATAGATTGCTCCTTAAGTCCGCTTCCTGAAAGTTCAACGGTAGAAAATGAAATTAGAATAATATTTTACTAATCTGTCAATGATTCATGATGAGTGAAATTGAGCTTATATAACAAACTACAACATATAGGAATTTCCTCAAGCATAGACATATATTATAATATGCACTAAACATTAATTAAAACAAAAGTTAATTTTATTGTCGTGACAAATGATGAAGCTTCATTTCCCGACTCACTACATTTAAGTGTGCATTGAGCATTTATGCTCCTCTGAACTTCTATGCATGTACATGAACTAATATATGATAGTTATATTATTTGAAAAATAGATTGCATGAAATTATAATTTCATATCTGCTCTAGCTCCACCGACACCAACTAAGTTTCTTACCGAAGCTTTCTTCCTTTCACCATTAGTTCTATTATTAATGTAGTTACTTTGATATCCATCTTTACAAGCTACCTTCTTTTGCTTGTATCTTGCTTTTATGAAATACAACATCCCTACTGATTACCACCTTGCGGGCAGTGGGATCCCACAAGCGATACCCCTTGACTCCATCAGCATACCCTAAGAAAATGCATTCCCTGGATTTCGGATCCAACTTCGATTTTTCTTGGGCATTGTACATAACATAAGCAGGACTTTCAAATATATGTAAGAGAGAATAATTAGCTGGTTTTTCTGTCCACGTCTCCATTGGCGTTTTCAGATCAATTGCAGTTGATGGTGACCGATTGATCACATAACAGGCGGTTTTGACTGCTTTTGCCCAGAATGGTTTTTCCAATCCTGCAGTTGTCAACATAGCTCTTGTCCGTTCCAACAAGGTTTTGTTCATTCGCTCTGCTACTCCATTTTGTTGTGGAGTATATGCCACTGTGAACTGCCTTTCGATACCTTCATATTTACAGAAGTTATCAAATTCATCACCAGTGTATTCTCCTCCATTATTTGTCCTCAAACACTTGATCCTTTTCTCAGATTCAAGTTTCACCCGCGCTTTGAACTCTTTAAAAAATGGAAAAACATCTGCCTTTCTCTTGATTGGATACACCCAACATCTCTTGGAGTAGTTGTCGATAAATGACACAAAATATTTTGCTCCTCCTAGGGATTCCACGGTGCTTGCCAGACATTAGAGTGGACCAAATCTAATATTTCCTTGCTTTTAGCAGAGGAACTGCTAAACTTTAGTCTATGTTGTTTAATGGTAACACAATGCTCACAAAAGGGTAGTGAAACCTTTTTGAGCCCTGGAAGAATCTTTTGCTCAGCAAGAATCTTCAAACCTTGTTCCGACATATGGCCAAGTTTGCAATGCCACATCATCATTGATTCTTCAAATGAACTTGCTGACGCGGTTGATGCTTCTCCTTCTTGGTGGGTTTCATCCTTAAGAACATATAGATTTGCAACAAGTTTTTCCGCTTTCATCACTACAAGCGCTCCTTTCAATATTTTCATGACTCCAGCACGAGTCTTATATGAACATCCATTATCATCTAATTGCCCCAAAGATAATAGATTCTTCCTCAAGTCTTTCACATGTCGTACCTCCTGAATGGTTTGTACCGTGCCATCATACATCTTTATTTTTATGGACCCAATACCAATAATATTCAAAGCATGATCATCTCCCATGAACACAGATCCTCCTGAGATAGTTTTATATTGATGGAACCATTCTCTCCGGGAAGTCATGTGCCATGTTGCTCCTGTGTCCATGATCCAGATATCAGTGAAATGTTTTCTGCCTTCATTATTTGATATTGCTTCACTACATAAAATATCACCATCATCCGAGGTATTTGCAACATTCCCTTGAGCATTTGATGACTCAGGGTGTTCACTCTTCTTCTTGAACCAACAATCTTTCTTGACGTGCCCTTTCTTGCCACAGTTGTGACACTTGATATTCTTCTTACTTCTTGATTTAGATCTACCATGATTGTGACTCCCACTGGGGCCACGTTCCATTGGTTTTCCTCTCACCATCGTCAAAGTTTCGGCTTGCTACAAACTTGCTTGTCTGTCTTCCTTATTTTTGCGCTGATTCTCTTCTTCTAGGACAGCGGCTGCAATTTCATCGAAAACTAGACTGTTTGTATTGTTCATCAGGTTGATGATGAGTTGATCATACGAGTCAGGCAGACTTTGAAGTAGAAGCTCCACACGTTCAGTCCCATCTATTTTGCAACCCATTGTTGTAAGTTGCGAAAATAGAGTATTCAAAGTATTGATGTGTTCAGTAACTGACATGGACTCTGCCATTCGAAGAGTATACAATCTTCTTTTTAAGAAGATTTTATTATGCAAAGACTTGGCCTCATACAATCCCGTAAGAGTATCCCATATTTCCTTCGTTGTCCATTTTTCAGCCACACTAGACAACACTTGATCAGCTAGTGCCATGTGTAGATCAGCAACTGCGTTGCTGTCTACGTCGTTCCACTTGCTGTCATCAGTAAAGTCTGTGGGCCTTCCTTCAATTGCACTAGGAAATTGTCTTTTCTCAACATCGCCCTTATTTTCATTTTCCACAATGAGAAATTAGTCCCATTGAATTTTTCAACGTCAAACTTTGTTGTACTTGACATTGTTATTTGCTTCACACCCTTCTAGATCATTTCTGAAGCACCACAACTAAAGTTTGATATGATAATAAATAATGAAAATATGTTGGACACAATATTTTACGTGGAAAACCCTCAAATAAATAGAGGAAAAAAACCACGGGGTAGAAGGATTCACTATATAAATATGGGAGTACACTACTCTCAAATACAAGGAGAAAACACTTGTAAAAGGAATAACTCACTAAAGAAGACACTCAAGACTACAATATTTGTCTTGGTGTATAACTCTCTTTATGTTCTTACTCTTTTGGATTGTAATTTTTGTGGAGATTTGTGGATCTGTGTATATAAAATAATGAAGGCAAAACGTTCTATTTATAATAGAACTAAACTGTGTAGAAGGGTGTAAAAGCAGAGATCAATTTGGACAAGGTTTGTCCTCTTTTTCCTTTTTCCATTTGGACAAGGTTTGTCCTCTTTTTTCCTTTTCCTTGTTTGACTAACTTTGTTGACAAAAATATCGATTTTAAAAAAAAAAGATTTGAAAGAGAAGAAAAAGTAAAAAAATAAGACAAAGAATGTAAATATGAGCAATGTTATAAAATTATTTAAACTAAAGGTAAACCACACTTGAACCGGTAGTAATATATAGAACCTAGTTTTCTCATGAACTTAATTTTTTCTTAAAATAGACAAAAGCATCTTCTTTTGAGCATTTGTCCTTATATCTTTTTTTTTCATGAATTACGTGAATGCTAATAATGACTTTTTCTCCTTTGTTTTGTTCGAAGAAAAAGACAAAAAAAAAAAGCTGAAACTAAGACTTTATATATAAGCCCCGAGAAAAAAAAACAACAGAAAACTCACAAAAAAATCAAGATTTTTGTGCACCAACAAAAATGGAAAAGAAAAAACAATTTCATATATCAAAATATATAACCCATAATACATTGCAAGAATATAAAGAATAGACGATGATCAACAGCTAGCTGCATCTTTTACATGTCAACATTATTTTGTACTGGATTATAGTCTTTGAAATCAACCCATAAACACATAGACATGTCGAAAATTTCGCGCCAAAGAGGGTGAATCATTTCAGGGCAATAATACCCTCCAGTCATTTTCCAAGAAGTTAAGATGTAGTGTTGTAACATTAAGATCTGATTCACCAGTGCCAATCCACGAAGTTTCAACTTTGGGGTTAAATTCTCGATTTAATTAACCAGTTCCTTTGAATAAGAAGATGGAATTACGCCGCCATAATTAAAGTAGTAATGATACATGGATTTCAAGATTGCTTTATCATGATCATAATCATACTCTTCCTCTTTTTTCAACTCATCATTTTTGGACGTTCTGCCTTATTCAAAATTTCCAAATTCAGGCTCCTTTTTGTTCAATACTTCTTCTGAAGTTAACCTTTTGAATTCGTAGATTTCAGATATGGGACGTTTTCCTTTGCGGATTGCTGCTTTTCGTTCTTAAATTTTCACATCTTTCGCGTCTTGTTGATTTTCTGAATTGTGATTTTCTCCTTCGTTGTTCTCTCCATTCGTCATCAGTTCTTCCATTTTGACTCTGTGTGAAAAGAAAGAAAGAAAGAGAGCGAGAAGTATTTTTACTTGTTTCAAATTGATGAACTGAAAAAAATGGTAGATTTAACTGTCTTATAGTAAGGACCTCTGCTTAAGGGCACAACTTCTTTTAATTAAGAGTAATGGGAAAATATACCTCTAAATTTTGCGAATTGGAGCGGATATACCCTTGTTAAAAAAGTGGTGCATATATGTCCTTGCCTTTTAACAAATGGTGCATATATACCCTCTTTGTCAAACAAATGGTGCATATTTACTATTTTTCGTTAACAGACTGAATTTTAAAAAAATTAAAATTGGCTTTTTAATTTTAAAAAATGCCACATGACTTTAAAAAGTTACCTCGCTCATTTTTTTACCCCTCCAGACCCGTCCCAACTAAAAATAATTCAGTTCCTCTTTTATTCAGATCCGTTCAAAACTCATTTTATGACTGAGTAAAAGAGGGATTGAGGCCTTTGTGTCATTTGGGTCGGGTCTAGAGGGGTTAAAAAAAATCATATTAGGAGTAATGTAAATTTGCAACCAATCATGTAATATTAGGAAATTATTTTAATTCAAACTCAAGAATTGAAGAGTTTCATGCTATCACTAATGTGATAATATATGAGTCTAAGATTTATAGAATGTTATCAGAAATTATTTCTTATGCCATCAATTATCCAAAATATATTTATGCGTAATCCTATTGAAAATATAAAATTTAATTTTTGAAAGAAGGCAAGTTACTCATTGAAATGGATAAATATATGAGCAACAAAAATAATATATCCAGTAGATTTTCACAAGTAAATTTAGGGAAGATGAGATGTAAAAATGTCGATTTTCAAAAAAAAAATTGAAAGAGAAGCAAAAGTAAAAATTTAAGACAAAGAAAGTAAATATGAGCAGTGTTGTAAAATTATTTATACTAATGGTAAACCACACTTAAACCAGTGGTAATATATAGAACCTAGTTTTCTCCTGAACTTAATTTTTTTTTAACATAGACAAAAGCATCTTTTTTTCTCCATTTGTCTTTTTACCTTTTTTCATGAATTACGTGAATTCCAAAAATGATTTTTTTTTGTTTTGTCATAAGAAAAGGACGAAAAAAAGAAACTGAAACCAATACTTTATACATAAGCCCCCAGAATAAACCTACGCAAAATCACAAAAAATATATGATGGTTCTTATGCATCAACAAATTGACAATTTAGATTATTATTTTCTATTGATGATAAAATCACATGATTTCTATGTTAGATACATTTATATAAAAGTATTAATTGCTGGTATTTTTTTAATATTTTTCGAATTACTGATGTAAATACTGTTGAAGCACTTTTTTAATGTTCATCTATTCTCTCAGAATTGCTATGATAAAAATTCAAAAGAAACCTTTAAAAACTAATGAGTAATATACAATAAATACATAAAATATAACAGCCTTTTCCAAACAAAATGCATAAAGTTGAACTCTTACAAATCATTACTTATACAATTGAAATCATCACAACATCTGCCGTTTTCATTCTTGTTGTGTTCCTGGTTCATTTTGTAAAAGGAGACAAACTAGGCTTTGAATGTAGAAATTCGTCAAAAGACCATAATCAAATCTACTAGGTTATGAATATCTGATTAAGTTATCCTCTGTATTGTATATCATGAAAGTTGATTTAAACATAAGCAAAAACTCACCTCTTTTTGACAAGCAAAAGGATTGAGAAAGAAAATAATCTGTAGGATCTGGAGCATAATTGAAGGTAAACATCTTCATCCAAGATACTTTATCCCCATACTCCTTCATAACCCACACATCTATGTGAGTTGTCGAATTATTACAAATCATTGAACGATTAGTTTCCAACACTCCCAGCACGAGAACACCACCCCCTTCTCCATTGCAAGGCCACTCCACTTTTTTCCATTTCTCATCAACCAAATCAAAAGAGGTTATGCTCCAGCTCCTTTCTATACCAACACCAACAGTAGTAGCCCAATGAAGCTTCCCATTCACAAACTTACCTGAACTAATTAGTCGTGCCCCATTTTGAGGACAATTAGACTATACACACTGACCTCTTGAAAATTACACGGACGCCTACTAATATATCCTTTTCTCGCAAAATAATATTAATTTTTTTTCCTGAATTAGCATAACGGTAAAATAAAAACACACACACACAAAAAGACTACGATACAAAACGGATATGGTGACTCTTAATTTGTAAAAATGTTGAAGCCGATAATGAAAGAATTATTTTAATTGTTTTGAATTGAACTATGAATGAGGATATGGTTCTATCTCTTGCTAGATTTATAACTTGAAAAAAGGAAACATTTTCATATTAAATCAAAATAAACTTTCATAATCTCTGATCCCACCATAAATTGCAAAACTAATAACTAGATTCAGTTTAGGTAAAGAAAATTAAGAATTTTAAACTGAATTTCCAAGAAATTATTTAGATACCCTAATAATAATACATGGACCGCAAAATCGCAGTGATTTCCCAAACAGTTAAGAAGTGGTGCTGTAACATTAAGATCTTAGTCACCAGTGATTGTCCACGAATTTTCAAGTTGAGGATTAAAGCCTCGATGCAATTAATAAGTTTCTCTGATATAGGATATGGAATTACGCCATCATGATTGAAATAGTAATGATTCATGGACCTCAAGATTGTCAAATCCTGGTCCATAATCATACTCATATTCTTCTTTTAACTCATTTCGGAAATTCCTCCACTATCAAGATTAAAAATCTAGGCACCATGGGCTTCAATTCATATAATTCAGACATGAGAGGCTTTATTTTTCTCACATCGGCCTGCGATTCTTCTGGATTTGGTTGCTTTGTGAAAATAAAATGAGAATGAGGAGATAGTTCTTTCTCTTGGTCCATTTATAACACTAAAATCAATAAAATGTTAATTGTACTGAATCTCACTTCAGATTAAAATTCAAAAATAGTTCACATTTATAGTACGTATCGTCTTTTTTCAAAATGGGCCACGTTTATATTATTTTACTGATCTGTCTTGATTCATGACTAGTAAATCTGGGGGCTTATGTGGATAACTACAATAGGTAGGAATATTATCAAGCAAAGCCATACATTCTACTATGAACAGTTATATAACTTTATATGTATGTGTGTATATTTTAGAGATGTATTCATATTCTAAAAATTGTAGAAACAAACTAAAATGGGAAAGAAAAAAATTTCATATATCAAAATAATTTATTCCCACAAATAATTTCCAGCTGAACAAATTTTCAAATCAATAATCCAATGTAATAACTAGATTCAGTTTACTAAAAGAAAAATTGACAACTTCGACTGAAATTAAAAAATGCTTCTATGAAGACTTGGATCTTGAATATCTAGTCTCTCACATTCCGAAATCGACCCATAAACCCATAGACAAGATGAAAATTTTGTGATAAAGCGGGTGAATTAATTCGGGGTAATAATACCCTCTAGTCGTTTCCCAAATAGTTAGAAAGTCATGTTGTAACATTAAAATCTTAGTCGTTAAAGCCTGTCCGTGAACTTTCAAATTGGGGATTATATCCTCGATATAATTAATGAGTTTCTCTAAATAAGGAGATGGAATTACTCCGCCATGATTGAAGTAGTAATGATACATGGATTTCAAGACAGATTTATCTTGATCGTAATCATACTCTTCCTCTTCTTTCAATTCATCATATTCGGATGTTCCTCCTTGTTCAAAATTAATGAAAAATCCAGGCTCAAATTGTAAATCCTGGATTTTAGAACTCAATACTTCTTCTGGAGTTAACATTTTGAATTCATAGTTTTCTAACATGGAATGTTTTCCTTTATGTATTGCTGCTTTTCATTCTGAATCGTGATTTCTTCCTTGGTTGTGCTCTCCATTCATTAGAACTTGTTCCATTTTTGACTCTCTGTGAAAAGAAAAACGAATTGCAGTAAGACTAAAAAGCAACGATGAAGAAGGTAAATAAGATCAGCAATATTGTACACTTATTTATAACGTTGGTGCATATTACTGTAACATGATAGACAAAAGCATCTTTTTAAAAGACGTTAAGTGTTCTTGCCTATATCATTAGCTCGGGTAGTCCCTGTTTCTGGTGTTTTAGTCACCTTTCAATGGCTCCCTTCTTTCTTGTTTTTTCAGAAGAAAAGAGACAAAAATAGTTTGGAACAAAATCACAAAAAACGTGAGTGGTAACATGCACAAATTGGCAATTTAGATTTTTTTTACTGATCATAAAATCACAAGGTTCGTGAGATTTCTTAGGGTGTAGTCGATACGGAGAAAAATATTTTTCATGAAAAATATTTTCTTAGAAAGTGTTTTCTAGGAAAATAAATGAGTTTCTTACTTATTTTCTTGTGTTTGATATGTATGCAAAAAAATATTATCCTAAAATTATTTGTATATAATCTAGATAAATAACATGAGTGACCGGGATTGTGTGGTGGAGATGGAAATTAATACGAGAGTGGGCTGAAGATGAGTTGTGTTGGACACGGTGGGAGGACATATTGAGAAACTTATTTTCCTAACGAAAATATTTTTCAATAATTTTGACAAACTGAATATGAGAAATCAGAAAATATTTTTCGTCATATTGAATACTAGGGGTGTACTAGTGCGGGCTTTTTGGGATTCTTTAAATATCAAACTAAACCAATTATATCAGGTTTTTAAATCTATAAACTACATCAAACCAATAAAAGTAGAATTTTTCGACCTCGGATTTTTTTTGGATTTTTTAGTTTTATCGGATTTTTTGGATTTTTTGTTGTAGATAAAATTTTCATACAAAACATATAACTTATAATTGAAATAATTCTTTAATTCTATGTACAACTATCTAGGTGTTTTTTAGTTAAGAAAATAACAAAAAATATGAGACGAGTGTTGATATTATACTAAAATATTCAACAAGAAAGATAATAAAATCGCATAAAACAAATATAGGTAATTAATAAATCATAATAAAAATGATCATACTCTAAAAGTATTAAGTTATGTCAAACTAAGCACGGCTAATAAGTGTTAATTAACTAATAAGTATTAATTACATAACTAAATATTCTTTTAAAAATAAGTTATGTGTTTTCATTGTATAAAGTAACCAATGTAAAATTAAAAAATAGATATTTAATATTATTGTCATTCTAGTATTGATATCATTTCTTTTGTTAGCATTAATATTTTGGTTTTGGTTTGAAATTTACTTTTGTTAAAAATATGCATTTATGAGCTATAAAACTTATTGAATCATTCAAAATTCCAAGTCCAAGCTTGAAATAATACAGTAAAAGACAAAAATTATGAAAAAAATTAAAAAGTATTTATAAATTATATGTAAACATTTTTAAAAATATACACATATAGTGTCATGTGGTTTGACCTTTTTTTTAGTTGAAATCAAACCAAATAAATTATGGTCAATTTTTTTCAACACCAAATAAAATCGAATCAAATCACTAGTTTGGGTTTTTTTCTTAGTTTGACTTGAATTATTAGATTGATACGGTTTATTAGTTTGCTTTGTAAACCCCTACTGAATACACTATTAGTGTTAACTGCTCCCTTTTTCTTTATTATTATTATTATTATGAGAGTAATAATCAGGTTGAAGCAAAAAGAAAGTCTCTTTCACATGTCTTCTCCTGTAATATTCTTTGTATTAAATTCTTTAACATCAACTTGTGAATAAAGTTCTCCCTGAAATATATGATATTTTTTCTATAATTCGATAAATAGAGAAAATATAAAAGCTCTTTACAAAAAAAAATGTATAAAATGAAACTCTTACAAATCATTATTTACTGTTATACTACACTACCTAGATATTTGTTTTAAACTTAACTATTTACCTACAAATGAAACAGGTTGTCTAACGTGTTTCACTTAAGTGAGTAAATGCAGTAAGTAAAGAAGACAGTGATTTTAGCGTGAAAAACACCCGACTTAAAAGGTAAAAAAACACGACCTATACTCCACAGGATTTTCTCCATCTCCACTAACTTCTACGAACCTCTTCAACATTAGATTAAACTCTTGTAACCTAAAGGAATTATAAACTCTAATTCCTATCTTCTTACACTCCTTCCCACGAATGTATTCCTAAACATCTTCCTACTAAACTCTATTTGAAGATAAATTCTCCTTAATTCAATTAAGAGTACATCAATTACAACT
Source organism: Datura wrightii (assembly GCA_035772735.1). Taxonomy (NCBI): domain Eukaryota; kingdom Viridiplantae; phylum Streptophyta; class Magnoliopsida; order Solanales; family Solanaceae; genus Datura; species Datura wrightii. The sequence continues at coordinate 19,559,931 of JASDFA010000016.1, read as the reverse complement.
CAATGACCAACTCCTAGTACAACATTGCTAACTCTACCCTATCACTTTACTAGAACACGTTCGTCAATAGAATTCTTCACACTTGGATTGTTGCAAAACCTCCCGCTGCTGCAGTATACTCTTTTCTCTCTTTGTAAGTGTGTAAGTTGTTTTGAGAAGTCACACTTCTATATATACACAACTCTCAAAGAGTTCTTCTTTCTTTCAATCTCTTTGCGGTAACAACCTTTGCTCGCCTTAGAGATCCACACCAAGTAGAAGTCTTTCTTCAAGTCAATCTCTTTTATTTATTTTGTGTTGCAATAAAATTCCAACTCCTCCAATTTCAACATGTGTTTATTTTGCTGAGTTTATTTGATACGACTTATCGAGTCCTTGATTCACGCACCTTTGTCTCTTGATATTTCCAGCTTCTTTAAGCAGTTTATTTGACACTCTATTGAAAGAGCTTTACTCATCTGTTTCATTAACATGTTGTCAATCATCAAAACTACATAGGACCCAACACTTACATAGTTGCAATCATCAAAGCATCTACCGCTTTCATTCTTGTTGTATTCATGGTTCATTTTGTGAAAGGAGACAAACTAGATTGACCGTAGAAATCCGTCAAAGGACCATAATTAAATTTACTCAACTCTGAATATCTAATTAAGTTTTTCTTTGAATTTTATATCATGAAAGTTGATTCAAACATAAGAAAAAATTAACCTCCTTTTGACAAACAAAAAGATTGAGAAAACGAATAATCCACCGGATCTAGACTACAAAATTGATATAAACATCTTTCTCCAAAACACCATTATGTAGATAACTTTACCATTTAAAGTTGTAAAACCTCAAGCTTAATCCAATTGATTCTGATTTGTATAATAAAAAGAGACATTTTTTATATATTAATTTGTCTACATGATGGTCCTTTGAGAAGCAAAACATTTTCAAAAATATGAGTCGAAAGTATTTATTGGGAATACTTTATCATGCATTCAAGTGCTCAACTAAAACATATCCTATTTGTTTAATCCAAGAGTGTATTTTCATTGCAAATGGTTCATGTAAGAGAAGTGTTTAAATGAGTAGCAAATGTCGATTCTCAAGATCACCATAAAATTAGAGTATTTTTTTTTGATAATTTTATAATAATTATAAATATATGCCATTTGAGAACATTTTGCAAGTCTAGATAGTGGGAAATATAGCAAAACACATTGTTCTAACAAATCTAATACATAAAAAACAAAAGGTTTTTATACCTTTGATTGCCAAAAAAATAAGAAGGAAACCTAAGTAAACAAAAACACAACACAGGTAAGCGTTTCCTTGTTAACAAGTTATATTTTTCTTCGGTTGCTAGTATAAATATTTATAGCATTGTATTAATTATTTAGAAATAGAAAATATTTTGTGGAGCATATATATCATATGTTGTTGTGAAAATAATATTTTTTGTTGCGACAGATTAGTGCCACAAAAAACTATAGTTTGGTACGATCCAAGGCTGCCCTAAAAATAATTACCAGCGACTTGCGGCACCACAAAAAGTGGAGATTCAGTGGCGATATGATGATCCAAGAAGTGCCATTGAGGAAATTTTGGAGACTTGATTATGTAAGATATTTATACTTTATGTGTATGCTTTTATTAATATATTGTTAATTTTATATGTATAACTGAAAATATCTCGACTAAATTTATAAAAATATTTTTTAAAAAATAATTTTGCTTATTTTATTTTAAAATAAATTTTATCTGACTTGCTCTTTATATACTCCAAAAAAATCATTTAAAACCTAATTGTTTTTACTCTTCGGGTTGCGCCGAAGTTGATTGCCTTTTGTTATTTCTTTCTTTATTTATTATTGTTGTCTTTCATTGTTTTCGTTAATAATGCTTGATTTTTTTTTTAATGAACACCCTTGAGTGATTTTTTTTTCTCAATTGAAATCTTCCATGAAAATTCAAAAACACATTTCAAATGTAGTGCCTAGATGATAATTTGACAACAAATTATAAAGCAAACTTATAAAGTTAAATATTATGTAGTTTGATTTAAATTTTTTTGATGTAGCCACTTATTTAATCAACCACTGGTCGAAAGTATATAGTGAGAACACTTTATCATGCGTTCAAGTACTCAATTAGAGCATATCCAATTTATTTTATCTAAGAGTATATTTTTGGTAATTTTACAATAATTATAAATTCATGCTATTTGAGAACATCCTGCTAATCTAAATAGTGGGAAATATAGCAAAACACCTTGTTCTGATCAACACGTAAGTAATAACAGTAAAGAATTGATAATTTCCATATATAGTGTGTGTACTTTTTAGATTTATCCCTATTTGGTATTTCAAGCCAAAATTGTTATAAAATAAGTCAAACTTCTAACAAAGAGTAAGACTCATAAAATATAAGGCATAATCTGAATCTTTTTCCTTTAAGATTAGGTTATGCATTATAAATCTACTTTTGACAAATTTAATACATAAAAACATAAGGTTTTTAGACCTTCAATTGCCAATAAATAAGAAGGAAACCTAAGTAAACAAAAACACAACACAGGTAATCATTTTCTTGTTAACAAGTCATATTTTTCTTCCGTCACTAGTATAAATATTTATAGCACTATATTAATCATTTAAAAATAGAAAATGTTTTTGTGGAGCATATATATTAAATGTTACTGTGAGAATAAGAATTTTTGTGGTGATAGGTTGAGGCCACAAAAAACTATTAGTGGCGACTTGCAGCGTACAAAAAGAGGGGATTCAGTGGGTGATGCCAAATTGCTACTAAAATGAATTAGTGGCAACAAACATTGCCACAAAAGTGAGGTTATTATGGCGACTCATATGTGTTGCCGCGAAAACGTATCTGCCACTTTAGTATATCCAACGACCATTGGGTCGCCATAAAAGGGTTTTTGATGGTGACTTTGTAACTTTTTGTGATGACTTAAAACCCCCCTTTTCTTGTAGATAAGTTACTCTTGAGTAACGCCACTTCTTGAAAGTTCAACAGTAAAAATGACTCTTTAATGATTCATGAGGGTAAAAATAGGCTTTACGAAAAACTACAACGCTTAACCGTGTGTTTAGGCATAGTCATATATTCTAATAAGCACTAAATAATAATTAAAACTAAAGTTAATTTTCTTATCATGACAAAAAAAAATAGATTGCATGAGATTATAACTTCAGATCTCTTCTAGTCCACCTACACCAACTAAGTTATTATTCCTTTCACCAATAACTCTATTATTAATATAGTTACTTCGATATCCCATTGTTTCCTCAATTAGAACACATATTAACAATGAGAACCACAACATATGTGTTAAACTATTGAACATTATTTTTTGTACATCGATGAATTATTTTTGAGGAAAAAGTTAGAAAAGGAAAAACATAATTATTGCAGTTAGTTCTTCTAATATCTTGAAAGATCAAACAAAACGTACTAGAATTATGTGAAAATTAAAGTCAGTTTGGATACAATATGCCTACTCAAGTAAGAAACAAATTCACTACAGTGAGAACATCCATGTTTGAAATACTAATAACGAAGATAAAAGTTTGCATTTCTATGTACTTGATCTCACTAAAAAGCTTCATATTACAAATCCATTTCTCCTAGAATCGCAGGTTCACAAGTTTCCATTGTAGCAATTAAATATTTTCTCTATTTCACAAACACGTGGGGTAAAATACTCCCACAAATATAAAAATGTTTCTTATAGTATTTGATAAAGAAAAATATAATAGCTTTTGACAAAATGTATAAAATGAAACTCTTACAAATCATTACATATACAGAGTTGAAATTAATCAACACAACGTCTGCCGCCTTCATTCTTGTTGTGTTTCTAGTTCATTTTGTGAAAGGGGACAAACTAGACTTTGAATGTAGAAATCCGTCAAAAGTCCATAATCAAATCTACTAAAGTCTGAATATCTAATTAAGTTATCCTTTGCATTGTATATCATGAAAGTATCATCAAACATAAGCAAAAGTTTACCTCTTTTCGACAAATAAAAAGATTGAGGAAAAAAATAATCCACCGGATCTAGAGGACAATTGATGGTAAACATCTCCAAGATTCTTTATTCTCATACTCCATTATAATCCACACATCTACGTGAGTAATTGAATTATTATAAATCAAAGAAAGATTATTTTCCAATACTCCCAACACTAGGACATCATCCCCTTCTCTATGGCAGGGTCGCTCCACTTTCCTCTATCTCTCGTCAACCAAATCAAAAGAGGTTATGCTCCAAACCCTTTTCATACCAAGACTAGTAGTAATAGCCCAATAAAACTTTCCATTCACAAACTTACACGAACCAATTAATCACATTCTATTCTGATAACACTGTATCCTTCGCCAAGAATTATTCCTTAGACTATACATATTGACCTCTCGAAAATCATGTAAACGACCCTTAATAGAAAAAATACGCATTATCTTATAATCATCATGGATCTCATCATATCCAAAATCATATATGAAACGGCCATCATTGCTCGATTTAGTTTCAAAATCAGGCAATTTCTTGTACTTTCTTATTGTTGGGTTTCCTAGAAACAATTCACTTGCCTCATTTACAAGACAAATCAATCCATTAATTGAACCCTCAATCACAAAAGATATACCGGAGTTTTTCATTTGATAATTCAAATTAGGTTTATCCATAACAGAACAGTCTTTCAAATTTAATTTGGTTGAGCAATCCTTAGCATGACCTATGATTGGTAAAGTCTTTATTTTTATTAGTTGAAAAACTTAGATGGTACATAATAAATTCAGGGATACCAATCAAAGCAAGCCAAGATTTTGAAATAGACCTGAACCGCAAAAGAGATTTCATTGGAAGCCTTGAGAAGATTGTTGTAACAAGATCAAAGCAAATCAAAATTTCTTTTTCGTTAGATTCTTAATTTTCTTGCTTTCCTTCAATTTTTCTCTCCATTCAACACTTCTGCAGGTTACATTCTGAATTCTTTGTGAAAATATTAGAGCAGACTAAGAAAGAAAGAAAGAAAGAATGAAGAAGTTTTACTTGTTTTTAATTGAACTGAAAATGAGGAAATATTTTCTTTTCTTGCTTGAATTATATTATAATAAATTTCATTTCAGATTATCACACATAAAATCATTTATGATTGGATAATAGTGAAGTAATTAAGAATGTATCAATGAATTTTGACTGAATCGTTGTGTGACCAAATGTTCAAATCTAATAGAGGCTATAAATGCTAAGTAATTCTTTTTCATCGATGAGAGCATTGGTGGATATATAAACTTATAGAATACATGATCACCAGGCACGTATCAACTATACAACAACAACAATGACATATCCAGTATAATTTTATAATGTGGGTTTGGGGAGGATAGAGTGTACACAGATCTTAGCTCTACCTCAAAGGCAGAGAGACTATTTCGTATCAATTATACAATAAATTAATTAAAATATGTGTCAATAACCTCAAAATTAGACCAATATTTCTCTCTCTATATATATATAAAAAAGTTAGTCTTGTCAAAGTTAGAAATAGTCAACAATTCTGTAAATTTATTTTTAGCAATTATATACTACTCACGACACTTGGCAAAGATTTCAAATAAATATAAAATATGACCTCCTTTACATCTTCTACATAGGCGGATCCAGGATTTTATCTTTATGGGTTTAATTTCTAAGATTCTCAGCGTTGAACCCATTATATTTTAAAAGTTATGGATTTATATCTTCAATTTATTGCAAATCTTATGAAATTTTACATATAAATTTATGCTCCGAGTCCAAAGTATTGGGTTCAGATGAACTGATACTTTCACTTTACATCAGCCTCTGATCTTCTAAATATTACATGTTAATAATTATGTATAATTTGTTATTAATAATTTAATAACAAATTATACATAATTATTAACATGTATTATGTAGATGATTAAAGGTGGATGTAAAGTGAAGTACCGGGTTCATCTAAACTCAGTACTTTCAATGCGGAGCATAAATTTATATATAAAATTTCATAAGATTTACAATAAATAGTAGATATGAACCCATAACTTTTAAAATATAGTGGGTTCAATGCTGAGAATCTTAAAAATTAAACTCATAAAGATAAAATCCTGAATCCGTCTCCGTAAAAGATGCAAAGGAGGTCGTATTTCATGTTTCTTTGAAATCTTTGCCAAGTGTCGTGAGTAATATATAATTGCTAAGAATAAATTTACAGCATTGTAGACTATTTCTAACTTTGACAAGACTAACTTTTGTATATAGAGAGAAATATTATTTTAATTTTGAGGTTATTGATGCATATTTTAATTAATTTATCGTATAATTGATACGAAACAGCCTCTCTGTCTCTGAGGTAGAGATAAAGTTTGCGTACACTTTATCTTCCCCAGACACACATTATAAAATTATACTTAATATATTATTGTTGTTGTTGTTTATAATTGATACATGTCTAGTGATCATGTATTTTATAAGTTTATATACCTACCAACGCTCTTATCGATGAAAAAGAATTACTTAGCATTTATAGCCTCTATTAGGATTTGAACATTCGGTCACACCACAAATCAGTCAAACCACACAGATACATTCATAATTACTTCACTATTAACCAATCATAAATGATTTTATCTGTGAAAATCTAAACTAAAATTTATTATAATATAAATCAAGCAAGAAAAAGAAAACATTCCCTTATTTTCAGTTCAATTCAAAACAAGTAAAACTTCTTCTTTCTTTCTTTCATTCTTAGTCTGTTCTAATATTTTCACAAAGAATTCAGAATGCAACTTGTAGAAGTGCTGAATGGAGAAAGCATTGAAGGAAAGTAAGAAAATTCAGAATCTAACATGTCGCGATTCATATTTTCGCCCAAAGGGTTTGAATAAGGAGCAATGTTCAGGGCTCTAAGGATTTGTTAAAAAATAATAGAGTCTCCACCTAATTTTACAAAAATTAGAAAACCAATTAAAGAAGAAGAAGAAGAAGAAGAAGAAGAAGAAGGAGAAGGAGAAGGAGAAGGAGCAGGAGCAGGAGGAGGAGGAGGAGGAGAAGAAGGAGAAGGAGAAAGAGAGCAGCGAGAAAAAATAAATGTGAGGTAGTGTCAAGTTGTCCAAAACCATGTGCACAAACCATGTGTCCAAAACCATGGGCTTTTTTCTTTATTTGTGTATTAAAATTAATTCTTTATTTCTTTATTTCTATATTTCTACAAATAAATATAATACAATATATCAATAAGGTAGAAAAATTATTAATGTCAAGCAAAAAGAATAAAATTTAAATTTTAAATAAATATAATAATTAATTAAAAAATAAAAATTAATTGAAATACAAATAAACTAATGAAAATTTTAATATTGGCAAAATAAGGATAATCATCAACAAATTGTGTAAAAAATTAAGAAAAATATGTAAATAATTTTATGCAGCTTAACATCTAGAATCTTGAAGTATTAATTTTTAAATATGACGAGCCAAAATTGGGTATCAACTGTTGCCCCTTTTCGCTCGGAGATGATGAAAGAATTTTTGGGCGAAGACGTTGACGTATAGCCAATTTGGCTCGGTGAGAAATGATATGTATACAAAAGAAAAATGACAGAATTTGAAAGAACTTTGATGAATTCGTCGTTCGTTGGCGGGGCTGAATTGTATTAAGATAATAATAGAGAAAAAATTATTCAGGGATAAAATATTCATGTACCTTCGATACTGCTTTCAAATTGCCCCAGTGTCGAGCTATGAGATGCAAGGTCATGTACCTGCTGAGAAAGAAAAGAATGGTTATGTTATGGTAATGACCCAATATCTCTCCGTAGAAGGCGGAAAATTCAATTTAGAATATGTCACTTTAAACGAGGTGACGACCCAACGTGTCTCTTTGAAAGGCAGACGAACCAATTTAAAATATGTCACCTTAAACAAGTGACGACCCAACATGTCTCTTTGAAAGGCGGACGATCCAATTTGAAATATGTTACTCTGAACAAGGTGACGACCTAATGTGTCTCTTCGAAAGGTGGACGATCCAATTTAAAATATGTTATTTTGAACGAGGTGATGATCAAATGCAATATAACATGTCACGCTGAAGGAGGTGATGATCCAATGCAATATAACATGTCACGCTGAAGGAGGTGACGATCCAACATATGTCATGCTGAAAGAGGTGACGGTCCAATGCAATATAACATGTCACGCTGAAGGAGGTGACAATCCAATGCAATATAATATGTCACGCTGAAGGAGGTGACGATCCAATGCAATATAAGATGTCACGCTGAAGGAGGTGACGATCCAACATGATATGTCACGCTGAAAGATGTGAAGATCTAATGCAATATAACACGTCACGCTGAAGGAAGTGACGGTCCAACGCAATATAACATGTCACGCTAAAGGAGGTGACGGTCCAATGCAATATAACATGTCACACTGAAGGAGGTGACGATCCAATATGATATGTCACACTAAAAGAGGTGACGATCTAATGCATATAACATGTCACGCTGAAGGAGGTGACAATCCAACATGTCTCTTTGAAAGGCGGACAACCCAATAGGAGTAATATAAATTTGCAACCAATTATGTAATATTAGGAAATTATTTTAATTCAAACTCAAGAATTGAAAGAGTTTCATGCTATCACTAATGTGATAATTTACGAGTATAAGATTTATACAATATTATTATAAATTATTTTTTATACCATCAAGTTATCCAATATATATTTATACGTAAACCTATTTAAAATATATAATTTAATTTTTGAAAGAAGACAAGTTACTCATTAAAATAGGTAAATATATGAACAACCACAATAATATATCCAATAGATTTTCACAAGTAGATTTAGGGAAGATGAGATGTAAAAATATCGATTTTCAAAAATAGATTTGAAAGAGAAGCAAAAGTAAAAGATTAAGACAAAGAAAGTAAATATGAGCATTGTTATAAAATTATTTATACTAATGGTAAACCACACTTAAATCGGTGGTAATATGTAAAACCTAGTTTCTCCTGAACTTAAATAGACAAAAGCATCTTTTTTTTCTCCATTTATCTTTTTACCTTTTTTTCATGAATTACGTGAATGCCAAAAATAATTTGTTTTTTTGTTTTGTCAGAAGAAAAGGACGAAAGAAAAGAAACTGAAACCAATACATTATATATAAGCCCCCAGAAAAAACCTACGCAAAATCACCAAAAAAAATAAAGAATGATGGTACTTATGCACCAATAAATTGACAATTTAGATTATTATTTTCTATTGATGATAAAATCACAAGATTTCTATGTCAGATACATTTATATAAAAGTATTAATTGCTGGTATTTTTTAATACTTTTTGAATTACTGATGTAAATACTTTTAAGCACTTTCTTAAGGTTCATCTATTCTCTCAGAATTGTTATGATAAAACCCCAAAAGAAACCTTCAAAAAATAATGAGTAATATACAATAAATACATAAAATATAACAACCCTTTGCAAATAAAATGCATAAAGTTGAACTCTTACAAATCATTACTTATACAATTGAAATCATCACAACGTCTGCCGCTTTTATTCTTGCTGTATTTCTGGTTCATTTTGCGAAAGGGGACAAACTAGACTTTGAATGTAGAAATCCGTCAAAAGACCATAATCAAATCTACTAGGTTGTGAATATCTGATTGAGTTATCCTCTGAATTGTATATCATGAAAGTTGATTTAAACATAAGCAAAAATTCAACTCTTTTTGACAAGAAAAGGATTGAGAAAGAAAATAATCCGCAGGATCTGGAGCATAATTGAAGGTAAACATCTTCATCCAATATTCTTTATTCCCATACTCCTTCATAGCCCACACATCTATTTGAGTTGTGGAATTATTAGAAATCATTAGAAGATTAGTTCCCAGCACACCCAGCACGAGAACACCATCCCCTTCTCCATTGCAAGGCCGCTCCACGTTTTTTCAATTCTCATCAGCCAAATCAAAAGAGGTTATGCTCCAGCGTCTTTCCATACCAACACTAGCGTTAGTTATTTAAAAATAGAATATATTTTGTGAAGCATATATATTATATGTTGCTGCGAAAAAAATAATTTTTGTGGGGACAGATTGGTGCCACAGAAAACTATAGTTTTGATACGAATCAAGGCTACCCTAAAAATAATTACCGGTGACATGCGACGCCACAAAAAGTGGATATTTAGTGGCGATATGATGATCCAAGAAGTGCCATTGAGGAAATCTTGGAGACTTGTCTACGTAAGATATTTATACTTTATGTGTATATTTTTATTAATATATTGTTAATTTTATATGTATAACTGAAAATATCTCGACTAAATTTATAAAAATATTTTTAAAAAAAATAATTTTACTTATTTTATTTTAAAATAGATTTTATCTGACTTGCTCTTTATATACTCCAAAAAATTATTTAAAACCTCACTGTTTTTACTCTTCGGATTGCGCCGAAGTTGATTGTTTTTTGTTATTTCTTTCTTTTATAATTGTTGTCTTTCATTGTTTTTGTTAATAATGCCTTGATTATTTTTTTTAATGAACATCCTTGAGTGATTTTTTTTTTCTCAATTGAAAACTTGTAAAGTTAAATATTATGTAGTTTGATTTAAAAAATTTTTATGCACCCACTTATTTAAAAAAATTATTTACTTTCTAAGTTTCAACACTCTTAATCAAATTTCTGGCTACGCCACTGGTCGAAAGTATATAGTGAGAATACTTTATCATACGTTGAAGTACTCAATTAGAACATATCCAATTTGTTTAATCTAAGAGTATATTTTTGGTAATTTGTAATAATTATAAATTCATGTCATTTGAGAATATCCTGCTAGTCTAAATAGTGGAAAATATAGCAAAACACCTTGTTCTAATCAGCATGTAATTAATAACAGTAAAAAATTGATATATTTCAAGCCAAAATTATTATAAAATAAGTGAAACTTCTAACAAAGAGTAAGACTCAAAAAATGCAAGGCAAAATTTGAAGGAAATCTAATACATAAAAAACTTAAGGCTTTTAGACCTTCAACTGCCAAAATATAAGAAGGAAATCTAAGTAAACAAAAACACAATACAGGTAAACATTTCCTCGTTAACAAGTCATATTTTTCTTCTATCGCTAGTATAAATATTTATAGCATTATATTAATTATTTAAAATAGAAAATATTATTGTGGAGCATATATATTACATGTTGCTGTGAAAATAAGAATTTTTGTGGCGACAGGTTGGTGCTACAAAAAACTATAGTTTTGGTACGATCCAAGACTGTCACTAAAAACAATTAGACAAACATAGCCACAAAAGTGAGGTTTTTGTGGCGACTCATATGTGTAGCCGCAAAAAAGTATCTACCACTTTAGTCTAGCCAACGACCATTGGATCGTCATAAAAGGGCTTTTGCTGATGACTTTGTAACTTTTTGTGATGACTTAACCCCCCGCCCCTTTTTTTGTATATAAGTTGTTCTTGAGTAACGCCATTTCTTGAAAGTTCAACAGTAAAAATGGCTCTTTAATGATTCATGAGTAATAAAAGTAGGTTTTATGGAAAACTACAACACATAACCGTGTCTTCAAGCATAGTCATATATTCTAATAAGCACTAAATAATAATTAAAACTAAAGTGTTATAAATATATTTGTATTATAGTAAATGTCTATAAATGTATTTGTATTGTAGTAGATACATATGTTTATATTATAGTGAAAGTATATCTTTTGAAAAAAAGTTAGGAGAAATTATCCCTATAAATAGAGAGGTTCTCCTTCATTGTATTTCATCCCATCAAGAGAAATAAGAACTTCTCTCCTTCTCTGTTTCTCTACAATATTTTTGTTCTTTCTTTATTATTTCATAACACGTTATTAACACGATTCTCTGCCTTGACCACTCACTTTGAAAGATATGAGGTAAGAAAAAATTAAAATTTCTTTTTCAAAAGATGTATTACTTAACCACAGGAATGATATTCCTTTGGTGATATTGTTGCTCTACGATTCTACCGTCTCAAAATTTGAAGGACAAGGTATTTTTTTTCTCTTTCTTTTAATATGACTAATCTTACAAAACTTGATTTCGTTGCCCTTCAAAGTTCGGGCGAGAACTACCTTTCATGGGTTTTGGATGCTGAAATCCATATGGATGCAATGGGTCTTGGATACACCATTAAAAGTGAAAATAAAGCATCAAACCAAGATCGTGATAAGGATATGATATTCTTGCGTCATCATATTGATGAAATTCTGAAAATTGAACATCTCATGATTAAGAATCCACTTGTTTTGTGGAATATCCTAAAAGAAAGGTATGACCACCTGAAGATGGTCATCCACCCAAAGACACGATATGATTGGATCAATCAAGACTATAAGTTTGTACACGAATACAACTTTGCAATGTTTAGAATTGTTTCTCAGTTGAAACTATGTGGAGAGACAATTAATGATGTTGATATGATTGAATATGTAGTCGTACACAAAATTAATTGAGAGCTCCGGAAGAGCTAATGTGTTACTATCCGAAGGAATGAAATTATTGTAGTAAGTCTCAAAAGGAAACTTATAAGTTTCAAAGACATTAAAAAGGGATTGAGACTACAAATTATGGGAAGATCTAATATCTTCATATTACTACAACTGAAGCGGGTTATAAATATTTGTTGGAATGAGGAAGCACCACAACTAAAGTTTGATATGATAATAAATAATGAAAATACGTTGGACACAATATTTTACGTGGAAAACCCTCACAAAAATAGAGGTAAAAAACCACGGGTAGAAGGATTCACTATATAAATATGGGAATACACTACTCTCAATTGCAAGGAGAAAACACTTGTAAAAGGAATAACTCACTAAAGAGGACACTCAAGACTACAATATTTGTCTTGGTGTATAACTTTCTTTATGTTCTTACTCTTTTGGATTATAATTTTTGTGGAAATTTTTGGATCTGTGTATATAAAATAATGAAAGCAAAACGTTCTATTTATAATAGAACTATACCGTGTAGAAGGGTGTAAAAGAAGAGATCAATTTGGACAAGGTTTGTCCTCTTTTTTCTTTTTCCATTTGAACAAGGTTTGTCCTTTTTTGTCCTTTTCCTTGTCTGACTAGCTTTGTTGAGCAATGTTATAAAATTATTTAAACTAAGGGTAAACTACACTTGAACCGGTAGTAATATGTAGAACCTAGTTTTCTCATGAACTTAATTTTTTCTTAAAATAGACAAAAGCATCTTTTTTTCAGCATTTGTCTTTTTACCTCTTTTTTTTCATGAATTACGTGAATGCTAATAATGACTTTTTCTCCTTTGTTTTGTCAAAAGAAAAGGACGAAAAAAAAACTGAAATCAAGACTTTATATATAAACCCCGAGAAAAAAAAACAACAGAAAACTCACAAAAAAATCATGATTTTTATGCACCAACAAAAATGGAAAAGAAAAAAACAATTTCATATATTAAAATATATAACCCATAATACATTGCAAGAATATAAAGAATAGACGATGATCAACAACTAGCTGCACCTTTTACATGTCAACATTATTTTCTACTGGATTATAGTCTCTGAAATCAACCCATAAACACATAGACACGTCGAAAATTTCGCGCCAAAGAGGGTGAATCATTTCAAGGCAATAATATCCTCCGGTCATTTTCTAAGAAGTTAAGATGTAGTGTTGTAACATTAAGATCTGATTCATCAGTGCCAATCCACGAAGTTTCAACTTTGGGGTTAAATCCTCGATGTAATTAACCAGTTTCTTTGAATAAAGAGATAGAATTACGCCGCAATAATTAAAGTAGTAATGATACATGGACTTCAAGATTGCTTTATCTTGATCACAATCATACTCTTCCTCTTTTTTCAACTCATCATTTTGGGACGTTCCGCCTTGTTCAAAATTTTCAAATTCAGGCTCTTTTTTGTTCAATACTTCTTCTGAAGTTAACCTTTTGAATTCATAGATTTCAGATATGGGACGTTTTCCTTTGCGGATTGCTACTTTTCGTTCTTCAATTTTCACATCTTTCGCGTCTTGTTGATTTTCTGAATTGTGATTTCCTCCTTCGTTGTTCTCTCGATTCGTCGTCAGTTCTTCCATTTTGACTCTGTGTGAAAAGAAAGAAAGAAAGAAAGAGAGCAAGAAGTATCTTTACTTGTTTCAAATTGATGAACTGAATAAAATGGTAGATTTAATTGTCTTATAGTAAGGACCTCTGCTTAAGGGCACAACTTCTTTTAATTAAGGGTAAATGGGCAAATATACCTCTAAATTTTGCGAATTGGAGCAGATATACCCTTGTTAAAAAAGTGGTGCATATATGCCCTTTCCTTTTAATAAATGGTGCATATATACCCTCTTTGTCAAACAATGGTGCATATTTACTATTTTTCGTTAACAGACTGAATTTTAAAAAAATTAAAATTGGTTTTTTAATTTTAAAAAGGTCACATGACTTTTAAAAATTACCTCGCTCATTTTTTTATCGCTCCAGACCCGTCCCAACTAAAAATAATTCAGTTCCTCTTTTATTCAGATCCGTTCAAAACTCATTTTATGACTGAGTAAAAGAGGGATTGAGGCCTTTGTGTCATTTGGGTCCGGTCTAGAGGGGTTAAAAAAATCTTATTAGGAGTAATGTCAATTTGAAATCAATCATGTAATATTAGGAAATTATTTTAAATCAAACTCAAGAATTGAAGAGTTTCATGCTATCACTAATGTGATAATATATGAGTCTAAGATTTATACAATGTTATCATAAATTATTTTTTATGCCATCAATTATCCAAAATATATTTATACGTAATTCTATTGAAAATATAAAATTTAATTTTTGAAAGAAGGCAAGTTACTCATTGAAATAGATAAATATATGAGCAACCAAAATAATATATCCAGTAGATTTCCACAAGTAAACTTAGGGAATATGAGATGTAAAAATGTCAATTTTCAAAAAAAAAATTGAAAGAGAAGCAATAGTTAAAAATTAAGACAAAGAAAGTAAATATGAGCACTGTTATAAATTTATTTATACTAATGGTAAACCACACTTAAACCAGTGGTAATATATAGAACCTAGTTTTCTCTTGAACTCAATTTTTTTAAAAAAAAATAGACAAAAGCATCTTTTTTTCTCCATTTGTCTTTTTACCTTTTCTTTCATGAATTACGTGAATTCCAAAAATAATTTATTTTTTTGTTTTTTCAGAAGAAAAGGACGAAATAAAAGAAACTGAAACCAATACTTTATATATAAGCCCCCAGAAAAAAGCTACGCAAAATCACAAAAAAATATGATGGTTCTTATGCATCAACAAATTGACAATTTAGATTATTATTTTCTATTGATAATAAAATCACATGATTTCTATGTCAGATACATTTATATAAAAGTATTAATTGCTAGTATTTTTTTAATACTTTTTGGATTACTGATGTAAATACTGTTGAAGCACTTTCTTAATGTTCATCTATTCTCTCAGAATTGTTATGATAAAACTCCAAAAGAAACCTTAAAAAACTAATGAGTAATACACAATAAATACATAAAATATAACAACCTTTTCCAAACAAAATGCATAAAGTTGAACTCTTACAAATCATTACTTATACAATTGAAATCATCACAACGTCTGCCGTTTTCATTCTTGCTGTGTTCCTGGTTCATTTTGTGAAAGGAGACAAACTAGGCTTTGAATGTAGAAATTCGTCAAAAGACCATAATCAAATCTACTAGGGTTATGAATATCTGATTGAGTTATCCTCTGGATTGTATATCATGAAAGTTGATTTAAACATAAGCAAAAACTCACCTCTTTTTGACAAGCAAAAGGATTGAGAAAGAAAATAATCTGCAGGATCTGGAACATAATTGAAGTAAACATCTTCATCCAAGATACTTTATCCCCATACTCCTTCATAACCCACACATCTATGTGAGTTGTCAAATTATTGCAAATCATTGAAAGATTAGTTTTCAACACTCCCAGCACGAGAACACCACCCCCTTCTCCATTGCAAGGCCGCTCCACTTTTTTCCATTTCTCATCAACCAAATCAAAAGAGGTTATGCTCTAGCTCCTTTATGCACCAACACCAACAGTAGTAGCCCAATGAAGCTTCCCATTAACAAACTTACCTGAACTAATTAGTCGTGCCCCATTTTGAGGACAATCAATTATTCGCCAAGAATCATTCTTTAGACTACACACACTGACCTCTTGAAAATTACGCAGACGCCTACTAATAGTATAAATTTGCACTACCTTATAATCATTATGGATCTTATCATATCCAAAACCATATATGAAACCGCTCGATTGAGTTCTAAAGTCAGACAATTTCTTGTACTTTCTTATTGTTGGGTTCCATAGATATAATTCTTTTGCCTCATTTACAAGACAAATTAATCCATTGATGGAACTTTCAATCAAAAAAGATATACTAGAGTTTCTCATGAGATAATCCAATTCAGATTTGTTATTATTAGCCAATAAATTCAGATGAAACTTGATAAACTCAGGGCTAGAGATTAAAGCTAGCCAAGATTTTGAAACAAACCTGAATTTCAAGAGAGATTTGACTGGAAGCCTAGAGAGGATTTCAACAACAACTTCAGTTGGTAAAAGAATGTTTGTGTGTTGATGGAAGGTTTCATCAGATACTGGAAGTTCTTTTGATAAGCATAAAACCTCAATTTTAGAACTTAATACTTTTTCTAATTCTCTCTCTACCATGTCTTCTTGATTTATTAATCCCTCATCAGATTCTGAATTTTCTCGCTTTACTTCAGTGTTGGTAGATAGCATTTTAGTCTTAATTTGTGAAAAACTGAAAATATTGGATCTAATAAAGAAAGAAAGCAAGTAAGAATTTTTTTTTAACTTCTTTAGAATTGAACTGAGAATTGCTAGCACTAAAATCAATAAATATTAATATCAGAGGATATATGTGTCACAGAAATTATAAAGCATATACTGACAAGTGACAAGTGTGTGTTTTTATTTGCTGTTTGCATCCTATTTTTTTAAATGATTTTCACCCTAATATATCCTTTTCTCGCAAAATAATATTAATTTTTTTTCTTGAATTAGCATAACTGTAAAATAGAAAAACACACACACAAAAAAAAAGACTACAATACAAAACGGATATGGTGACTCTTAATTTGTAAAAATGTTGGAGCCGATAAAGAAAGAATTATTTTAATTGTTTTGAATTGAACTATGAATGAGGAGATGGTGCTATCTCTCGCTAGATTTATAACTTGAAAAAAGGAAACATTTTCATATCAAATCAAAATAAACTTTCATAATATCTGATCCCACCATAAATTGCAAGCAAACTAATGACTAGATTCAGTTTAGTGAAAGAAAATTAAAAATTTTAAACTGATGCTCCAAGAAATTATTTAAATACCCTAATAATAATACATGGACCTCAAAATCGCAACGATTTCCCAAACAGTTAAGAAGTGGTGCTGTAACATTTAGATCTTAGTCTCCAGTGCTTGTCCTCGATGTGATTAATTAGTTTCTTAGATATAGAATATGGAATTACGCCATCATGATTGAAATATTAATGATTCATGGACCTCAAGATTGCCAAATCCTGATTCATAATCATACTCATCTTCTTCTTTTAACTCAATTTCAAAAGTTCCTCCACTTTCAAGATTAGAAAATCTAAGCACAATTGGCTTCAATTCATATAATTCAGACATGAGAGGCTTTATTTTTCTCACTTCGACCTGCGATTTTTTTGAATTTGGTTGCTTTTGAAAATGAAATGATAATGAGGAGATAGTTCTTTCTCTTGCTCCATTTATAACACTAAAATCAATAAAATATTAATTGAACTGAATCTCACTTCAAATTAAAATCGAAAAATAGTTCACATTTATAGTACATAATTGTCTTTTTCAAAATGGGTCACGTTTATATTATTTTACTGATCTGTCATGATTTGTGACTAGTAAATCTGGGGGCTTATGTGGATAACTACAATAGGTAGGAATATTCTCAAGCAAAGCCACACATTCTAATATGAAAAGTTACATAACTTTATATGTATGTATGCATATTTTTTTCGACGTATTCATATTTTAAATATTGTAGATCAGCCTGCGGCTGTACGCGAACAAACTGAAATGGGAAAGAAAGCAATTTCATATATCAAAATAATCTGTTCCCACAAATAATTTCCAGCTGAACCAATTTCCAAATTAATAATCCAATGTAATAACTAGATCCAGTTTACTAAAAGAAAAATTGACAACTTCGACTGAAATTAAAAAATGTTTCTATGAAGAGTTGGATCTTGAATATCTAGTCTCTCACATTCCGAAATCGACCCATAACCGTATAGACAAGATGAAAATTTTGCGATAAAGCAGGTGAATTAATTCGGGGTAATAATACCCTCTAGTCATTTCCCAAATAGTTAGAAAGTCATGTTGTAACATTAAAATCTTAGTCGTTAAAGCCTGTCCGTGAACTTTCAAATTGGGGACTATATAATTAATGAGTTCCTCTGAATAAGGAGATGGAATTACTCCGCCATGATTGAAGTAGTAATGATACATGGATTTCAAGATAGCTTTATACTGATCAAAATCATACTCTATCTCTTCTTTCAACTCATCATATTTGGATGTTCCTCTTTGTTCAAAATTAATGGAAAATCCAGGCTCAAAGTATAAAGCTTCGATTTTAGAACTCAATACTTCTTCTGGAGTTAACATTTTGAATTCATATATTTCAAACATAGGATATTTTCCTTTGTGTATTGCTACTTTTTGTTCTGAATCGTGATTTCGTCCTTGGTTGTTCTCTCCATTCATTAGCACTTATTCCATTTTTGACTCTCTATGAAAAGAAAAAGAAAAAAAAGAATTGCGGTAAGACAAAAAAGCAAAAATGAAGAAGGTAAATAAGATCAACAACGTTGTACACTTATTATAACGTTGGTGCATATTACCGTAACATGATAGACAAAAGCATCTTTTTAGAAGACGTTTCTTTCTTGTTTTTCAGAAGAAAAGAGACAAAAATAGTTTGGAACAAAATCACAAAAAACATGAGCGGTACATGCACAAATTGGCAATTTAGATTTTTTTTTAATGATCATAAAATCACAAGATTCGTGAGACTTCTTAGGGTGTAGTCGGTATGAAGAAAAATATTTTTCATGAAAAATATTCTCTTAGAAAGTGTTTTCTAGGAAAATAAGTGAGCTTCTTACTTATTTTATTGTGTTTGATACGTATGCAAAAAAATATTATCCTAAAATTATTTATATATAATCTAAATAAATACTATGAGTGACCAGAATTGTGTGGTGGAGATGGTGGAATTAATACGAGAATGGGGTGAAGATGAGCTGTGTTGGAGGGTGGAAGGACACACTGAGCAACTTATTTTCCTAAAGAAAATATTTTTCAAAAATTTTGATAAACCGAATATGAGAAAATCAGAAACATTTTTCGTCATATTGAATACTAGGGGTGTACATAGTGCGGGTTTTTTCGGATTCTTTAAATATCAAACTAAACCAATTATATCAGATTTTTAAATCTATAAACTACATGAAATCAATAAAAGTCGGAATTTTTCAACCTCGGTTTTTTTTTTGAATTTTTTGGTTTTGTCGGATTTTTTGGATTTTTTGTTGCCGATAACGTCTTCATATAAAACATATAACTTATACTTGAAATATTTCTTTAATTCTAGTAACATACAACTATCTAAGGTGGTTTTTAGTTAAGAAAATAACAAAAAAAAAATGAGATGAGTGTTGCCATTATACTAAAAGATTCAACAAAAAAGATAATGAAATCACATAAAATAACTACAGGTAATTAATAAATCAGAACAAAAATGATCATACTCTAAAAGTATTAATTATATAACTAAATATTTTTAAAAAAAATAAGTTATGTGTTTTCACTGTGTAAAGTAACCAATGCAAAATTAAAAAATAGGTACATTTCTTTTGTTAGCATTAATATTTTTTGGTTTTGGTTTGAAATTTACTTTTGTCAAAAATATGTATTTGTGAGCTATAAAACTTATTGAATCATTCAAAATTCGAAGTACAAGCTTGAAATAATATGGTAAAGACAAAAACTATGAAAAAAATTAAGAAATATTTATAAATTATATGTAAACTAGTTAACTTATTTGCGCTTTGCGCAGTCATTGAAAAGTCATGTAAAAACTCTAAGTTAATCAAATCTCTTTTTAAATTAAACTTAAAAGTATTGTAACATAATATATTTTTCACTCATCAAAACTTCTCTAAGGTAACCAAAAACATAGAAAAGTAAAACAAAGAAAAGAACAAATTCCTGTTTTTGCTTAAATTGAACATGAAAGGAATCAACTTTTAATCATAAAACTAAAATGCATAAAAATTAATATTTCAACCACATAACAGAAAATGTTGGCCCTAGATCAAATTGGAGTACTTGTGATATTATTTAAAATATAACAAAAATAAAAAAAGTTTCAGAATATGAAAAAGGACTTATGTAATTTAGCGTTGATAGTTCAATAAGCTACGGGCTAATTAAATATATTTAGAATCGTGTTAGATAAATTTAAACTATAGATAAAGTAGCAATTTCTAATGATTGAAGAAACATTAGATCTGAAGCAACAACATCTATTTTGCTATTATTTTCAACCCACTTACGTAACTACTTTATAGGGATTGAAAATGATAAACAAATAATATTTATATTCTACCTTTTTAATGTAATAAGATATTATTGAGGGGCGCAAAATAGATGCAAAATTAAATGAAATTAAGAAAAAAAATAGAGTTAATTCATATAGAAAATATGAAAGGAAAAGTTGAACACTAATTTTCAGCTAAACACTATCAAGATGAAACAGAAAGGTTTTCTTTTATCTTTCCTGATGTTATTTTAAAGGAAATAATAAAAAAATTAAGCCAGTGCCATATTTTACATAATGAAAATAATAAATTAAGCCAGTGCCATATTTTTTTTCAATTATGTATCTCAAAAATAAAATTTTGTTTTGATAATTTTTTTCACCATTTACTCTCACAGTCACATCTTTCTTATGAATTTTAAAAGTAAATTTAGAAAAAATGATTGGACTTACACATCTTCGAGACTACTGATGATGATATCAAAAACAAAAAAAACCTTAGTTCAAGGTGCATTATATAAGGTGTCTGTAAAGCAGATATTCACTTTAAGATACATTCAAATAAATCAGAAAATCTCTCAACTGCTCTGTATAATTTAGAGTATGAAACAGTAAAGATGAAATTTCATATAGTCATAGTTTCTGATAAAGAATGGTCAATCTTCAATATTAAAATTTTTAGATGATGAAACTTTTAAATGCTAGAATTTTTTTAAGTGCTGAAATTTCGTGGAAGAAATAGTATTTATAATGAGTTAAAAATTAATTACCGCATCTTTTCAAAGAATCGATACATCCCATGAAAATATATGACACCTTTTTATATTTAATTTTCTGAATCACTCTAAACTAAAAAACAGTTTTTTTATTAATTTTTATCAAAATCTTCTTCGTAGATATAGTACAAAATTCTTTTTAGAAACTTGAAATGAAATTTCAAAGATGCTAATAATACCTGCAATTATATCCTTGACCTGCACAGATCCATGTTCCTTGGGTCCCAAAATTTATTTATTGAGAGGGACAACTCTTTTCTCCTGGTAATTATCTTGGACCTCCAACAATGACTTTTTGGAGTATGCAGTAGAACTACAATTAGTTCTTTATTATTTAGTAACTGAATGAGAAGAATGAAGAAAAAAACATCGTCAAAAAAATCACATCTTCGACTAAATATGAAAACAGCAAATATATATTATACAAGTAGACGATCACAACATATTCAATTTCTATATTTTCTTGTTTAATTATTTAAAAAAGACTTATTATATAAGTGCGGGATACAAAATATTTACTTGCAATTTTTTTCTACTTGAGGGCTTAAAAGAAAGAGAAGACATCAAAAGAAGAAAACTCTCATCCCCAATTATTCAAGAATCAAGACCTTTTATTTCTTTTTGTCCAAACCTATAAAATTAGATTCTGACAAAAATAACGAGAAAATAGAGCCTAAACAATCGGTGTAGAGAAAAGTTATTATTTAATAACCCGGATAAAAAATATAAAATATAATAAACAAGAATGTCATATCAAATCTTGTTGTTAGATTTATTTCAATTTTTTAATCTCAAGGCTAATGAAGATTAATATAATTATTTTGTACTCATCTCTAGACTTTGAAGCCTTGAAAAACCTACAAAACATGAGAAAGTTAAGAAAATAACAAATCTAGAGAGAGGAGAGATTTACCTTAGGAAAAAGATAGAGAGAATCAAGGAAAAAATAAAAAATTATTGAGGAACAGTAACATATGCATAACCCAATACCGGTCCGAGAGTCAAGGATCAAGTAGATATTTGGTCTGAGGTTTGCCAATATCAGAAGTCTTGAATTGAAGGGGTAAACTATGATCGAATTTTTTTCAACACCAAACAAAATCGAACCAAACCACTAGTTGGAGTTTTTTCTTGGTTGATTTGGATTATTGGATTGATGCGGTTTATCAGTTTGCTTTGTAAACCCCTGTTGAATACACTCTTAGTGTTAACTGTCGATGTATTTACATTAAAGTGTTAACCGCTTCCTTTTTATTTTTATTATTATTATGAGAGTAATAATCAGGTTGAAGCAAAAAGAAAGTCTCTTTTACAGGTCTTCTCCTGTAATATTTTTTGTATCAGATTCTTTAACATCAACTTGTGAATAAAGTTCTCCCTGAAATATATGATATTTTTTCTATAATTTGATAAATAGAGAAAATATAAAAGCTCTTTACAAAAAAAATGTATAAAACGAAACTCTTACAAATCATTACTTACTGTTATAAATGCACGACCTAGATATTTATTTTAAACTTAACTATTTACCTACAAAAAAAACAGGTTGTCTAACATGTTTCACTTAAGTGAGTAAATGCAGTAAGTAAAGAAGACAATGATTTTAGCGTGAAAAACACCCAACTTAAAAGGTAAAAAAAACACGACTTGTACTCCACAGGATTTTCTCCAACTCCACTAACTTCTACGAACCTCTTCAACATTAGATTACAACTCTTGTAACCTAAAGGAATTATAAACTCTAATTCCTATCTTCTTACACTCCTTCCCACAAATGTATTCCTAAACATCTTCCTACTATACTCTATTTGAAGATAAATTCTCCTTAATCCAATTTATAGCTCACTGAATTAAGAGTACATCAATTACAACTCAATTACCATCTCCTAGTACCAGATTGCTAATTCTACCCTATCACTTTACTAGAACACGTTCGTCAATAGAATTCTTCACACTTGGATTGTTGCAAAACCTCCCGCTACTGCAGTATATTCTTTTCTCTCTTTGTAAGTGTGTAAGTTGTTTTGAGAAGTCACACTTCTATATATACACAACTCTTAAAGAGTTCTTCTTTCTTCCAATCTCTTTGCGGTAATAACCTTTGCTCGCCTTAGAGATCCACACCAAGTAGAAGTCTTTCTTCAAGTCAATCTCTTTTATTTATTTTGTGTTGCAATAAAATTCCAACTCTTCCAATTTCAACATGTGTTTATTTTGCTGAGTTTGTTTGATACGACTTATCGAGTCCTTGATTCACGCACCTTTGTCTCTTGATATTTCCAGCTTCTTTAAGCAGTTTATTTGACACTCTATTGAAAGAGCTTTACTCATCTGTTTCATTAACATGTTGTCAATCATCAAAACTATATAGGACCCAACACTTACATAATTGCAATCATCAAAGCATCTACCGCTTTCATTCTTGTTATATTCATGGTTCATTTTGTGAAAGGAGACAAACTAGATTGACCGTAGAAATCCGTCAAAGGACCATAAATAAATTTACTCAACTCTGAATATCTAATTAAGTTTTTCTTTGAATTTTATATCATGAAAGTTGATTCAAACATAAGAAAAAATTAATCTCCTTTAGACAAACAAAAAGATTGAGAAAACGAATAATCCACCGGATCATGAATTTTATATCATGAATGTTTACTACAATTGATGTAAACATCTTTCTCCAAAATACCAATATGTAGATAACTTTACCATTTAAAGTTGTAAAACCTCAAACTTAATCCAATTGATTCTGATTTGTATAATAAAAAGAGACATTTTTTATATATTAATTTGTCTACGTGATGGTCCTTTGAGAAGGAAAACATTTTCAAAAATATGAGTCGAAAGTATTTATTGGGAATACTTTATCATGCATTCAAGTGCTCAACTAAAGCATATCCTATTTGTTTAATCCAAGAGTATATTTTCATTGCAAATGGTTCATTTAAGAGAAGTGTTTAAATGAGTAGCAAATGTCGATTCTAAAGAACACCATAAAATTAGAGTATTTCTTTTTGATAATTTTATAATAATTATAAATATATGCCATTTGAGAACATTCTGCAAGTCTAGATAGTGGGAAATATAGCAAAACACATTGTTCTGACAAATCTAATACATAAAAAACAAAAGGTTTTTATACCTTTGATTGCCAAAAAATAAGAAGGAAACCTAAGTAAACAAAAACACAACACAGGTAAGCATTTCCTTGTTAACAAGTTATATTTTTCTTCGGTTGCTAGTATAAATATTTATAGCATTGTATTAATTATTTAGAAATAGAAAATATTTTGTGGAGCATATATATCATATGTTGTTGCAAAAATAATATCTTTTGCTTCGACAGATTAGTGCCACAAAAACTATAGTTTTGGTACGATCCAAGGCTGCCCTAAAAATAATTACCAGCGACTTGCGGCACCACAAAAATTGGAGATTCAGTGGCGATATGATGATCCAAGAAGTGCCATTGAGGAAATTTTGGAGACTTGTCTATGTAAGATATTTATAATTTATGTGTATGCTTTTATTAATATATTGTTAATTTTATATGTATAACTGAAAATATCTCGACTAAATTTATAAAAATATTTAAAAAATAATAATTTTGCTTATTTTATTTTAAAATAAATTTTATCTGACTTGCTCTTTATATCCTCCAAAAAAACCATTTAAAACCTAATTGTTTTTACTCTTCGGATTGCGCCGAAGTTGATTGCCTTTTGTTATTTCTTTCTTTATTTATTATTGTTGTCTTTCATTGTTTTCGTTAATAATGCCTTGATTAATTTTTTTAATGAACACCCTTGAGTGATTTTTTTCTCAATTGAAATCCTCCATGAAAATTCAACAAATTATAAAGCAAACTTATAAAGTTAAAAATTATTTAAAATTTTTTGATGCACCCACTTATTAAAAAAATTATTTACTTTCTAAGTTTCAACACCCTTAATCAAATTTCTGGCTACGCCACTGATCGAAAGTATATACTGAGAACACTTTATCATGCGTTCAAGTACTCAATTAGAACATATCCAATTTATTTTATCTAAGAGTATATTTTTGGTAATTTTATAATAATTATAAATTCTTGCTATTTGAGAACATCCTGCTAATCTAAATAGTTGGAAATATAGCAAAACACCTTGTTCTGATCAACACGTAAGTAATAACAGTAAAGAATTGATAATTTCCATATATAGTGTGTGTACTTTTTAGATTTATCCCTATTTGGTATTTCAAGCCAAAATTGTTATAAAATAAGTCAAACTTCTAACAAAGAGTAAGACTCATAAAATATAAGGCAAAATCTGAATCTTTTTCCTTTAAGATTAGGTTATGCATTATAAATATACTTTGGACAAATTTAATACATAAAAACATAAGGTTTTTAGACCATCAATTGCCAATAAATAAGAAGGAAACCTAAGTATACAAAAACACAACGCAGGTAATCATTTTCTTGTTAACAAGTAATATTTTTCTTCCATCGCTAGTATAAATATTAATAGCACTATATTAATCATTTAAAAATAGAAAATATTTTTGTGGAGCATATATATTATATGTTACTGTGAGAATAAGAATTTTTGTGGCGATAGGTTGAGGCCACAAAAAACTATTAGTGGCGACTTGCGGCATACAAAAAGAGGGGATTCAGTGGGTGATGCCAAATTGCTACTAAAATGAATTAGTGGCAACAAACATTGCCACAAAAGTGAGGTCATTATGGCGACTCATATGTGTTGCCGCGAAAAAGTATCTGCCACTTTAGTATAGCCAACGACCATTGGGTCGCCATAAAAGGGTTTTTGATGGCGACTTTGTAACTTTTTGTGATGACTTAAAACCCCCCTTTTCTTGTAGATAAGTTACTCTTGAGTAACGCCACTTCTTGAAAGTTCAACAGTAAAATGACTCTTTAATGATTCATGAGGGTAAAAGTAGGCTTTACGAAAAACTACAACACATAACCGTGTCTTTAGGCATAGTCATATATCCTAATAAGCACTAAATAATAATTAAAACTAAAGTTAACTTTCTTATCATGACAAAAAAAAAAAAGAAGCTTCATCTTTGTCAGTACACTTGTGTGTATATTGAGCTCCCGCGAACTAATATATAATAATTACATTATAAAAAATAGAATGCATGAGATTATAACTTCAGATCTCTTCTAGTCCACCTACACCAACTAAGTTATTATTCCTTTCACCAATAACTCTATTATTAATATAGTTACTTCGATATCCCATTGTTTCCTCAATTAGAACACATATTAACAATGAGAACCACAACATATGTGTTAAACTATTGAACATTATTTTTTGTACATCGATGAATTATTTTTGAGGAAAAAGTTAGAAAAGGAAAAACATAATTATTGCACTTAGTTCTTCTAATATCTTGAAAGATCAAACAAAACGTATTAGAATTATGTGAAAATTAAAGTCAGTTTGGATACAATATGCCTACTCAAGTAAGAAACAAATTCACTACAGTGAGAACATCCATGTTTGAAATACTAATAACGAAGATAAAAGTTTGCATTTCTATGTACTTGATCTCACTAAACAAAGCTTCATATTACAAATCCATTTCTCCTAGAATCTCAGGTTCACAAGTTTCCATTATAGCAATTAAATATTTTCTCTATTTCACAAACACGTGGGGTAAAATTCTCCCAAAAATATAAAAGTGTTTCTTATAGTATTTGATAAAGAAAAATATAATAGCTTTTGACAAAATGTATAAAATGAAACTCTTACAAATCATTACATATACAGAGTTGAAATTAATCAACACAACGTCTGTCGCCTTCATTCTTGTTGTGTTTCTAGTTCATTTTGTGAAAGGGGACAAACTAGACTTTGAATGTAGAAATCCGTTAAAAGTCCATAATCAAATTTACTAAAGTCTGAATATCTAATTAAGTTATCCTTTGGATTGTATATCATGAAAGTATCATCAAACATAAGCAAAAGTTTACCTCTTTTCGACAAATAAAAAGATTGAGGAAAAAAATAATCCACCGGATCTAGAGGACAATTGATGGTAAACATCTCCAAGATTCTTTATTCTCATACTCCATTATAATCCACACATCTACGTGAGTAATTGAATTATTATAAATCAAAGAAAGATTATTTTTCAATACTTCCAACACTAGGACATCATCCCCTTCTCTATTGCAGGGTCGCTCCACTTTCCTCTATTTCTCATCAACCAAATCAAAAGAGGTTATGCTCCAACCCCTTTTCATACCAAGACTAGCAGTAATAGCCCAATAAAGCTTCCCATTCACAAACTTACCCGAACCAATTAATCGCATTCCATTCTGATAACACTGTATCCTTCGCCAAGAATTATTCCTTAGACTATACATATTGACCTCTCGAAAATCATGTAAACGACCCTTAATAGAAAAAATACGCATTATCTTATAATCATCATGGATCTCATCATATCCAAAATCATATATGAAACGGCCATCATTGCTCGATTTAGTTTCAAAATCAGGCAATTTCTTGTACTTTCTTACTGTTGGGTTCCCTAGAAACAATTCACTTGCCTCATTTACAAGACAAATCAATCCATTAATTGAACCCTCAATCACAAAAGATATACCGGAGTTTTTCATTTGATAATTCAAATTAGGTTTATCCATAACAGAACAGTCTTTCAAATTTAATTTGGTTGAGCAATCCTTAGCATGACCCTATGATTGGTAAAGTCTTTATTTTTATTAGTTGAAAAACTTAGATGGTACATAATAAATTCAGGGATACCAATCAAAGCAAGCCAAGATTTTGAAATACACCTGAACCGCAAAAGAGATTTCATTGGAAGCCTTGAGAAGATTGTTGTAACAAGATCAAAGCAAATCAAAATTTCTTTTTCGTTAGATTCTTAATTTTCTTGCTTTCCTTCAATTTTTCTCTCCATTCAACACTTCTGCAGGTTACATTCTGAATTCTTTGTGAAAATATTAGAGCAGACGAAGAAAGAAAGAAAGAAAGAAAGAAGAAGTTTTACTTGTTTTTAATTGAACTGAAAATGAGGAAATGTTTTCTTTTCTTGCTTGATTTATATTATAATAAATTTCATTTCAGATTATCACACATAAAATCATTTATGATTGGATAATAGTGAAGTAATTAAGAATGTATCAGTGAATTTTGACTGAATCGTTGTGTGACCAAATGTTCAAATCTAATAGAGGCTATAAATGCTAAGTAATTCTTTTTCATCGATGAGAACGTTGGTGGATATATAAACTTATAGGATACGTGATCACTAGGCACGTATCAACTATACAACAACAACAATGACATATCCAGTATAATTTCATAATGTGGGTCTGGGGAGTATAGAGTGTACACAGATATTAGCTCTACCTCAGAGGCAGAGAGACTATTTCGTATCAATTATACAATAAATTAATTAAAATATGTGTCAATAACCTCAAAATTAGACCAATATTTCTCTCTCTCTATACATATAAAAAAGTTAGTCTTGTCAAAGTTATAAATAGTCAACAATGCTGTAAATTTATTTTTAGCAATTATATACTACTCACGACACTTGGCAAAGATTTCAAATAAACATAAAATATGACCTCCTTTACATCTTCTACATAGGCGGATCCAGGATTTTATCCTTATGGGTTTAATTTCTAAGATTCTCAGTGTTGAATCCATTATATTTTAAAAGTTATGGGTTTATATCTTCTATTTATTGCAAATCTTATGAAATTTTACATATAAATTTATGCTCCGAGTCCAAAGTATTGGGTTCAGATGAACCGATACTTTCACTTTACATCAACCTCTGATCTTCTAAATATTACATGTTAATAATTATGTATAATTTGTTATTAATAATTTAATAACAAATTATACATAATTATTATCATGTAATATGTAGAAGATTACAGGCGGATGTAAAGTGAAGTACCGGGTTCATCTGAACTCAGTACTTTCAATGCGGAGCATAAACTTATATATAAAATTTCATAAGATTTACAATAAATAGTAGATATGAACCCATAACTTTTAAAATATAGTGGGTTCAATGCTGAGAATCTTAAAAATTAAACTCATAAAGATAAAATTCTGAATCCGCCTCCGTAAAAGATGCAAAGGAGGTCGTATTTCATGTTTCTTTGAAATCTTTGCCATGTGTCGTGAGTAATATATAATTGCTAAGAATAAATTTACAGCATTGTAGACTATTTCTAACTTTGACAAGACTAACTTTTGTATATAGAGAGAAATATTATTTTAATTTTGAGGTTATTGATGCATTTTAATCAATTTATCGTACAATTGATACGAAACAGCCTCTCTGTCTCTGAGGTAGAGATAAAGTTTGCGTAAACTTTATCTTCCCGAGACACACATTATAAAATTATACTTAATATATTATTGTTGTTGTTGTTTATAATTGATACGTGTCTAGTGATCATGTATTTTATAAGTTTATATGCCCACCAACGCTCTTATCGTTGAAAAAGAATTACTTAGCATTTATAGCCTCTATTAGGATTTGAACATTCGGTCACACAACAAATCAGTCAAACCACACAGATACATTCATAATTACTTCACTATTAACCAATCATAAATGATTTTATGTGTGATAATCTAAACTAAAATTTATTATAATATAAATCAAGCAAGAAAAAGAAAACATTCCCTTATTTTCAGTTCAATTCAAAACAAGTAAAACTTCTTCTTTCTTTCTTTCATTCTTAGTCTGTTCTAATATTTTCACAAAGAATTCAGAATGCAACTTGTAGAAGTGCTGAATGGAGAAAGCATTGAAGGAAAGTAAGAAAATTCAGAATCTAACATGTCGCGATTCATATTTTCGCCCAAAGGGTTTGAATAAGGAGCAATGTTCAGGGCTCTAAGGATTTGTTAAAAAATAATAGAGTCTCCACCTAATTTTACAAAAATTAGAAAACCAATTAAAGAAGAAGAAGAAGAAGAAGAAGAAGGAGCAGGAGGAGGTGGAGGAGCAGGAGGAGGAGGAGGAGAAGAAGAAGGAGAAGGAGAAAGAGAGCAGCGAGAAAAAATAAATGTGAGGTAGTGTCAAGTTGTCCAAATGAGAGTGGAAGACGTCCTTTATATAGGAAACATTATGCCACTTTTCTCCCTAAACCATGTGCTCAAAACCATGTACCCAAAACCATGTGCACAAACCATGTGTCCAAAACCATGGGCTTTTTTCTTTATTTGTGTATTAAAATTAATTCTTTATTTATTTATTTCTATATTTCTACAAATAAATATAATACCATATATCAATAAGGTAGAAAAATTATTAATGTCAAGCAAAAAGAATGAAATTTGAATTTTAAATAAATATAATAATTAATTAAAAAATAAAAATTAATTGAAATACAAATAAACTAATGAAAATTTTAATATTGGCAAAATAAGGATAATTATCAACAAATTGTGTAAAAAATTAAGAAAAATATGTAAAAATAATTTTATGCTACTTAACATCTAGAAGCTTGAAGTATTAATTTTTAAATATGACGAGCCAAAATTGGGTATCAACAGTTGCCCCTTTTCGCTCGGAGATGATGAAAGAATTTTTGGGCGAAGACGTTGACGTATAGCCAATTTGGCTCGGTGAGAAATGATATGTATACAAAAGAAAAATGACAGAATTTGAAAGAACTTTGATGAATTCGTCGTTCGTTGGCGGGGCTAAATTGTATTAAGATAATAATAGAGAAAAAATTATTCAGGGATAAAATATTCACGTACCTTCGATACTGCTTTCAAATTGCCCCAGTGTCGAGCTATGAGATGCAAGGTTATGTACCTACTGAGAAAGAAAAGAATGACTATGTTATGGTAATGACCCAATATCTCTCCGTAGAAGGCGGAAAATTCAATTTAGAATATGTCACTTTAAATGAGGTGACGACCCAACGTGTCTCTTTGAAAGGCAGACAAACCAATTTAAAATATGTCACCTTAAACAAGTGACGACCCAACATGTCTCTTTGAAAGGTGGACGATCCAATTTGAAATATGTTACTCTGAACAAGGTGACGACCCAATGTGTCTCTTTGAAAGGTGGACGATCCAATTTAAAATATGTTATTTTGAACGAGGTGACGATCAAATGCAACATAACATGTCACGCTGAAGGAGGTGACGATCCAATGCAATATAACATGTCACGCTGAAGGAGGTGACGATCCAACATATGTCACGCTGAAAGAGGTGAAGGTCCAATGCAATATAACATGTCACGCTGAAAGAGGTGAAGGTCCAATGCAATATAACATGTCACGCTGAAGGAGGTGACAATACAATGCAATATAATATGTCACGCTGAAGGAGGTGACGATCCAATGCAATATAAGATGTCACGCTGAAGGAGGTGACGATCCAACATGATATGTCACGCTGAAAGATGTGAAGATCTAATACAATATAATACGTCACGCTGAAGGAAGTGACGGTCCAACGCAATATAACATGTCACGCTAAAGGAGGTGACGGTCCAATGCAATATAACATGTCACACTGAAGGAGGTGACGATCCAATATGATATGTCACACTAAAAGAGGTGACGATCTAATGCATATAACATGTCACGCTGAAGGAGGTGACAATCCAACATGTCTCTTTTAAAGGTGGACAACCCAATAGGAGTAATATAAATTTGCAACCAATTATGTAATATTAGGAAATTATTTTAATTCAAACTCAAGACTTGGAAGAGTTTCATGCTATCACTAATGTGATAATTTATGAGTATAAGATTTATACAATATTATTATAAATTATTTTTTATACCATCAAGTTATCCAATATATATTTATACGTAAACCTATTTAAAATATATAATTTAATTTTTGAAAGAAGACAAGTTACTCATTAAAATAGGTAAATATATGAACAACCACAACAATATATCCACAACAATGAAAAGAGCCAAATAAAAAATGATGGTACTTATGCACCAATAAATTGACAATTTAGATTATTATTTTCTATTGATGATAAAATCACAAGATTTCTATGTCAGATACATTTATATAAAAGTATTAATTGCTGATATTTTTTAATACTTTTGGAATTACTTTTGTAAATACTTTTAAGCACTTTCTTAAGGTTCATCTATTCTCTCAGAATTGTTATGATAAAACCCCAAAAGAAATCTTCAAAAAATAATGAGTAATATACAATAAATACATAAAATATAACAGCCCTTTGCAAATAAAATGCATAAAGTTGAACTCTTACAAATCATTACTTATACAATTGAAATCATCACAACGTCTGCCGCTTTTATTCTTGCTGTGTTTCTGGTTCATTTTGCGAAAGGGGACAAACTAGACTTTGAATGTAGAAATCCGTCAAAAGACCATTATCAAATCTACTAGGTTGTGAATATCTGATTGAGTTATCCTCTGAATTGTATATCATGAAAGTTGATTTAAACATAAGCAAAAATTCAACTCTTTTGACAAGAAAAGGATTGAGGAAGAAAATAATCCGCAGGATCTGGAGCATAATTGAAGGTAAACATCTTCATCCAATATTCTTTATTCCATACTCCTTCATAGCCCACACATCTATTTAAGTTGTGGAATTATTAGAAATCATTAGAAGATTAGTTCCCAGCACACCCAACACGAGAACACCATCCCCTTCTCCATTGCAAGGCCGCTCCACTTTTTTTCAATTCTCATCAGCCAAATCAAAAGAGGTTATGCTCCAGCGTCTTTCCATACCAACACAAACTTACCTGAACTAATTAGTCGTGCCCCATTTTGAGGATAATCAATTATTCACCAATAATCGTTCTTTAGACTATACACACTGACCTCTTGAAAATTACGTAAACGCCTACTAATAGTATAAATTTGCACTACCTTATAATCATCATGGATCTTATCATATCCAAAACCATATATAAAACCTCTCAATTGAGTTCTAAAGTCAGGCAATTTCTTGTACTTTCTTATTGTTGGGTTCCATAGATACAATTCTTTTGCCTCATTTACAACATAAATTAATTCATTGAAGGAACCTTCAATCAAAAAAGATATATTAGAGTTATTCATGAGATAATCCAAGTTAGATTCTGCCATAACTCTATAGTTGGTGTTATTATTAGCCGATAAATTTAGATGGAACTTGATAAACTCAGGACTAGAGATTAAAGCAAGCCAAGATTTTGAAACAAACCTGAATTTCAAGAGAGATTTGACTGGAAGCCTAGAGAGGATTTCAACAACCACTTCAGTTGGTAAAAGAATGTTTGTGTGTTGATGAGAAGCTTCATCAGATACTAAAAATTCTTTTGATAAGCATAAAACCTCAATTTCAGAACTTAATACTCCTTCTAGTTCTCTCTCTTTCATGTCTTCTTGATTTATTAATCCCTCATCAAATTCTGAATTTTCTCACTTTACTTCAGTGTTGATAGATAGCATTTTACTCTTAATTTGTGAAAAACTGATAATAAAGAAAGAAAGAAAGTAAGAACTTTTTTTTTAACTTCTTTGGAATTAAACTGAGAATTTCTAGCACTAAAATCAGTAAATATTAATATCAATTGAATGAGGATACATGTGTCATGGAAATTATCAAGAATATAATGAAAAGTGACAAGTGTGTGTTCTTATTTGTTGTTTGCACCGTATTTTTTAAAAGATCTAATATATTCTTTCCTCGTAAAATAATATTAATTTTTTTTTGAATTAGCATAACGGTAAAATAGAAAAATACACACACACAAAAAAAGACTACAATACAAAACGGATATGGTGACTCTTAATTTGTAAAAATATTGGAGCCGATAAAGAAAGAATTATTTTAATTGCTTTTGGATTGAACTATGAATGAGGAGATGGTTCTATCGATCTCTTGCTAGATTTATAACTTGAAAAAAGGAAACATTTTCATATCAAATCAAAATAAATTTTCATAATATCTGATCCCACCATAAATTACAAGCAAACTAATAACTAGATTCAGTTTAGTGAAAGAAAATTGAGAATTTTAAACTGATGCTCCAAGAAATTATTTAAATACCCTAATAATAATACATGGACCTCAAAATCGCAACGATTTCCCAAACAGTTAAGAAGTGGTGCTGTAACATTTAGATCTTAGTCACCAGTGCTTGTCCATGAATTTTCAAGTTGACGATTAAAGCCTCGATGTGATTAATTAGTTTCTTAGATATAGAATATGGAATTACGCCATCATGATTGAAATATTAATGATTCATGGACCTCAAGATTGCCAAATCCTGGTTCATAATCATACTCATCTTCTTCTTTTAACTCAATTTCAAAAGTTCCTCCACTTTCAAGATTAGAAAATCTAGGCACAATGGGCTTCAATTCATATAATTCAGACATGCGAGGCTTTATTTTTCTAACTTCGACCTGCGATTTTTCTGAATTTGGTTGCTTTTGAAAATGAAATGAGAATGAGGAGATAGTTCTTTCTCTTGCTCCATTTATAACACTAAAATCAATAAAATATTAATTGAACTGAATCTCACTTCAAATTAAAATCGAAAAATAGTTCACATTTATAGTACATAATTGTCTTTTTTCAAAATGGGTCACATTTATGTTATTTTACTGATCTGTCATGATTCGTGACTAGTAAATATGGGGGCTTATGTTGATAACTACAATAGGTAGGAATATTCTCAAGCAAAGCCACACATTCTAATATGAAAAGTTACATAACTTTATATGTATGTATGCATATTTTTTTGACGTATTCATATTTTAAATATTGTAGATCAGCCTGCGGCTTTACGCGAACAAACTGAAATGGGAAAGAAAGCAATTTCATATATCAAAATAATCTGTTCCCACAAATAATTTCCAGCTGAACCAATTTCCAAATTAATAATCCAATGTAATAACAAGATCCAGTTTACTAAAAGAAAAATTGACAACTTCGACTGAAATTAAAAAATGCTTCTATGAAGACTTGTACCTTGAATATCTAGTCTCTCACATTCTGAAATCGACCCATAAACCCATAGACAAATTGAAAATTTTGCGATAAAGAGGGTGAATTAATTCGGGGTAATAATACCCTCTAGTCGTTTCCCAAATAGTTAAGAAGTCGTGCTGTAATATTAAAATCATAGTTGTTAGAGCCTGTCCACGAACTTTCAAATTGGGGACTATATAATTAATAAGTTCCTCTGAATAAAGAGATGAAATTACTCCGCCATGATTAAAGTAGTAATGATACATGGATTTCAAGATAGCTTTATCTTGATCATAATCATACTCTATCTCTTCTTTCAACTCATCATATTTGGATGTTCCTCCTTGTTCAAAATTTATGAAAAATCTAGGCTCAAAGTATAAAGCCTCGATTTTAGAACTTATCCTAAAATTATTTATATATAATCTAGATAAATACTATGAGTGACCAGAATTGTGTGGTGGAGATGGTGGAATTAATACGAGAATGGGGTGAAGATGAGCTGTGTTGGAGGGTGGAAGGACACACTGAGCAACTTATTTTCCTAAAGAAAATATTTTTCAAAAATTTTGATAAACTGAATATGAGAAAATCAGAAAATATTTTTCGTCATATTGAATACTAGGGGTGTACATAGTGCGGGTTTTTTCGGATTCTTTAAATATCAAACTAAACCAATTATATCAGATTTTTAAATCTATAAACTACATAAAATCAATAAAAGTCGAATTTTTCAACCTCGGATTTTTTTTGAATTTTTAGGTTTTCTCGGATTTTTTGGATTTTTTGTTCCCGATAACGTCTTCATATAAAACATATAACTTATACTTGAAATATTTCTTTAATTCTAGTAACATACAACTATCTAAGGTGGTTTTTAGTTAAGAAAATAACAAAAAAAAAATGAGATGAGTGTTGGCATTATACTAAAAGATTCAACAAAAAAGATAATGAAATCACATAAAATAACTATAGGTAATTAATAAATCATAATAAAAATGATCATACTCTAAAAGTATTAAGTTATGTCAAACTAAGAATGGCTAATAAGTATTAATTATATAACTAAATATTTTTTAAAAAAATAAGTTATGTGTTTTCACTGTGTCAAGTAACCAATGCAAAATTAAAAAATAGATACATTTCTTTTGTTGGCATTAATATTTTTTGATTTTGGTTTGAAATTTACTTTAATATGCATTTATGAGCTATAAAACTTATTGAATCATTCAAAATTCGAAGTCCAAGGTTGAAATAATACGGTAAAGACTAAAACTATGAAAAAAATTAAGAAATATTTATAAATTATATGTAAACTAGTTAACTTATCTGCGCTTTGCGCAGTCATTAAAAAATAAATTTATTGAGCTAATTTCATTTTGAAAAGTTATGTAAAAACTCTAAGCTAATCAAATCTCTTTTTAAATAAAACTTAAAAGTATTGTAATATAATATATATATATTGGATTTCTCTGAAATAGCTTTTAAAATTATAACCCCCCCCCACCTCCCCCTCCAATTATTTATCATATTCATTAATGGAGTTGACACATAAATAGAGTAAATATCTAATGAAGAGTCATTATAATTTAGATATAAATATGATTAAAGTAGTCAAAAATCTCTTCTAATTAATATTTATTAAGGGGCGTGTAATGATATAAAAGAATAGATACTTTGAGATGGGGGAGTAATAAAATGCAATTAAATACAAAATTTTAAATTTATTTTTCACTCATCAAAATTTCTCTTAGGTAACCAAAAACATAGAAAAGTAAAACAAAGAAAAGAACAAATTCCTGTTTTTGCTTAAATTGAACATGAAAGGAATCAACTTTTAATCATAAAATTAAAATGAATAAAAATTAATATTTCAACCACATAACAGAAAATTTTGGTCCTTGATCAAATTGGAGTACTTGTGATATTATTTAAAATATAACAAAAATAAAAAAAAAAGTTTTAGAATATGAAAAAGGACTTCTGTAATTTAGCGTTGATAGTTCAATAAGTTACGGGCTAATTAAATATATTTAGAATCGTGTTAGATAAATTTAAACTATAGATAAAGTACCAATTTCTAATGATTGAAGAAAAATTAGGTCTGAAGCAACAACATCTATTTTGCTATTGTTTTCAACCCACTTACGTAACTACTTTATAGGGATTGAAAATGATAAACATATAATATTTATATTCTGCCTTTTTAATGTAATAAGATATTATTGAGTGGCGCAAAATAGATGCAAAATTAAATTAAATTGAGAAAAAAACATAGTTAATTCATATAGAAAATATGAAAGGAAAAGTTGAACACTAATTTTCAGCTAAACACTATCAAGATGAAACAGAAAGGTTTTTTTTTATCTTTCCTGATGTTATTTTAAAGGAAATAATAAAAAAATTAAGTCAGTGCCATATTTTACATAATGAAAATAATAAATTAAGCCAGTGCCATATTTTTTTCAATTATGTATCTCAAAAATAAATTTTTTTTTGATAATTTTTTTCACCATTTACTCTCACAATCACATCTTTCTTATGAATTTTAAAAGTAAATTTAGAAAAAATGATTGGACTTACACATCTTCTAGACTACTGATGATG
The DNA here is from genome assembly GCA_035772735.1 of Datura wrightii. NCBI lineage: Eukaryota > Viridiplantae > Streptophyta > Magnoliopsida > Solanales > Solanaceae > Datura > Datura wrightii. The sequence continues at coordinate 19,521,792 of JASDFA010000016.1, read as the reverse complement.
ATATCAAAAACAAAAAAAAAACTTAGTTCAAGGTGCATTATATAAGGTGTCTGTAAAGTAGATATTCACTTTAAGATACATTCAAATAAATTAGAAAATCTCTCAACTGCTTTGTATAATTTCATATGAAATTTCATATAGTCATAGTTTCTGATAAAGAATGGTCAATCTTCAATATTGAAATTTTTAGATGATGAAATTATTAAATGCTAGAATTTTTTTAAGTACTGAAATTTCGTGGAAGAAATAGTATTTATAATGAGTTAAAAATTAATTACCACATCTTTTCAAAGAATCGATGCATCCCATTAAAATATATGACACCTTTTTATATTTAATTTTTTGAATCACTCTAAACTAAAAAACAGTTTTCTTATTAATTTTCATCATCATCTTCTTCGTAGATATACTACAAAATTCTTTTTAGAAGTTAGAACTGATGGCTTGTTTGAACAAACTTCTAAAAATAAGTTTTGGAGAATTATTTAGCTTCTGAAAAAGAGTTTCAAAGAAACACTTATTTTCTTTCAAAAATTTGGCCAAACAACTCATTTTATTTTTAAAATAAGCATTTTTATCTCTCAAAAGCTTAGATAAGCAGGCTATAAATCTTATTCTCTCTCCTTGTTTCCATCTCTATATTTCTTTGCTCTCCATTGAATCACTAAGAGTACTCAATATTTAGCGGATCAATTTAAGGAAAATAAAAGAGACATAATGATAGAAGATTGATCATTCTTTATCAGAAACTATGACTATAGGAAATGGAAGAATAAGATAAGATGCACGTGGTGAAAGCACAAAACAAGAACCAATTTAATTCCTCAATCATACACATTATATTAAAAAAATGAAATCAGTCGTACCATGTTAGTCCTTTTGTTTTTCAAATTTCTAAAAAGTCTTTATCCTTTCATGTATCAAAAAATAATCCAAGAATAAGAAGCACCAATAGAGTTTTTAGGTTTTGGAGTTATGAAATATAGGGATATTACTATGTTAGATATTTAAAAAATTAAATTATCAATATTTTGCCGTAGTTACTGGTTATCAACTTCCTAGCTTTGTCCATTCCTGCCTTCCCTATGGTAATCTAACAGAAAATCACTATCAAGCAATCAAAAATATGAGACCATATGGACCTCTTTGGTGCAGTCAAGTAAAAGAAAAATAGTAAAAGGTAGCATTATGGAAGAAACTTTTACCACTTTAGCTATGCATTACGTGTCTTCCCACTGCAAAATCTTTTCTCTTTTTTTTTTATCCCTCTTCTCTAGATTCTCTTCCTCATTCACATCCCTTGATGTGTTCATTCCCTTAATCCGCTCTTCTATAACAATTTTATTTTTTCTTGAATTATCACTATTTCTAGGACCTAAAAGTATAGCTTACCCTCTCTAAAGAATTCTCATGATTGATTGATCTGTAATCTTTTAATTTGAAGATCTCATTACTTCACATCTACTCGTTTTTCATTTTAACGTCGTTAGTTTAAGACCTTGGAATAAAAAATTATTTCTCATATTAATTGAGTAAGCAATTTTCTTTTTGAATCTTAATCACACCGAAACAAGGACAAAACGTTATAAAATATCATAATCAATCAACTTTTAACATCTTTCACATCTATCACAATTAATTTATAGTTACATTTCAACCTTTTAACAAAAATAAAAATTCTGTACAATAGAAATATATAAACTGAGAATAGGCAAAAATAAAAAGCTAAAAAAGGATAAAAGATTAAAAAAATAGGTAGTTATTTGCTAAACCTTGCACTGTGTAATGTGAATGTATATTGCAGCTACTAATATAATAATAGGGCCAAGGAAGAAGACTCAACATTCAGAGTGAAACTGGAAATGAAATTTCAAAGATGCTAATAATACCTGCAATTATATCCTTGACCTGCACAGATCCATGTTCCTTTGGTCCCAAAATTTTATTTATTGAGAGGGACAATTCTTTTCTCCTGGTAATTATCTTGGACCTCCAACAGTGACTTTTTGGAGTATGCAGTAGAACTACAATTAGTTCTTTATTATTTAGTAACTGAATGAGAAGAGTGAAGAAAAAAGCATCGTCCAAAAAAATCACATCTTCAACTAAATATAGAACAGTAAATATATATTATACAAGTAAACGATCACAACATATTCAATTTCTATATTTTCTTGTTTAATTATTTAAAAAAGACTTATTATATAAGTGCGGGATACAAAATATTTACTTGCAATTTTTTTCTGCTTGAGGGCTTAAAATAAAGAGAAGACATCAAAAGAAGAAAACTCTCGTCCCAAATTATTCAAGAAACAAGACCTTTTATTTCTTTTTGTCCAAACCTATAAAATTAGATTCTGACCCAAAAAAAAATGAGAAAATAGAGCCTAAAGAATCTGTGTAGAGAAAAGTTATTGTGTTTAATAACCCGGATAAGAATTATAAAATATAATAAACAAGAATGTCATATCAAATCTTGTTGTTAGATTTGTTTCAATTTTTTAATCTCAAAGCTAATGAAGATTAATATAATTATTTTGTACTCATCTCTAGACTTTGAAGCCTTGAAAAACCTACAAAACATGAGAAAGTTAAGAAAATAACAAATTTAGAGAGAGAAGAGATTTACCTTAGGAAAAAGATAGAGAGAATCAAGGAAAAAATAAAAAATATTGAGGAACAGTAACATATGCATAACCCAACACCAGTCCGAGAGTCAAGGATCAAGTAGATATTTGGTCCGAGATTTGCCAATATCAGAAGTCTAGAATTGAAGGGGTAAATTATTAATCCTCTCAAGCCCTAGAATGGAATTGGCCTCACCATGAATTTGAATATGTAAACTTACATGAAAAACAGGGCTTTCAACCGCAAGAGACCTATATGAAGGGGTGTGTTTGTTGGAAATTTTGTTAAGACGGTTGGATTGTGGGAGCGTGTATTTGTGTTTATCCTGGACTCTGTATTTTTTAAAGAAGAAATTTTTTAAAAATATGAAAAAAGAGAAATATATTCCCTGAATTGTGAGGGCGCTACATAAGCGGGTCTAGGTTTCTCTTTTATTATTTTTAAAACTATACACATATACTTTTGGGTGGTTTGGTTTGTTTTGACCTTTTCTTAAGTTAAAACCAAACCAAACCAAACTAGTTATGATCGGATTTTTTTCAACACCAAACAAAATCGAACCAAACCACTAGTTGGAGTTTTTTCTTGGTTGATTTGGATTATTGGATTGATGCGTTTTATCAGTTTGCTTTGTAAACACCTGTTGAATACACTCTTAGTGTTAACTGTCGATGTATTTACATTAAAGTGTTAACCGCTTCCTTTTTATTTTTATTATTATTATGAGAGTAATAATCAGTTGAAGCAAAAAGAAAGTCTCTTTTACAGGTCTTCTCCTGTAATATTCTTTGTATCAGATTCTTTAACATCAACTTGTGAATAAAGTTCTCCCTGAAATATATGATATTTTTTCTATAATTCGATAAATAGAAAAAATATAAAAGCTCTTTACAAAAAAAATGTATAAAACGAAACTCTTACAAATCATTACTTACTGTTATAATGCACGACCTAGATATTTATTTTAAACTTAACTATTTACCTACAAATGAAACAGGTTGTCTAACATGTTTCACTTAAGTGAGTAAATGCAGTAAGTAAAGAAGACAATGATTTTAGCGTGAAAAACACCCGACTTAAAAGGTAAAAAAACACGACCTGTACTCCACAGGATTTTCTCCAACTCCACTAACTTCTACGAACCTCTTCAACATTAGATTACAACTCTTGTAACCTAAAGGAATTATAAACTCTAATTCCTATCTTCTTACACTCCTTCCCACGAATGTATTCCTAAACATTAGTCACCAGTGCTTGTCCATGAATTTTCAAGTTGACGATTAAAGCCTCGATGTGATTAATTAGTTTCTTAGATATAGAATATGGAATTACGCCATCATGATTGAAATATTAATGATTCATGGACCTCAAGATTGCCAAATCCTGGTTCATAATCATACTCATCTTCTTCTTTTAACTCAATTTCGAAAGTTCCTCCACTTTCAAGATTAGAAAATCTAGGCACAATGGGCTTCAATTCATATAATTCAGACATGAGAGGCTTTATTTTTCTCACTTCGACCTACGATTTTTCTGAATTTGGTTGCTTTTGAAAATGAAATGAGAATGAGGAGATAGTTCTTTCTCTTGCTCCATTTATAACACTAAAATCAATAAAATATTAATTGAACTGAATCTCACTTCAAATTAAAATCGAAAAATAGTTCACATTTATAGTACATAATTGTCTTTTTCAAAATGGGTCACGTTTATATTATTTTACTGATATGTCATGATTCGTGACTAGTAAATCTGGGCGCTTATGTGGATAACTACAATAGGTAGGAATATTCTCAAGCAAAGCCACACATTCTAATATGAACAGTTATATAACTTTATATGTATGTATGCATATTTTTTCGATGTATTCATATTTTAAATATTGTAGATCAGCCTGCAGTTGTACGCGAACAAACTGAAATGGGAAAGAAAGCAATTTCATATATTAAAATAATCTGTTCCCACAAATAATTTCCAGCTGAACCAATTTCCAAATTAATAATCCAATGTAATAACTAGATCCAGTTTACTAAAAGAAAAATTGACAACTTCGACTGAAATTAAAAAATGTTTCTATGAAGAGTTGGATCTTGAATATCTAGTCTCTCACATTCCGAAATCGACCCATAACCTCATAGACAAGATGAAAATTTTGCGATAAAGCAGGTGAATTAATTCGGGGTAATAATACCCTCTAGTCGTTTCCCAAATAGTTAGAAAGTCATGTTGTAACATTAAAATCTTAGTCGTTAAAGCCTGTCCGTGAACTTTCAAATTGGGGACTATATAATTAATGAGTTCCTCTGAATAAGGAGATGGAATTACTCCGCCATGATTGAAGTAGTAATGATACATGGATTTCAAGATAGCTTTATACTGATCAAAATCATACTCTATCTCTTCTTTCAACTCATTATATTTGGATGTTCCTCTTTGTTCAAAATTAATGGAAAATCCAGGCTCAAAGTATAAAGCTTCGATTTTAGAACTCAATACTTCTTCTGGAGTTAACATTTTGAATTCATATATTTCAAACATAGGATATTTTCCTTTGTGTATTGCTACTTTTTGTTCTGAATCGTGATTTCGTCCTTGGTTGTTCTCTCCATTCATTAGCACTTATTCCATTTTTGACTCTCTGTGAAAAGAAAAAGAAAAAAAAGAATTGCGGTAAGACAAAAAAGCAAAAATGAAGAAGGTAAATAAGATCAACAATGTTGTACACTTATTATAACGTTGGTGCATATTACCGTAACATGATAGACAAAAGCATCTTTTTAGAAGACGTTTCTTTCTTGTTTTTTCAGAAGAAAAGAGACAAAAATAGTTTGGAACAAAATCACAAAAAACATGAGCGGTACATGCACAAATTGGCAATTTAGATTTTTTTAATGATCATAAAATCACAAGATTCGTGAGACTTCTTACGGTGTAGTCGGTATGAGGAAAAATATTTTTCATGAAAAATATTTTCTTAGAAAGTGTTTTCTAGAAAAATAAGTGAGCTTCTTACTTATTTTATTGTGTTTGATATGTATGAAAAAAAATATTATCCTAAAATTATTTATATATAATCTAGATAAATACTATGAGTGACCAGAATTGTGTGGTGGAGATGGTGGAATTAATACGAGAATGGGGTGAAGATGAACTGTGTTGGAGGGTGGAAGGACACACTGAGCAACTTATTTTCCTAAAGAAAATATTTTTCAAAAATTTTGATAAACCGAATATGAGAAAATCAGAAACATTTTTCGTCATATTGAATACTAGGGGTGTACATAGTGCGGGTTTTTTCGGATTCTTTAAATATCAAACTAAACCAATTATATCAGATTTTTAAATATATAAACTACATAAAATCAATAAAAGTCAGAATTTTTCAACCTCGGTTTTTTTTTTGAATTTTTTGGTTTTATCGGATTTTTTGGATTTTTTGTTGCCGATAACGTCTTCATATAAAACATATAACTTATACTTGAAATATTTCTTTAATTCTAGTAACATACAACTATCTAAGGTGGTTTTTAGTTAAGAAAATAACAAAAAAAAATGAGATGAGTGTTGGCATTATACTAAAAGATTCAACAAAAAAGATAATGAAATCACATAAAATAACTACAGGTAATTAATAAATCAGAACAAAAATGATCATACTCTAAAAGTATTAATTATATAACTAAATATTTTTTTTAAAAATAAGTTATGTGTTTTCACTGTGTAAAGTAACCAATGCAAAATTAAAAAATAGGTACATTTCTTTTGTTAGCATTAATATTTTTTGATTTTGGTTTGAAATTTACTTTTGTCAAAAATATGTATTTGTGAGCTATAAAACTTATTGAATCATTCAAAATTCGAAGTCCAAGCTTGAAATAATATAGTAAAGACAAAAACTATTAAAAAAATTAAGAAATATTTATAAATTATATGTAAACTAGTTAACTTATTTGCGCTTTGCGCAGTCATTGAAAAGTCATGTAAAAACTCTAAGTTAATCAAATCTCTTTTTAAATTAAACTTAAAAGTATTGTAACATAATATATATATATTGGATTCTTCTGAAATAGCTTTTAAAATTATACCCCCCCCCCCCCCCAATTATTTATCATATTCAAGTAACGGAGTTGACACATAAATAGAGTAAATATCTAATGAAAATTGATTATAATTTAGATATAAATAAGATTAAAGTAGTCAAAAATCTCTTCTAATTAATATTTATTAAGGGGCGTGTAACGATATAAAAGAATAGATACTTTGAGATGGGGGAGTAATAAAATGCAATTAAATAAAAATAATTTAATTTATTTTTCACTCATCAAAACTTCTCTAAGGTAACCAAAAACATAGAAAAGTAAAACAAAGAAAAATTCCTATCTTCTTACACTCCTTCCCACGAATGTATTCCTAAACATCTTCCTACTATACTCTATTTGAAGATAAATTCTCCTTAATCCAATTTATAGCTCACTGAATTAAGAGTACATCAATTACAACTCAATTACCAACTCCTAGTACCAGATTGCTAATTCTACCCTATCACTTTACTAGAACACGTTCGTCAATAGAATTCTTCACACTTGGATTGTTGCAAAACCTCCCGCTACTGCAGTATATTCTTTTCTCTCTTTGTAAGTGTGTAAGTTGTTTTGAGAAGTCACACTTCTATATATACACAACTCTTAAAGAGTTCTTCTTTCTTCCAATCTCTTTGCGGTAATAACCTTTGCTCGCCTTAGAGATCCACACCAAATAGAAGTCTTTCTTCAAGTCAATCTCTTTTATTTATTTTGTGTTGCAATAAAATTCCAACTCTTCCAATTTCAGCATGTGTTTATTTTGCTGAGTTTGTTTGATACGACTTATCGAGTCCTTGATTCACGCACCTTTGTCTCTTGATATTTCCAGCTTCTTTAAGCAGTTTATTTGACACTCTATTGAAAGAGCTTTACTCATCTGTTTCATTAACATGTTGTCAATCATCAAAACTATATAGGACCCAACACTTACATAATTGCAATCATCAAAGCATCTACCGCTTTCATTCTTGTTGTATTCATGGTTCATTTTGTGAAAGGAGACAAACTAGATTGACCGTAGAAATCCGTCAAAGGACCATAATTAAATTTACTCAACTCTGAATATCTAATTAAGTTTTTCTTTGAATTTTATATCATGAAAGTTGATTCAAACATAAGAAAAAATTAACCTCCTTTTGACAAACAAAAAGATTGAGAAAACGAATAATCCACCGGATCTAGACTACAATTGATGTAAACATCTTTCTCCAAAATACCATTATGTAGATAACTTTACCATTTAAAGTTGTAAAACCTCAAACTTAATCCAATTGATTCTGATTTGTATAATAAAAAGAGACATTTTTTATATATTAATTTGTCTACGTGATGGTCCTTTGAGAAGCAAAACATTTTCAAAAATATGAGTCGAAAGTATTTATTGGGAATACTTTATCATGCATTCAAGTGCTCAACTAAAACATATCCTATTTGTTTAATCCAAGAGTATATTTTCATTGCAAATGGTTCATGTAAGAGAAGTGTTTAAATGAGTAGCAAATGTCGATTCTCAAGAACACCATAAAATTAGAGTATTTCTTTTTGATAATTTTATAATAATTATAAATATATGCCATTTGAGAACATTCTGCAAGTCTAGATAGTGGGAAATATAGCAAAACACATTGTTCTGACAAATCTAATACATAAAAAACAAAAGGTTTTTATACCTTTGATTGCCAAAAAATAAGAAGGAAACCTAAGTAAATAAAAACACAATACAGGTAAGCGTTTCCTTGTTAACAAGTTATATTTTTCTTCGGTTTCTAGTATAAATATTTATAACATTGTATTAATTATTTAGAAATAGAAAATATTTTGTGGAGCATATATATCATATGTTGTTGCGAAAATAATATTTTTTGTTGCGACAGATTAGTGCCACAAAAGCTATAGTTTTGGTACGATCCAAGGCTGCCCTAAAAATAATTACCAGCGACTTGCGGCACCACAAAAAGTGGAGATTCAGTGGCGATATGATGATCCAAGAAGTGCCATTGAGGAAATTTTGGAGACTTGTCTATGTAAGATATTTATACTTTATGTGTATGCTTTTATTAATATATTGTTAATTTTATATGTATAACTAAAAATATCTCGACTAAATTTATAAAAATATTTTAAAAAAAATAATTTTGCTTATTTTATTTTAAAATAAATTTTATCTGACTTGCTCTTTATATACTCCAAAAAAATCATTTAAAAAATAATTGTTTTTACTCTTCGGATTGCGCCGAAGTTGATTGCCTTTTGTTATTTCTTTCTTTATTTATTATTGTTGTCTTTCATTGTTTTCGTTAATAATGCCTTGATTAATTTTTTTAATGAACACCCTTGAGTGATTTTTTTTTTCTCAATTGAAATCTTCCATGAAAATTCAAAAACACATTTCAAATGTAGTGCTTAGATGATAATTTGACAACAAATTATAAAGCAAACTTATAAAGTTAAAAATTATTTAAAATTTTTTGATGCACCCACTTATTTAAAAAAATTATTTTACTTTCTAAGTTTCAACACCCTTAATCAAATTTCTTGCTACGCCACTGGTCGAAAGTATATACTGAGATCACTTTATCATGCGTTCAAGTACTCAATTAGAACATATCCAATTTATTTTATCTAAGAGTACATTTTTGGTAATTTTATAATAATTATAAATTCATGCTATTTGATAACATCCTGCTAATCTAAATTGTGGGAAATATAGCAAAACACCTTGTTCTGATCAACACGTAAGTAATAACAGTAAAGAATTGATAATTTCCATATATAGTGTGTGTACTTTTTAGATTTATCCCTATTTGGTATTTCAAGCCAAAATTGTTATAAAATAAGTCAAACTTCTAACAAAGAGTAAGACTCATAAAATATAAGGCAAAATCTGAATCTTTTTCCTTTAAGATTAGGTTATGCATTATAAATCTACTTTTGACAAATTTAATACATAAAAACATAAGGTTTTTAGACCTTCAATTGCCAATAAATAAGAAGGAAACCTAAGTAAACAAAAACACAACGCAGGTAATCATTTTCTTGTTAACAAGTCATATTTTTCTTCCATCGCTAGTATAAATATTTATAGAACTATATTAATCATTTAAAAATAGAAAATATTTTTGTGGAACATATATATTATATGTTACTGTGAGAATAAGAATTTTATTGGCGATAGGTTGAGGCCACAAAAAACTATTAGTGGCGACTTGCGGCGTACAAAAAGAGGGGATTCAGTGGGTGATGCCAAATTGCTACTAAAATGAATTAGTGGCAACAAACATTGCCACAAAAGTGAGGTTATTATGGCGACTCATATGTGCTGCCGCGAAAAAGTATCTGCCACTTTAGTATAACCAACGACCATTGGGTCGCCATAAAAGGGTTTTTGATGGCGACTTTGTAACTTTTTGTGATGACTTAAAACCCCCCTTTTCTTGTAGATAAGTTACTCTTGAGTAACGCCACTTCTTGAAAGTTCAACAGTAAAAATGACTCTTTAATGATTCATGAGGGTAAAAATAGGCTTTACGAAAAACTACAACACATAACCGTGTCTTTAGGCATAGTCATATATCCTAATAAGCACTAAATAATAATTAAAACTAAAGTTAACTTTCTTATCAGACAAAAAAAAAAAAGAAGCTACACTTGTGTGTATATTGAGCTCCCGCGAACTAATATATAATAATTACATTATAAAAAAATAGATTGCATGAAATTATAACTTCAGATCTCTTCTAGTCCACCTACACTAACTAAGTTATTATTCCTTTCACCAATAACTCTATTATTAATATAGTTACTTCGATATCCCATTGTTTCCTCAATTAGAACACATATTAACAATGAGAACCACAACATATGTGTTAAACTATTGAACATTATTTTTTGTACATCGATGAATTATTTTTGAGGAAAAAAATAGAAAAGGAAAAACATAATTATTGCACTTAGTTCTTCTAATATCTTGAAAGATCAAACAAAACGTATTAGAATTATGTGAAAATTAAAGTCAGTTTGGATACAATATGCCTACTCAAGTAAGAAACAAATTCACTACAGTGAGAACATCCATGTTTGAAATACTAATAACGAAGATAAAAGTTTGCATTTCTATGTACTTGATCTCACTAAACAAAGCTTCATATTACAAATCCATTTCTCCTAGAATCTCAGGTTCACAAGTTTCCATTATAGCAATTAAATATTTTCTCTATTTCACAAACACGTGGGGTAAAATTCTCCCACAAATATAAAAATATTTCTTATAGTATTTGATAAAGAAAAATACAATAGCTTTTGACAAAATGTATAAAATGAAATTCTTACAAATCATTATGTATACAGAGTTGAAATTAATCAACACAACGTCTGCCGCCTTCATTCTTGTTGTGTTTCTAGTTCATTTTGTGAAAGGGGACAAAATTGACCTCTCGAAAATCATGTAAACGACCCTTAATAGAAAAAATACGCATTATCTTATAATCATCATGGATCTCATCATATCCAAAATCATATATGAAACGGCCATCATTGCTCGATTTTTCAAAATCAGGCAATTTCTTGTACTTTCTTACTGTTGGGTTCCCTAGAAACAATTCACTTGCCTCATTTACTAGACAAATCAATCCATTAATCGAACCCTCAATCACAAAAGATATACCGGAGTTTTTCATTTGATAATTCAAATTAGGTTTATCCATAACAGAACAGTCTTTCAAATTTAATTTTGGTTGAGCAATCCTTAACACGACCCTATGATTGGTAAAGTCTTTATTTTTATTAGTTGAAAAACTTAGATGGTACATAATAAATTCAGGGCTACCAATTAAAGCAAGCCAAGATTTTGAAACAGACCTGAATCGCAAAAGAGATTACATTGGAAGCCTTGAGAAGATTGTTGTAACAAGATCAAAGCAAATCAAAATTTCTTTTTCGTTAGATTCTTAATTTTCTTGCTTTCCTTCAATGTTCTCTCCATTCAACACTTCTGCAGGTTACATTCTGAATTTTTTGTGAAAATATTAGAGCAGACTAAGAAACAAAGAAAGAAAGAATGAAGAAGTTTTACTTGTTTTTAATTGAACTGAAAATGAGGAAATGTTTTCTTTTCTTGCTTGATTTATATTATAATAAATTTCATTTCAAATTATCACACATAAAATCATTTATGATTGGATAATAGTGAAGTAATTAAGAATATATCAGTGAATTTTGACTGAATCGTTGTGTGACCAAATATTCAAATCTAATAGAGGCTATAAATGCTAAGTAATTCTTTTTCATCGATGAGAACGTTGGTGGATATATAAACTTATAGGATACATGATCACTAGGCACGTATCAACTATACAACAACAACAATGACATATCCAGTATAATTTCATAATGTGGGTCTGGGGAGGATAGAGTATACACAGATATTAGCTCTACCTCAGAGGCAGAGAGACTATTTCGTATCAATTATACAATAAATTAATTAAAATATGTGTCAATAACCTCAAAATTAGACCAATATTTCTCTCTATATATACATATAAAAAAGTTAGTCTTGTCAAAGTTAGAAATAGTCAACAATGCTGTAAATTTATTTTTAGCAATTATATACTACTCACGACACTTGGCAAAGATTTCAAATAAACATAAAATATGACCTCCTTTACATCTTCTACATAGGCGGATCCAGGATTTATCTTTATGGGTTTAATTTCTAAGATTCTCAGTGTTGAACCCATTATATTTTAAAAGTTATGGGTTTATATCTTCTATTTATTGCAAATCTTATAAAATTTTACATATAAATTTATGCTCCGAGTCCAAAGTATTGGGTTCAGATGAACCGATACTTTCACTTTACATCAGCCTCTGATCTTCTAAATATTACATGTTAATAATTATGTATAATTTGTTATTAATAATTTAATAACAAATTATACATAATTATTAACATGTAATATGTAGAAGATTAAAGGCGGATGTAAAGTGAAGTACCGGGTTCATCTGAACTCAGTACTTTCAATGCGGAGCATAAATTTATATATAAAATTTCATAAGATTTACAATAAATAGTAGATATGAACCCATAACTTTTAAAATATAGAGGGTTCAATGCTGAGAATCTTAAAAATTAAACTCATAAAGATAAAATCCTGAATCCGCCTCCATAAAAGATGCAAAGGAGGTCGTATTTCATGTTTCTTTGAAATCTTTGCCAAGTGTCGTGAGTAATATATAATTGCTAAGAATAAATTTACAGCATTGTAGACTATTTCTAACTTTGACAAGACTAACTTTTGTATATAGAGAGAAATATTATTTTAATTTTGAGGTTATTGATGCATATTTTAATTAATTTATCGTATAATTGATATGAAACAGCCTCTCTATCTCTGAGGTAGAGATAAAGTTTGCGTACACTTTATCTTCCTCAGACACACATTATAAAATTATACTTAATATATTATTGTTGTTGTTGTTTATAATTGATACGTGTCTAGTGATCATGTATTTTATAAGTTTATATACCCACCAACGCTCTTATCGATGAAAAAGAATTACTTAGCATTTATAGCCTCTATTAGGATTTGAACATTCGGTCACACAACAAATCAGTCAAACCACACAGATACATTCATAATTACTTCACTATTAACCAATCATAAATGATTTTATGTGTGATAATCTAAACTAAAATTTATTATAATATAAATCAAGCAAGAAAAAGAAAACATTCCCTTATTTTCAGTTCAATTCAAAACAAGTAAAACTTCTTCTTTCTTTCTTTCATTCTTAGTCTGTTCTAATATTTTCACAAAGAATTCAGAATGCAACTTGTAGAAGTGCTGAATGGAGAAAGCATTGAAGGAAAGTAAGAAAATTCAGAATCTAACATGTCGCGATTCATATTTTCGCCCAAAGGGTTTGAATAAGGAGCAACGTTCAGGGCTCTAAGGATTTGTTAAAAAATAATAGAGTCTCCACCTAATTTTACAAAAATTAGAAAACCAATTAAAGAAGAAGAAGGAGAAGGAGAAGGAGAAGGAGGAGGAGAAGAAGAAGGAGAAGGAGAAAGAGAGCAGCGAGAAAAAATAAATGTGAGGTAGTGTCAAGTTGTCCAAATGAGAGTGGAAGACGTCCTTTATATAGGAAACATTATGCCACTTTTCTCCCAAAACCATGTGCTCAAAACCATGTACCCAAAACCATGTGCACAAACCATGTGCCCAAAACCATGGGCTTTTTTCTTTATTTGTGTATTAAAATTAATTCTTTATTTCTTTATTTCTATATTTCTACAAATAAATATAATACAATATATCAATAAGGTAGAAAAATTATTAATGTCAAGCAAAAAGAATGAAATTTGAATTTTAAATAAATATAATAATTAATTAAAAAATAAAAATTAATTGAAATACAAATAAACTAATGAAAATTTTAATATTGGCAAAATAAGAATAATTATCAACAAATTGTGTAAAAAATTAAGAAAAATATGTAAAAATAATTTTATGCTACTTAACATCTAGAAGCTTGAAGTATTAATTTTTAAATATGACGAGCCAAAATTGGGTATCAACAGTTGCCCCTTTTCGCTCGGAGATGATGAAAGAATTTTTGGGCGAAGACGTTGACCTATAGCCAATTTGGCTCGGTGAGAAATGATATGTATACAAAAGAAAAATGACAGAATTTGAAAGAACTTTGATGAATTCGTCGTTCATCGGCGGGGCTGAATTGTATTAAGATAATAATAGAGAAAAAATTATTCAGGGATAAAATATTCACGTACCTTCGATACTGCTTTCAAATTGCCCCAGTGTCGAGCTATGAGATGCAAGGTTATGTACCTGCTGAGAAAGAAAAGAATGGCTATGTTATGGTAATGACCCAATATCACTCCGTAGAAGGCGGAAAATTCAATTTAGAATATGTCACTTTAAATGAGGTGACGACCCAACGTGTCTCTTTGAAAGGCAGACGAACCAATTTAAAATATGTCACCTTGAATAAGTGACGACCCAACATGTCTCTTTGAAAGGTGGATGATCCAATTTGAAATATGTTACTCTGAACAAGGTGACGACCCAATGTGTCTCTTTGAAAGGTGGACGATCCAATTTAAAATATGTTATTTTGAACGAGGTGACGATCAAATGCAATATAACATGTCACGCTGAAGGAGGTGACGATCCAATGCAATATAACATGTCACGCTGAAGGAGGTGACGATCCAACATATGTCATGCTGAAAGAGGTGACGGTCCGATGCAATATAACATGTCACGCTGAAGGAGGTGACAATCCAATGCAATATAATATGTCACGCTGAAGGAGGTAACGATCCAATGCAATATAAGATGTCACGCTGAAGGAGGTGACGATCCAACATGATATGTCACGCTGAAAGATGTGAAGATCTAATGCAATATAACACGTCACGCTGAAGGAAGTGACGGTCCAACGCAATATAACATGTCACGCTAAAGGAGGTGACGGTCCAATGCAATATAACATGTCACACTGAAGGAGGTGACGAGCCAATATGATATGTCACACTAAAAGAGGTGACGATCTAATGCATATAACATGTCACGCTGAAGGAGGTGACAATCCAACATGTCTCTTTGAAAGGCGGACAACCCAATAGGAGTAATATAAATTTGCAACCAATTATGTAATATTAGGAAATTATTTTAATTCAAACTCAAGACTTGGAAGAGTTTCATGCTATCACTAATGTGATAATTTATGAGTATAAGATTTATACAATATTATTATAAATTATTTTTTATACCATCAAGTTATCCAATATATATTTATACGTAAACCTATTTAAAATATATAATTTAATTTTTGAAAGAAGACAAGTTACTCATTAAAATAGGTAAATATATGAACAACCACAACAATATATCCAGTAGATTTTCACAAGTAGATTTAAGGAAGATGAGATGTAAAAATATCGATTTTCAAAAATATATTTGAAAGAGAAGCAAAAGTAAAAGATTAAGACAAAGAAAGTAAATATGAGCATTGTTATAAAATTATTTATACTAATGGTAAATCACACTTAAACCAGTGGTAATATGTAAAACCTAGTTTCTCCTGAACTTAATTTTTTTGTAAATAGACAAAAGCATCTTTTTTTTCTCCATTTATCTTTTTACCTTTTTTTCATGAATTACGTGAATGCCAAAAATGATTTGTTTTTTTTGTTTTGTCAGAAGAAAAGGACGAAAAAAAAGAAACTGAAACCAATACCTTATATATAAGCCCCCAGAAAAAATCTACGCTAAATCACCAAAAAAAAAATAAAAAATGATGGTACTTATGCACCAATAAATTGACAATTTAGATTATTATTTTCTATTGATGATAAAATCACAAGATTTCTATGTCAGATACATTTATATAAAAGTATTAATTGCTGATATGTTTTAATACTTTTTGAATTACTGATGTAAATACTTTTAAGCACTTTCTTAAGGTTCATCTATTCTCTCAGAATTGTTATGATAAAACCCCAAAAGAAACCTTCAAAAAATAATGAGTAATATACAATAAATACATAAAATATAACAGCCCTTTGCAAATAAAATGCATAAAGTTGAACTCTTACAAATTATTACTTATACAATTGAAATCATCACAACGTCTGCCGCTTTTATTCTTGCTGTGTTTCTGGTTCATTTTGCGAAAGGGGACAAACTAGACTTTGAATGTAGAAATCCGTCAAAAGACCATAATCAAATCTACTAGGTTGTGAATATCTGATTGAGTTATCCTCTGAATTGTATATCATGAAAGTTGATTTAAACATAAGCAAAAATTCACCTCTTTTTGACAAGAAAAGGGTTGAGAAAGAAAATAATCCGCAGGATCTGGAGCATAATTGAAGGTAAACATCTTCATCCAATATTCTTTATTCCCATACTCCTTCATAGCCCACACATCTATTTGAGTTGTCGAATTATTACAAATTATTAAAAGATTAGTTCCCAGCACACCCAGCACGAGAACACCATCCCCTTCTCCATTGCAAGGCCGCTCCACTTTTTTTCATTTCTCATCAGCCAAATCAAAAGAGGTTATGCTCCAGCGTCTTTCCATACCAACACTAGCGTGTAGCCCAATGAAGCTTCCCATTCACAAACTTACCTGAACTAATTGAGGATAATCAATTATTCACCAAGAATCATTCTTTAGACTATACACACTGACCTCTTGAAAATTACGTAAACACCTACTAATAGTATAAATTTGCACTACCTTATAATCATCATGGATCTTATCATATCCAAAACCATATATAAAACCTCTCAATTGAGTTCTAAAGTCAGGCAATTTCTTGTACTTTCTTATTGTTGGGTTCCATATATACAATTCTTTTGCCTCATTTACAACATAAATTAATTCATTGACGGAACCTTCAATCAAAAAAGATATATTAGAGCTTTTCATGAGATAATTCAAGTTAGATTCTGCCATAACTCTATAGTTGGTGTTATTATTAGCCGATAAATTTAGATGGAACTTGATAAACTCAGGACTAGAGATTAAAGCAAGTCAAGATTTTGAAACAGATTTGACTGGAAGCCTAGAAATGATTTCAACAACCACTTCAGTTGGTAAAAGAATGTTTGTGTGTTGATGGGAAGCTTCATCAGATACTAAAAGTTCTTTTGATAAGCATAAAACCTCAATTTCAGAACTTAATACTCCTTCTAGTTCTCTCTCTTTCGTGTCTTCTTGATTTATTAATCCCTCATCAGATTCTGAATTTTCTCACTTTACTTCAGTGTTGATAGATAAGATTTTACTCTTAATTTGTGAAAAACTGATAATAAAGAAAGAAAGAAAGTAAGAACTTTTTTTTTTTAACTTCTTTGGAATTAAACTGAGAATTGCTAGCGCTAAAATCAGTAAATATTAATATCAGTTGAATGAGGATACATGTGTCACGGAAATTATCAAGCATATAATGAAAAGTGACAAGTGTGTGTTCTTATTTGTTGTTTGCACTGTATTTTTTAAAAGATCTAATATATTCTTTCCTCGTAAAATAATATTATTTTTTTTTGAATTAGCATAACGATAAAATAGAAAAACACACACACAAAAAAAAAGACTACAATACAAAACGGATATGGTGACTCTTAATTTGTAAAAATATTGGAGCCGATAAAGAAAGAATTATTTTAATTGCTTATGGATTGAACTATGAATGAGGAGATGGTTCTATCGATCTCTTGCTAGATTTATAACTTTAAAAAAGGAAACATTTTCATATCAAATCAAAATAAATTTTCATAATATCTGATCCCACCATAAATTACAAGCAAACTAATAACTAGATTCAGTTTAGTGAAAGAAAATTGAGAATTTTAAACTGATGCTCCAAGAAATTATTTAAATATCCTAATAATAATACATGGACCTCAAAATCGCAACGATTTCCCAAACAGTTAAGAAGTGGTGCTGTAACATTTAGATCTTAGTCACCAGTGCTTGTCCATGAATTTTCAAGTTGATGATTAAAGCCTCGATGTGATTAATTAGTTTCTTAGATATAGAATATGGAATTACGCCATCATGATTGAAATATTAATGATTCATGGACCTCAAGATTGCCAAATCCTGGTTCATAATCATACTCATCTTCTTCTTTTAACTCAATTTCGAAAGTTCCTCCACTTTCAAAATTAGAAAATCTAGGCACAATGGGCTTCAATTCATATAATTCAGACATGAGAGGCTTTATTTTTCTCACTTCGACCTGCGATTTTTCTGGATTTGGTTGCTTTGTGAAAATGAAATGAGAATGAGGAATAGTTCTTTCTCTTGCTCCATTTTATAACACTAGAATCAATATAATGTTAATTGTACTGAATCTCACTTCGGATTAAAATACAAAAATAGTTCACATTTATAGTATGTAATTATCTTTTTTCAAAATGAGTCACGTTTATATTATTTTACTAATTTGTCATGATTCATAACTAGTAAATCTGGTGGCTTATGTGGATAACTACAACAGATAGGAATATTCTCAAGCAAAGCCATACATTCTCATATGAATAATTATATAACTTTATATGTATATGTGTATATTTTAATGATGTATTCATATTCTAAAAATTGTAGATTAGCCTGCGACTGTATGCAAATAAACTGAAACCGGAACTAAAACAATTTCATATATCAAAATAATCTGTTCCCACAAATAATTTCCAGCTGAACCAATTTTCAAATTAATAATCCAATGTAAAAACTAGATTCAGTTTATCAAAAGAAAAATTGACAACTTCGACTGAAATTAAAAAAGTGTTGCTATTAAGACTTGGACCTTGAATATCTAGTCTCTCACATTCCGAAATTGACCCATAAACCCATAGAGAAGCTGAAAATTTGCGATAAAGAGGGTGAATTAATTCAGGGTAATAATACCCTCTAGTCGTTTCCCAAACAGTTAAGAAGTCTTATTGTAACATTAAAATCTTAGTCGTTAGAGCCTGTCCGTGAACTTTCAAATTGGATATTATATCCTCAATATAATTAATGAGTTCATCTGAATAAGGAGATGGAATTACTCCGCCATGATTGAAGTAGTAATGGTACATGGATTTCAAGATAGCTTTATCTTGATCATAATCATACTCTTCTTCTTCTTTCAACTCATCATATTCAGATGTTCCTCCTTATTCAAAATTAATGAAAAATCCAGGTTCAAAGTATAAAGCCTTGATTTTAGAACTCAACACTTCTTCTGGAGTTAAAATTTTGAATTCATAGATTTCAGACATGGGACGATTTCCTTTGCGTATTGCTGCTTTTCGTTCTGAACCGTGATTTCTTTCTTTGTTGTTTTCTCCATTCATTAGTACTTGTTCCATTTTTGACTCTCTGTGAAAAGAAAAAAAAAAGAAAAAAGAATTGCAATAAGACTAAAAAGCTAAGATGAAGGTAAATAAGATCAGCAACGTTGTAAACTTATTTATAACGTTGGTGTAATATGATAGACAAAAGCATCTTTTAAAGAGACGTTTCTTTCTTGCTTTATCAGAAGAAAAGAGACAAAAATAGTAACAAAAAACGTGAGACTTCTTAGAGTGTAATTAGTACGAAGGAAAATATTTTTCATGAAAAATATTCTCTTAGAAAATCATTTATAGGAAAATAAGTGATTTTCTTACTTATTTTTTTGTGTTTGATATATATGCAAAAAAATATTATTCTAAAATTATTTATATATAATCTAGATAAATACTATGAGAGATCGGGATTCTGTGGTGGAGATGGGGGATTAATACAAGATTGGGGTGAAGATGAGGTGTGTTGGAGGGTGGGAGGACACACTGAGCAACTTATTTTCCTAAAGAAAATATTTTTCAAAAATTTTGACCAACCGAATATGAGAAAATCAGAAAACATTTTCTGATATACTCAATACTAGGGGTGTACATAGTGCGCATTTTTTCGGATTCTTTAAATATCAAACTAAATCAATTATATCGAATTTTTTAATTTCTAAACTATATCAACCAATAAAAATCGGATTTCTCTACCTTGGATTTTTTTTGGGTTTTTTGGTTTTCTCAGATTTTTGAATTTTTTGTTGCCGATAAAGTCTTCATACAAGATATATAACTTATACTTGAAATATTTTTTTAATTCTAGTAACATACAACTTCTAAGGTATTTTTAGTTAAGAAAATAACAAATAATATGAGAAGATTGTTGATATTATACTAAAATATTTAACAAAAAAGATAATGAAATCGCATAAAACATATAGGTAATTAATAAATCATAATAAAAATGATCAAACTTTAAAAGTATTAAGTTATGTCAAACTAAGCACGGCTAATAAGTATTATTTACATAACTAAATATTTTAAAAAAAAATAAGTTATGTGTTTTCACTGTGTAAAGTAACCAATGCAAAATTAAAAAATAGATATTTAATATTATTTTCATTTCTAGTATTGAAATCATTTCTTTTGTTAGCATTAATATTGATTTGGTTTTGGTTTGAAATTTACTTTTGTCAAAAACATACATTTATGAGCTATAAAATTTATTGAAAATACGGTAAAAGATAAAAACTATGAAAAAAATTAAGAAATATTTATAAATTATATAAAAATATTTTTAAAAACTATATACATATAAAGTCGAATAGTTTGGTTTAGTTTGACTTTTTTTTAGTTAAAACCAAATCAAACCAATTATGGTCGGATTTCTTTTAACACCAAACAAAATCGAACCAAATCACTAGTTGAGTTTTTTGCTTGGTTTGACTTGGATTATTAGATTGGTGTGGTTTATCAGTTTGCTTTGTAAACCTCTACCGAATACACTCTTTGTGTTAACTGTCGATCGATTTACATTAAAGTGTTAACTGCTCCATTTTTTTAAATTATGAGAATGATAATCAGGTTGATTAATCGTGGTAAATTATCGTGCTATTTCTACATAACTTTTTTGTTTGCTTTTTATTTTTTTGTCAAAATCAAATTTTCTTATTTTATAGTTTGGTTACTATTTTCTACTTAGGATTTGTTATATTCATATCAAATTTAATTTTTTTGTAAATTTGAAAATCAATATTTTGATCATGAGAATTTCAAATTCAACTTCAAATTTGAAAAATAAATTAATTGTAACCTATTTTCTAACACCTTCATAACTCCAAATTAATAAAATGCTCTCTTCTCTTCTTTCTAAAATATATAACCAAACACAACTCTATCTTCAATTCCAACTTTAAAAATTTCAAATGAAATAAAAGAAATATTTGGGTTGCTATGTGTGAGATTGTGGATAGGTTGAAACCTATTGTCAACTGGAGACAAGTTCTTTGAAACTAAGCCTACTGTAGATGCCATCAAGGTAACAATGATGACAGTTTTGACATTCGAACCAGCAAGGTTGGTATTGGTGGGAGTAATAATCAGGCTGAAGCTTAGCGGCTGCTGGAAAGTGGTGTATATATGATGGCTTTTAGTGTTGACATTGATATTTCTCACTGCTTCAGAGAAGCTAACAGTGTCGCGGATTTTTCTGACTAAAATGGCAGCGTCTAGGGGAAGAAGCACCTTATTCTCCTCTTTTCAACAATTTCCAAGAGAAGCAAATGGATTTTTCAACCGTAAAAAAGCCAACTTCGTAGTATAAGAAGGAGATTTGATAAGTCCAACTTTTTTGTTAGTTAATGTATAGTCTTTGTAGAGTTAGCGTGGAAGGTGTGTATTTTTTCTTCCATACTTTGAATGATTGTAAGTTATCCAAAGAGTAGTTATATGTAGAGTCCTTTTTAAAATTTTGAAATACAACACGTTACTCGTTAAAGTTGGTAAATATGAGCAACAACTGTAACACATCGAGTAGATTTTCACAAGTAAATTTAGGGAAAGTGAGATGTAAAAAAATGTCGATTTTCAAAAAAAGATTTGAAAGAGAAACAAAAGTAAAAGATTAAGACAAAGAAAGTAAAAATGAGAAATGTTATAAAATTATTTATACCGAGGGTAAACCATACTTAAACCGGTGGTAATATGTAGAACATAGTTTTCTCCTGAACTTAATTTTTTTAAGGCAGACAAGAGCATCTTTTTTTCTACATTTGTCTTTTAACCTTTTTTTAATGAATTACGTGAACAACAAAGACGTTTTCTTTTTGTTTTGTTAGAAGAAAAGGACGAAAAAAATGATGGTTCGTTAGCACCAACAAATTGACAATTTAGATTAATATTTTTTTTACTGATAATGAAATCACAAGATTCCTATATCAGATACATTTACATTAAAGTATAAATTATTGGATTTTTTTACCTTTTTTTTTACTTTTTGAATTACTGATATAAATACTTTTGAAGCACTTTTTTAGTATTCATCTAGTTTCTCAGAATTGTTATGATAAAACCCCAAAGAAAACCTTCAAAGTATAATAAGTAGTATACAATAAATAGATAAAATATAACAGCCCTTTGTAAACAAAATGCATAAAGTTGAACTCTTACAAAATCATTACACAATTGAAACCATCACAACATCTGCCGACTTCATCAATCTAGGCTTTGAATGTAGAAATTCGTTAATAGACCATAATTAAATCTATTAGGTTGTGAATATCTAATTGTATATCATGAAAGCTGATTTAAACATAAGCAAAAATTCACCTCTTTTTGTCAAACAAAAGGATTAAGAAAGATAATAATCTGCAGGATTTAGAGTATAATTGATGGTAAACATCTTCATTCAAGATTCTTTA
Source organism: Datura wrightii (assembly GCA_035772735.1). Classification (NCBI taxonomy): domain Eukaryota; kingdom Viridiplantae; phylum Streptophyta; class Magnoliopsida; order Solanales; family Solanaceae; genus Datura; species Datura wrightii. Next base: position 19,498,806 of record JASDFA010000016.1, on the reverse strand, counting down.
TCCCCATACTCCTTCATAGCCTACACATCTATGCGAGTTGTCGGATCATTACAAATCATAGAAAGATTACCTCCCAACACTCCTAGCACGAGAACACCATCCCCTTCTCCATAGCAGGGTCGATCCACCTTTCTCCATTTCTTATCGGATAAATCGAAAGAAGTTATGCTCCAGCACCTTTCCATACTAAGACATAAAGTAGTAGTTGAATGAAGCTTCCCATTGACAAACTTACCTGAACTAATTAATCGTGCCCCATTTCGAGGACAATCAATTATTCGGCAAGAATCATTTTTTAAACTATACACATCTGACCTCTTGAATATTATGCAAATGCCTATTAATATTATGAATTTGCACTACCTTATAATCATCATGGATTCATCGTATCCAAAACCATATATGAAATCACTCGATTTAGTTCTAAAGTTAGGCAATTTCTTGTACTTTCATATTGTTGGGTTCCATAGATACAATTCTTTTGCCTCATTAACAAGACAAATTAATCCATTGACAGAACCCTCAATTGAAAAAGATATTCTAGAGTTTTCATGAGATAATCCAAGTCAGATTCCTCAATTCTATGATTCGTGTTATTATTAGCTGATAAACTCAGAATGGAACTTGATAAACTCAGGGCTAGAGATCAAAGCAAGCCAAGATTTCAAAACAGACCTGAATTTCAAGAGAGATTTTACTAGAAGTCTAGAGAGTATTTCGACAACCACTTCAACTGGAAAAAAAAAGATTTGTGTGTTGATGGGAGGCTTCATCCGGTACTTGGAGTTCTCTTGATAAATATAAAACCTCAATTTTAGAATTTAATGCTCCTTCTAATTTTAGCGCTTTCATGTATGCTTGATTAATTAATCCATCATCAGATTTAGAATTTTCTTTCTTTACTTCACCATTCAGTTTTTCTGCGGGCAGCATTTTACTCTTCATTTGTGAAAATGTTGGAGCCAATAAAAAAAGAAAGAAAGCAAGAATTTTTTTTAATTCTTTTGAGTTGAACTGAGAATGAGGAGACTTCTTTCTCTTGATAGCACTAAAATCAGTAAAATATCAATATTAGTTGAATGAGGATACATGTGTCACAGAAATTATCAAGTATATACTGACAAGTGGCAAGTGTTGTCTTTATTTGTTGTTTGTATCCTATTTTTTAAATAATTTGCACCCTAATATATTTCTTTCCTTATAAAATAATATTAATTTTTTTCATGAATTGGCATAACAGTAAAATAGAAAAACACACACAAAAAAAAAAGACTACAATATAAAATGGATATGGTGACTCTTAATTTATGAAAATATTGGAGCTGAAAAAGAAAGAAAGCAAGAAAGGATCATTTTAATTGTTTTGAATTGAACTATGAATGAGGAGATGGTTTTATCTCTTGCTAGATATTTAACTTGAAAAAAGGAATCGTTTTCATAATATCTAATCCCACCATAAATTGCAAGCAAACTAATAACTAGATTCAGTTTAGTGAAAGAAAATTGAGAATTTTAAACCGATGCTCCAATAAATTATTTAAATATCCTAATAATAAATGGACGTCAAAATCGCAATGATTTTTCATACAGTTAAGAAGTAGTGCTGTAACATTAAGATCTTAGTTACCAATGCCTGTCTATGAATTTTCAAGTTGGGGATTAAAGTCTCAATGTAATTAATTAGTTTCTCGGATATAGGTTGGAATTAGGCCACCATTATTGAAGTAGTAATGATTCATGGACCTCAAGATTGCCAAATGCTGGTCATAATCATACTCATCTTCTTCTTTCAACTCAATTTTTCAATGTTCCTCCTCTTTCAAGATTGGAAAATATAGGCACAATGGGCTTCAAGTCATATAATTCAGACATGAGATGCTTCCATTTCTTGCGGGTAGCATTTTAAATTCTTTATGATAATGAAATGAGAATAAGGAGATAGTTATTTTTCTTGCTACATTTACAACTTATTTATTTCACTAAAATCAATAAAATATTAATTGTACTAAATTTCACTTCAGATTACAATCCAAAAAGTCACATTTTAAAAGAATGCTAAGAGATTCTTTTTCATCCATGAGAAACTTATTGGGTGAATTAGTGAGTTCTTTGCTTTTTGCACGTCTAATGTGTGTTTTCATTTGTGATTTGCACTCTATCCATTTTTAATGATTTTCACCCTAATCTATTTATTTCTTGAAAAATAATACAATATATATTTTTTGAATTATCATAAGGGTAAAATAGAAAAGCACATAAAAAATATAGTGCAAAATGAAAGATCTCGGTTCGCTTGAATTGATGAACTTGTTGGCGTATAAATGAAAACATATCAAGTTTAAACCAAGCATGAGCTGCAATTATAAAACAAAAGCACTCCAATTTTCCTTTAAGATCGTTACTATCCACGTCACAAAAGAAAAGACACATTACGGATGCAAAATGCAAAGAACTCGTGAAGAGCCCCCGCTCCTGCTAGGATTAGGATAAATCTGAATATTTCCCTTACACCTATAAAAAGGTGAAAAGACTGGGTTCCTGCTGGGATTAGGTCACAATAAAACATTACAAATCTACTTTTGACAAATTCAATATATGAAAAACATAAGATTTTTTATCTTTGGTTGCAAACAAACAAGAAACTGAACCTACAGAGAGTAAATACAAGTAATTGTTTTCTTAAAAGCATAAAAAGAAAATTAACGTATTGATATAAAAATCAATGAGGTGATTCCATGCTTCATCATCAAGATTCAATCAATGGGCATGAGATGGATAGATTGCTCCTTAAGTCCGCTTCCTGAAAGTTCAACGGTAGAAAATGAAATTAGAATAATATTTTACTAATCTGTCAATGATTCATGATGAGTAAAATTGAGCTTATATAACAAACTACAACATATAGGAATTTCCTCAAGCATAGACATATATTATAATATGCACTAAACATTAATTAAAACAAAAGTTAATTTTATTATCGTGACAAATGATGAAGCTTCATTTCCCGACTCACTACATTTAAGTGTGCATTGAGCATTTATGCTCCTCTGAACTTCTATGCATGTACATGAACTAATATATGATAGTTATATTATTTGAAAAATAGATTGCATGAAATTATAATTTCATATCTGCTCTAGCTCCACCGACACCAACTAAGTTTCTTACAGAAGCTTTCTTCCTTTCACCATTAGTTCTATTATTAATGTAGTTACTTTGATATCCATCTTTACAAGCTACCTTCTTTTGCTTGTATCTTGCTTTTATGAAATACAACATCCCTACTGATTACCACCTTGCGGGCAGTGGGATCCCACAAGCGATACCCCTTGACTCCATCAGCATACCCTAAGAAAATGCATTCCCTGGATTTCGGATCCAACTTCGATTTTTCTTGGGCATTGTACATAACATAAGCAGGACTTTCAAATATATGTAAGAGAGAATAATCAGCTGGTTTTTCTGTCCACGTCTCCATTGGCGTTTTCAGATCAATTGCAGTTGATGGTGACCGATTGATCACATAACAGGCGGTTTTGACTGCTTTTGCCCAAAATGGTTTTTCCAATCCTGCAGTTGTCAACATAGCTCTTGTCCGTTCCAACAAGGTTTTGTTCATTCGCTCTGCTACTCCATTTTGTTGTGGAGTATATGCCACTGTGAACTGCCTTTCGATACCTTCTTGTTTATAGAAGTTATCAAATTCATCACCAGTGTATTCTCCTCCATTATCTGTCCTCAAACACTTGATCCTTTTCTCAGATTCAAGTTTCACCCGCGCTTTGAACTCTTTAAAAAATGGAAAAACATCTGCCTTTCTCTTGATTGTATACACCCAACATCTCTTGGAGTAGTTGTCGATAAATGACACAAAATATTTTGCTCCTCCTAGGGACTCCACGGTGCTTGCCAGACATTAGAGTGGACCAAATCTAATATTTCCTTGCTTTTAGCAGAGGAACTGCTAAACTTTAGTCTATGTTGTTTAATGGTAACACAATGCTCACAAAAGGGTAGTGAAACCTTTTTGAGCCCTGGAAGAATCTTTTGCTCAGCAAGAATCTTCAAACCTTGTTCCGGCATATGGCCAAGTTTGCAATGCCACATCATCGTTGATTCTTCAAATGAACTTGCTGACGCGGTTGATGCTTCTCCTTCTTGGTGGGTTTCATCCTTAAGAACATATAGATTTGCAACAAGTTTTTCCGCTTTCATCACTACAAGCGCTCCTTTCAATATTTTCATGACTCCAGCACGAGTCTTATATGAACATCCATTATCATCTAATTGCCCCAAAGATAATAGATTCTTCCTCAAGTCTTTCACATGTCGTACCTCCTGAATGGTTTGTACCGTGCCATCATACATCTTTATTTTTATGGACCCAATACCAATAATATTCAAAGCATGATCATCTCCCATGAACACAGATCCTCCTGAGATAGTTTTATATTGATGGAACCATTCTCTCCGGGAAGTCATGTGCCATGTTGCTCATGTGTCCATGATCCAGATATCAGTGAAATGTTTTCTGCCTTCATTATTTGATATTGCTTCACTACATAAAATATCACCATCATCCGAGGTATTTGCAACATTCCCTTGAGCATTTGATGACTCAGGGTGTTCACTCTTCTTCTTGAACCAACAATCTTTCTTGACGTGCCCTTTCTTGCCACAGTTGTGACACTTGATATTCTTCTTACTTCTTGATTTAGATCTACCATGATTGTGACTCCCACTGGGGCCACGTTCCATTGGTTTTCCTCTCACCATCGTCAAAGTTTCGGCTTGCTACAAACTTGCTTGTCTGTCTTCCTTATTTTTGCGCTGATTTTCTTCTTCTAGGACAGCGGCTGCAATTTCATCGAAAACTAGACTGTTTGTATTGTTCATCAGGTTGATGATGAGTTGATCATACGAGTCAGGCAGACTTTGAAGTAGAAGCTCCGCACGTTCAGTCCCATCTATTTTGCAACCCATTGTTGTAAGTTGCGAAAATAGAGTATTCAAAGTATTGATGTGTTTAGTAACTGACATGGACTCTGCCATTCGAAGAGTATACAATCTTCTTTTTAAGAAGATTTTATTATGCAAAGACTTGGCCTCATACAATCCCGTAAGAGTATCCCATATTTCCTTCGTTGTCCATTTTTCAGCCACACTAGACAACACTTGATCAGCTAGTGCCATGTGTAGATCAGCAACTGCGTTGCTGTCTACGTCGTTCCACTTGCTGTCATCAGTAAAGTTTGTGGGCCTTCCTTCAATTGCACTAGGAAATTGTCTTTTCTCAACATCGCCCTTATTTTCATTTTCCACAATGAGAAATTAGTCCCATTGAATTTTTCAACGTCAAACTTTGTTGTACTTGACATTGTTATTTGCTTCACACCCTTCTAGATCATTTCTGAAGCACCACAACTAAAGTTTGATATGATAATAAATAATAAAAATACGTTGGACACAATATTTTACGTGGAAAACCCTCAAATAAATAGAGGAAAAAAACCACGGGGCAGAAGGATTCACTATATAAATATGGGTGTACACTACTCTCAAATACAAGGAGAAAACACTTGTAAAAGGAATAACTCACTAAAGAAGACACTCAAGACTACAATATTTGTCTTGGTGTATAACTCTCTTTATGTTCTTACTCTTTTGGATTGTAATTTTTGTGGAGATTTGTGGATCTGTGTATATAAAATAATGAAGGCAAAACGTTCTATTTATAATAGAACTAAACCGTGTAGAAGGGTGTAAAAGCAGAGATCAATTTGGACAAGGTTTGTCCTCTTTTTCCTTTTTCCATTTGGACAAGTTTTGTCCTCTTTTTTCCTTTTCCTTGTTTGACTAACTTTGTTGACAAAAATATCGATTTTAAAAAAAAAGATTTGAAAGAGAAGAAAAAGTAAAAAAATAAGACAAAGAAAGTAAATATGAGCAATGTTATAAAATTATTTAAACTAAAGGTAAACCACACTTGAACCGGTAGTAATATATAGAACCTAGTTTTCTCATGAACTTAATTTTTTCTTAAAATAGACAAAAGCATCTTCTTTTGAGCATTTGTCCTTATATCTTTTTTTTTTCATGAATTACGTGAATGCTAATAATGACTTTTTCTCCTTTGTTTTGTTCGAAGAAAAAGACGGAAAAAAAAGCTGAAACTAAGACTTTATATATAAGCCCCGAGAAAAAAAAACAACAGAAAACTCACAAAAAAATCAAGATTTTTGTGCACCAACAAAAATGGAAAAGAAAAAACAATTTCATATATCAAAATATATAACCCATAATACATTGCAAGAATATAAAGAATAGACGATGATCAACAGCTAGCTGCATCTTTTACATGTCAACATTATTTTGTACTGGATTATAGTCTTTGAAATCAACCCATAAACACATAGACATGTCGAAAATTTCGCGCCAAAGAGGGTGAATCATTTCAGGGCAATAATACCCTCCAGTCATTTTCCAAGAAGTTAAGATGTAGTGTTGTAACATTAAGATCTGATTCACCAGTGCCAATCCACGAAGTTTCAACTTTGGGGTTAAATTCTCGATTTAATTAACCGGTTCCTTTGAATAAGAAGATGGAATTACGCCGCCATAATTAAAGTAGTAATGATACATGGATTTCAAGATTGCTTTATCATGATCATAATCATACTCTTCCTCTTTTTTCAACTCATCATTTTGGGACGTTCTGCCTTATTCAAAATTTCCAAATTCAGGCTCCTTTTTGTTCAATACTTCTTCTGAAGTTAACCTTTTGAATTCGTAGATTTCAGATATGGGACGTTTTCCTTTGCGGATTGCTGCTTTTCGTTCTTAAATTTTCACATCTTTCGCGTCTTGTTGATTTTCTGAATTGTGATTTTCTCCTTCGTTGTTCTCTCCATTCGTCATCAGTTCTTCCATTTTGACTCTGTGTGAAAAGAAAGAAAGAAAGAGAGCGAGAAGTATTTTTACTTGTTTCAAATTGATGAACTGAAAAAAAATGGTAGATTTAACTGTCTTATAGTAAGGACCTCTGCTTAAGGGCACAACTTCTTTTAATTAAGAGTAATGGGAAAATATACCTCTAAATTTTGCGAATTGGAGCGGATATACCCTTGTTAAAAAAGTGGTGCATATATGTCCTTGCCTTTTAACAAATGGTGCATATATACCCTCTTTGTCAAACAAATGGTGCATATTTACTATTTTTCGTTAACAGACTGAATTTTAAAAAAATTAAAATTAGCTTTTTAATTTTAAAAAATGCCACATGACTTTAAAAAGTTACCTCGCTCATTTTTTTACCCCTCCAGACCCGTCCCAACTAAAAATAATTCAGTTCCTCTTTTATTCAGATCCGCTCAAAACTCATTTTATGACTGAGTAGAAGAGGGATTGAGGCCTTTGTGTCATTTGGGTCGGGTCTAGAGGGGTTAAAGAAAATCATATTAGGAGTAATGTAAATTTGCAACCAATCATGTAATATTAGGAAATTATTTTAATTCAAACTCAAGAATTGAAGAGTTTCATGCTATCACTAATGTGATAATATATGAGTCTAAGATTTATACAATGTTATCAGAAATTATTTCTTATGCCTTCAATTATCCAAAATATATTTATGCGTAATCCTATTGAAAATATAAAATTTAATTTTTGAAAGAAGGCAAGTTACTCATTGAAATGGATAAATATATGAGCAACAAAAATAATATATCCAGTAGATTTTCACAAGTAAATTTAGGGAAGATGAGATGTAAAAATGTCGATTTTCAAAAAAAAAAATTGAAAGAGAAGCAAAAGTAAAAATTTAAGACAAAGAAAGTAAATATGAGCAGTGTTGTAAAATTATTTATACTAATGGTAAACCACACTTAAACCAGTGGTAATATATAGAACCTAGTTTTCTCCTGAACTTAATTTTTTTTTTAAATAGACAAAAGCATCTTTTTTTCTCCATTTGTCTTTTTACCTTTTTTCATGAATTACGTGAATTCCAAAAATGATTTTTTTTTTGTTTTGTCATAAGAAAAGGACGAAAAAAAGAAACTGAAACCAATACTTTATACATAAGCCCCCAGAATAAACCTACGCAAAATCACAAAAAATATATGATGGTTCTTATGCATCAACAAATTGACAATTTAGATTATTATTTTCTATTGATGATAAAATCACATGATTTCTATGTTAGATACATTTATATAAAAGTATTAATTGCTGGTATTTTTTTAATATTTTTCGAATTACTGATGTAAATACTGTTGAAGCACTTTTTTAATGTTCATCTATTCTCTCAGAATTGCTATGATAAAAATTCAAAAGAAACCTTTAAAAACTAATGAGTAATATACAATAAATACATAAAATATAACAGCCTTTTCCAAACAAAATGCATAAAGTTGAACTCTTACAAATCATTACTTATACAATTGAAATCATCACAACATCTGCCGTTTTCATTCTTGTTGTGTTCCTGGTTCATTTTGTAAAAGGAGACAAACTAGGCTATGAATGTAGAAATTCGTCAAAAGACCATAATCAAATCTACTAGGTTATGAATATCTGATTAAGTTATCCTCTGTATTGTATATCATGAAAGTTGATTTAAACATAAGCAAAAACTCACCTCTTTTTGACAAGCAAAAGGATTGAGAAAGAAAATAATCTGTAGGATCTGGAGCATAATTGAAGGTAAACATCTTCATCCAAGATACTTTATCCCCATACTCCTTCATAACCCACACATCTATGTGAGTTGTCGAATTATTACAAATCATTGAACGATTAGTTTCCAACACTCCCAACACGAGAACACCACCCCCTTCTCCATTGCAAGGCCACTCCACTTTTTTCCATTTCTCATCAACCTAATCAAAAGAGGTTATGCTCCAGCTCCTTTCTATACCAACACCAACAGTAGTAGCCCAATGAAGCTTCCCATTCACAAACTTACCTGAACTAATTAGTCGTGCCCCATTTTGAGGACAATCAATTATTCACCAAGAATCATTCTTTAGACTATACACACTGACCTCTTGAAAATTACACGGACGCCTACTAATATATCCTTTTCTCGCAAAATAATATTAATTTTTTTTCCTGAATTAGCATAACGGTAAAATAAAAACACACACACACAAAAAGACTACGATACAAAACGGATATGGTGACTCTTAATTTGTAAAAATGTTGAAGCCGATAATGAAAGAATTATTTTAATTGTTTTGAATTGAACTATGAATGAGGATATGGTTCTATCTCTTGCTAGATTTATAACTTGAAAAAAGGAAACATTTTCATATTAAATCAAAATAAACTTTCGTAATCTCTGATCCCACCATAAATTGCAAAACTAATAACTAGATTCAGTTTAGGTAAAGAAAATTAAGAATTTTAAACTGAATTTCCAAGAAATTATTTAGATACCCTAATAATAATACATGGACCGCAAAATCGCAGTGATTTCCCAAACAGTTAAGAAGTGGTGCTGTAACATTAAGATCTTAGTCACCAGTGATTGTCCATGAATTTTCAAGTTGAGGATTAAAGCCTCGATGCAATTAATAAGTTTCTCTGATATAGGATATGGAATTACGCCATCATGATTGAAATAGTAATGATTCATGGACCTCAAGATTGTCAAATCCTGGTCCATAATCATACTCATATTCTTCTTTTAACTCATTTCAGAAATTCCTCCACTATCAAGATTAGAAAATCTAGGCACCATGGGCTTCAATTCATATAATTCAGACATGAGAGGCTTTATTTTTCTCACATCGGCCTGCGATTTTTCTGGATTTGGTTGCTTTGTGAAAATAAAATGAGAATGAGGAGATAGTTCTTTCTCTTGGTCCATTTATAACACTAAAATCAATAAAATGTTAATTGTACTGAATCTTACTTCAGATTAAAATTCAAAAATAGTTCACATTTATAGTACGTATCGTCTTTTTTCAAAATGGGCCACGTTTATATTATTTTACTGATCTGTCTTGATTCATGACTAGTAAATCTGGGGGCTTATGTGGATAACTACAATAGGTAGGAATATTATCAAGCAAAGCCATACATTCTACTATGAACAGTTATATAACTTTATATGTATGTGTGTATATTTTAGAGATGTATTCATATTCTAAAAATTGTAGAAACAAACTAAAATGGGAAAGAAAAAAATTTCATATATCAAAATAATTTGTTCCCACAAATAATTTCCAGCTGAACAAATTTTCAAATCAATAATCCAATGTAATAACTAGATTCAGTTTACTAAAAGAAAAATTGACAACTTCGACTGAAATTAAAAAATGCTTCTATGAAGACTTGGATCTTGAATATCTAGTCTCTCACATTCCGAAATCGACCCATAAACCCATAGACAAGATGAAAATTTTGTGATAAAGCGGGTGAATTAATTCGGGGTAATAATACCCTCTAGTCGTTTCCCAAATAGTTAGAAAGTCATGTTGTAACATTAAAATCTTAGTCGTTAAAGCCTGTCCGTGAACTTTCAAATTGGGGATTATATCCTCGATATAATTAATGAGTTTCTCTAAATAAGGAGATGGAATTACTCCGCCATGATTGAAGTAGTAATGATACATGGATTTCAAGACAGATTTATCTTCATCGTAATCATACTCTTCCTCTTCTTTCAATTCATCATATTCGGATGTTCCTCCTTGTTCAAAATTAATGAAAAATCCAGGCTCAAATTGTAAATCCTGGATTTTAGAACTCAATACTTCTTCTGGAGTTAACATTTTGAATTCATAGTTTTCTAACATGGAATGTTTTCCTTTATGTATTGCTGCTTTTCATTCTGAATCGTGATTTCTTCCTTGGTTGTGCTCTCCATTCATTAGAACTTGTTCCATTTTTGACTCTCTGTGAAAAGAAAAACGAATTGCAGTAAGACTAAAAAGCAACGATGAAGAAGGTAAATAAGATCAGCAATATTGTACACTTATTTATAACGTTGGTGCATATTACTGTAACATGATAGACAAAAGCATCTTTTTAAAAGACGTTAAGTGTTCTTGCCTCTATCATTAGCTCGGGTAGTCCCTGTTTCTGGTGTTTTAGTCACCTTTCAATGGCTCCCTTCTTTCTTGTTTTTTCAGAAGAAAAGAGACAAAAATAGTTTGGAACAAAATCACAAAAAACGTGAGTGGTAACATGCACAAATTGGCAATTTAGATTTTTTTTTACTGATCATAAAATCACAAGGTTCGTGAGATTTCTTAGGGTGTAGTCGATACGGAGAAAAATATTTTTCATGAAAAATATTTTCTTAGAAAGTGTTTTCTAGGAAAATAAATGAGTTTCTTACTTATTTTCTTGTGTTTGATATGTATGCAAAAAAATATTATCCTAAAATTATTTGTATATAATCTAGATAAATAACATGAGTGACCGGGATTGTGTGGTGGAGATGGAAATTAATACGAGAGTGGGCTGAAGATGAGTTGTGTTGGACACGGTGGGAGGACATATTGAGAAACTTATTTTCCTAACGAAAATATTTTTCAATAATTTTGACAAACTGAATATGAGAAATCAGAAAATATTTTTTGTCATATTGAATACTAGGGGTGTACTAGTGCGGGCTTTTTGGGATTCTTTAAATATCAAACTAAACCAATTATATCAGGTTTTTAAATCTATAAACTACATCAAACCAATAAAAGTAGAATTTTTCGACCTCGGATTTTTTTTGGATTTTTTAGTTTTATCGGATTTTTTGGATTTTTTGTTGTAGATAAAATTTTCATACAAAACATATAACTTATAATTGAAATAATTCTTTAATTCTATGTACAACTATCTAGGTGTTTTTTGGTTAAGAAAATAACAAAAAATATGAGACGAGTGTTGATATTATACTAAAATATTCAACAAGAAAGATAATAAAATCGCATAAAACAAATATAGGTAATTAATAAATCATAATAAAAATGATCATACTCTAAAAGTATTAAGTTATGTCAAACTAAGCACGGCTAATAAGTGTTAATTAACTAATAAGTATTAATTACATAACTAAATATTCTTTTAAAAATAAGTTATGTGTTTTCATTGTATAAAGTAACCAATGCAAAACTAAAAAATAGATATTTAATATTATTGTCATTCTAGTATTGATATCATTTCTTTTGTTAGCATTAATATTTTGGTTTTGGTTTGAAATTTACTTTTGTTAAAAATATGCATTTATGAGCTATAAAACTTATTGAATCATTCAAAATTCCAAGTCCAAGCTTGAAATAATACAGTAAAAGACAAAAATTATGAAAAAAAATAAAAAGTATTTATAAATTATATGTAAACATTTTTAAAAATATACACATATAGTGTCATGTGGTTTGACCTTTTTTTTAGTTGAAATCAAACCAAATAAATTATGGTCAATTTTTTTCAACACCAAATAAAATCGAATCAAATCACTAGTTTGGGTTTTTTTCTTAGTTTGACTTGAATTATTGGATTGATGCGGTTTATCAGTTTGCTTTGTAAACCCCTACTGAATACACTATTAGTGTTAACTGTCGATCGATTTACATTAAAGTGTTAACTGCTCCCTTTTTCTTTATTATTATTATTATTATGAGAGTAATAATCAGGTTGAAGCAAAAAGAAAGTCTCTTTCACATGTCTTCTCCTGTAATATTCTTTGTATTAAATTCTTTAACATCAACTTGTGAATAAAGTTCTCCCTGAAATATATGATATTTTTTCTATAATTCGATAAATAGAGAAAATATAAAAGCTCTTTACAAAAAAAATGTATAAAATGAAACTCTTACAAATCATTATTTACTGTTATACTACACTACCTAGATATTTGTTTTAAACTTAACTATTTACCTACAAATGAAACAGGTTGTCTAACGTTTTTCACTTAAGTGAGTAAATGCAGTAAGTAAAGAAGACAGTGATTTTAGCGTGAAAAACACCCGACTTAAAAGGTAAAAAAACACGACCTATACTCCACAGGATTTTCTCCAACTCCACTAACTTCTACGAACCTCTTCAACATTAGATTAAACTCTTGTAACCTAAAGGAATTATAAACTCTAATTCCTATCTTCTTACACTCCTTCCCACGAATGTATTCCTAAACATCTTCCTACTATACTCTATTTGAAGATAAATTCTCCTTAATCCAATTAAGAGTATATCAATTACAACTCAATGACCAACTCCTAGTACAAGATTGCTAACTCTACCCTATCACTTTACTAGAACACGTTCGTCAATAGAATTCTTCACACTTGGATTGTTGCAAAACCTCCCGCTGCTGCAGTATACTCTTTTCTCTCTTTGTAAGTGTGTAAGTTGTTTTGAGAAGTCACACTTCTATATATACACAACTCTCAAAGAGTTCTTCTTTCTTTCAATCTCTTTGCGGTAACAGCCTTTGCTCGCCTTAGAGATCCACACCAAGTAGAAGTCTTTCTTCAAGTCAATCTCTTTTATTTATTTTGTGTTGCAATAAAATTCCAACTCCTCCAATTTCAACATGTGTTTATTTTGCTGAGTTTATTTGATACGACTTATCGAGTCCTTGATTCACGCACCTTTGTCTCTTGATATTTCCAGCTTCTTTAAGCATTTTATTTGACACTCTATTGAAAGAGCTTTACTCATCTGTTTCATTAACATGTTGTCAATCATCAAAACTACATAGGACCCAACACTTACATAGTTGCAATCATCAAAGCATCTACCGCTTTCATTCTTGTTGTATTCATGGTTCATTTTGTGAAAGGAGACAAACTAGATTGACCGTAGAAATCCGTCAAAGGACCATAATTAAATTTACTCAACTCTGAATATCTAATTAAGTTTTTCTTTGAATTTTATATCATGAAAGTTGATTCAAACATAAGAAAAAATTAACCTCCTTTTGACAAACAAAAAGATTGAGAAAACGAATAATCCACCGGATCTAGACTACAAAATTGATATAAACATCTTTCTCCAAAACACCATTATGTAGATAACTTTACCATTTAAAGTTGTAAAACCTCAAGCTTAATCCAATTGATTCTGATTTGTATAATAAAAAGAGACATTTTTTATATATTAATTTGTCTACGTGATGGTCCTTTGAGAAGCAAAACATTTTCAAAAATATGAGTCGAAAGTATTTATTGGGAATACTTTATCATGCATTCAAGTGCTCAACTAAAACATATCCTATTTGTTTAATCCAAGAGTGTATTTTCATTGCAAATGGTTCATGTAAGAGAAGTGTTTAAATGAGTAGCAAATGTCGATTCTCAAGATCACCATAAAATTAGAGTATTTTTTTTTGATAATTTTATAATAATTATAAATATATGCCATTTGAGAACATTTTGCAAGTCTAGATAGTGGGAAATATAGCAAAACACATTGTTCTAACAAATCTAATACATAAAAAACAAAAGGTTTTTATACCTTTGATTGCCAAAAAATAAGAAGGAAACCTAAGTAAACAAAAACACAACACAGGTAAGCGTTTCCTTGTTAACAAGTTATATTTTTCTTCGGTTGCTAGTATAAATATTTATAGCATTGTATTAATTATTTAGAAATAGAAAATATTTTGTGGAGCATATATATCATATGTTGTTGTGAAAATAATATTTTTTGTTGCGACAGATTAGTGCCACAAAAAACTATAGTTTGGTACGATCCAAGGCTGCCATAAAAATAATTACCAGCGACTTGCGGCACCACAAAAAGTGGAGGTTCAGTGGCGATATGATGATCCAAGAAGTGCCATTGAGGAAATTTTGGAGACTTGTCTATGTAAGATATTTATACTTTATGTGTATGCTTTTATTAATATATTGTTAATTTTATATGTATAACTGAAAATATCTCGACTAAATTTATAAAAATATTTTAAAAATAATAATTTTGCTTATTTTATTTTAAAATAAATTTTATCTGACTTGCTCTTTATATACTCCAAAAAAATCATTTAAAACCTAATTGTTTTTACTCTTCGGGTTGCGCCGAAGTTGATTGCCTTTTGTTATTTCTTTCTTTATTTATTATTGTTGTCTTTCATTGTTTTCGTTAATAATGCCTTGATTTTTTTTTTTAATGAACACCCTTGAGTGATTTTTTTTTCTCAATTGAAATCTTCCATGAAAATTCAAAAACACATTTCAAATGTAGTGCTTAGATGATAATTTGACAACAAATTATAAAGCAAACTTATAAAGTTAAATATTATGTAGTTTGATTTAAAATTTTTTGATGTAGCCACTTATTTAATCAACCACTGGTCGAAAGTATATAGTGAGAACACTTTATCATGCGTTCAAGTACTCAATTAGAGCATATCCAATTTATTTTATCTAAGAGTATATTTTTGGTAATTTTACAATAATTATAAATTCATGCTATTTGAGAACATCCTGCTAATCTAAATAGTGGGAAATATAGCAGAACACCTTGTTCTGATCAACACGTAAGTAATAACAGTAAAGAATTGATAATTTCCATATATAGTGTGTGTACTTTTTAGATTTATCCCTATTTGGTATTTCAAGCCAAAATTGTTATAAAATAAGTCAAACTTCTAACAAAGAGTAAGACTCATAAAATATAAGGCATAATCTGAATCTTTTTCCTTTAAGATTAGGTTATGCATTATAAATCTACTTTTGACAAATTTAATACATAAAAACATAAGGTTTTTAGACCTTCAATTGCCAATAAATAAGAAGGAAACCTAAGTAAACAAAAACACAACACAGGTAATCATTTTCTTGTTAACAAGTCATATTTTTCTTCCGTCACTAGTATAAATATTTATAGCACTATATTAATCATTTAAAAATAGAAAATGTTTTTGTGGAGCATATATATTATATGTTACTGTGAGAATAAGAATTTTTGTGGTGATAGGTTGAGGCCACAAAAAACTATTAGTGGCGACTTGCAGCGTACAAAAAGAGAGGATTCAGTGGGTGATGCCAAATTGCTACTAAAATGAATTAGTGGCAACAAACATTGCCACAAAAGTGAGGTTATTATGGCGACTCATATGTGTTGCCGCGAAAACGTATCTGCCACTTTAGTATATCCAACGACCACTGGGTCGCCATAAAAGGGTTTTTGATGGTGACTTTGTAACTTTTTGTGATGACTTAAAACCCCCCTTTTCTTGTAGATAAGTTACTCTTGAGTAACGCCACTTCTTGAAAGTTCAACAGTAAAAATGACTCTTTAATGATTCATGAGGGTAAAAATAGGCTTTACGAAAAACTACAACGCTTAACCGTGTGTTTAGGCATAGTCATATATTCTAATAAGCACTAAATAATAATTAAAACTAAAGTTAATTTTCTTATCATGACAAAAAAAATAGATTGCATGAGATTATAACTTCAGATCTCTTCTAGTCCACCTACACCAACTAAGTTATTATTCCTTTCACCAATAACTCTATTATTAATATAGTTACTTCGATATCCCATTGTTTCCTCAATTAGAACACATATTAACAATGAGAACCACAACATATGTGTTAAACTATTGAACATTATTTTTTGTACATCGATGAATTATTTTTGAGGAAAAAGTTAGAAAAGGAAAAACATAATTATTGCAGTTAGTTCTTCTAATATCTTGAAAGATCAAACAAAACGTACTAGAATTATGTGAAAATTAAAGTCAGTTTGGATACAATATGCCTACTCAAGTAAGAAACAAATTCACTACAGTGAGAACATCCATGTTTGAAATACTAATAACGAAGATAAAAGTTTGCATTTCTATGTACTTGATCTCACTAAAAAGCTTCATATTACAAATCCATTTCTCCTAGAATCTCAGGTTCACAAGTTTCCATTGTAGCAATTAAATATTTTCTCTATTTCACAAACACGTGGGGTAAAATACTCCCACAAATATAAAAATGTTTCTTATAGTATTTGATAAAGAAAAATATAATAGCTTTTGACAAAATGTATAAAATGAAACTCTTACAAATCATTACATATACAGAGTTGAAATTAATCAACACAACGTCTGCCGCCTTCATTCTTGTTGTGTTTCTAGTTTATTTTGTGAAAGGGGACAAACTAGACTTTGAATGTAGAAATCCGTCAAAAGTCCATAATCAAATCTACTAAAGTCTGAATATCTAATTAAGTTATCCTTTGCATTGTATATCATGAAAGTATCATCAAACATAAGCAAAAGTTTACCTCTTTTCGACAAATAAAAAGATTGAGGAAAAAAATAATCCACCGGATCTAGAGGACAATTGATGGTAAACATCTCCAAGATTCTTTATTCTCATACTCCATTATAATCCACACATCTACGTGAGTAATTGAATTATTATAAATCAAAGAAAGATTATTTTCCAATACTCCCAACACTAGGACATCATCCCCTTCTCTATGGCAGGGTCGCTCCACTTTCCTCTATCTCTCGTCAACCAAATCAAAAGAGGTTATGCTCCAAACCCTTTTCATACCAAGACTAGTAGTAATAGCCCAATAAAACTTCCCATTCACAAACTTACACGAACCAATTAATCACATTCTATTCTGATAACACTGTATCCTTCGCCAAGAATTATTCCTTAGACTATACATATTGACCTCTCGAAAATCATGTAAACGACCCTTAATAGAAAAAATACGCATTATCTTATAATCATCATGGATCTCATCATATCCAAAATCATATATGAAACGGCCATCATTGCTCGATTTAGTTTCAAAATCAGGCAATTTCTTGTACTTTCTTATTGTTGGGTTTCCTAGAAACAATTCACTTGCCTCATTTACAAGACAAATCAATCCATTAATTGAACCCTCAATCACAAAAGATATACCGGAGTTTTTCATTTGATAATTCAAATTAGGTTTATCCATAACAGAACAGTCTTTCAAATTTAATTTGGTTGAGCAATCCTTAGCATGACCTATGATTGGTAAAGTCTTTATTTTTATTAGTTGAAAAACTTAGATGGTACATAATAAATTCAGGGATACCAATCAAAGCAAGCCAAGATTTTGAAATAGACCTGAACCGCAAAAGAGATTTCATTGGAAGCCTTGAGAAGATTGTTGTAACAAGATCAAAGCAAATCAAAATTTCTTTTTCGTTAGATTCTTAATTTTCTTGCTTTCCTTCAATTTTTCTCTCCATTCAACACTTCTGCAGGTTACATTCTGAATTCTTTGTGAAAATATTAGAGCAGACTAAGAAAGAAAGAAAGAAAGAATGAAGAAGTTTTACTTGTTTTTAATTGAACTGAAAATGAGGAAATATTTTCTTTTCTTGCTTGATTTATATTATAATAAATTTCATTTCAGATTATCACACATAAAATCATTTATGATTGGATAATAGTGAAGTAATTAAGAATGTATCAATGAATTTTGACTGAATCGTTGTGTGACCAAATGTTCAAATCTAATAGAGGCTATAAATGCTAAGTAATTCTTTTTCATCGATGAGAGCATTGGTGGATATATAAACTTATAGAATACATGATCACCAGGCACGTATCAACTATACAACAACAACAATGACATATCCAGTATAATTTCATAATGTGGGTTTGGGGAGGATAGAGTGTACACAGATCTTAGCTCTACCTCAAAGGCAGAGAGACTATTTCGTATCAATTATACAATAAATTAATTAAAATATGTGTCAATAACCTCAAAATTAGACCAATATTTCTCTCTATATATATATATAAAAAAGTTAGTCTTGTCAAAGTTAGAAATAGTCAACAATGCTGTAAATTTATTTTTAGCAATTATATACTACTCACGACACTTGGCAAAGATTTCAAATAAATATAAAATATGACCTCCTTTACATCTTCTACATAGGCGGATCCAGGATTTTATCTTTATGGGTTTAATTTCTAAGATTCTCAGCGTTGAACCCATTATATTTTAAAAGTTATGGATTTATATCTTCAATTTATTGCAAATCTTATGAAATTTTACATATAAATTTATGCTCCGAGTCCAAAGTATTGGGTTCAGATGAACTGATACTTTCACTTTACATCAGCCTCTGATCTTCTAAATATTACATGTTAATAATTATGTATAATTTGTTATTAATAATTTAATAACAAATTATACATAATTATTAACATGTATTATGTAGATGATTAAAGGTGGATGTAAAGTGAAGTACCGGGTTCATCTGAACTCAGTACTTTCAATGCGGAGCATAAATTTATATATAAAATTTCATAAGATTTACAATAAATAGTAGATATGAACCCATAACTTTTAAAATATAGAGGGTTCAATGCTGAGAATCTTAAAAGTTAAACTCATAAAGATAAAATCCTGAATCCGTCTCCGTAAAAGATGCAAAGGAGGTCGTATTTCTTGTTTCTTTGAAATCTTTGCCAAGTGTCGTGAGTAATATATAATTGCTAAGAATAAATTTACAGCATTGTAGACTATTTCTAACTTTGACAAGACTAACTTTTGTATATAGAGAGAAATATTATTTTAATTTTGAGGTTATTGATGCATATTTTAATTAATTTATCGTATAATTGATACGAAACAGCCTCTCTGTCTCTGAGGTAGAGATAAAGTTTGCGTACACTTTATCTTCCCCAGACACACATTATAAAATTATACTTAATATATTATTGTTGTTGTTGTTTATAATTGATACATGTCTAGTGATCATGTATTTTATAAGTTTATATACCTACCAACGCTCTTATCGATGAAAAAGAATTACTTAACATTTATAGCCTCTATTAGGATTTGAACATTCGGTCACACAACAAATCAGTCAAACCACACAGATACATTCATAATTACTTCACTATTAACCAATCATAAATGATTTTATCTGTGATAATCTAAACTAAAATTTATTATAATATAAATCAAGCAAGAAAAAGAAAACATTCCCTTATTTTCAGTTCAATTCAAAACAAGTAAAACTTCTTCTTTCTTTCTTTCATTCTTAGTCTGTTCTAATATTTTCACAAAGAATTCAGAATGCAACTTGTAGAAGTGCTGAATGGAGAAAGCATTGAAGGAAAGTAAGAAAATTCAGAATCTAACATGTCGCGATTCATATTTTCGCCCAAAGGGTTTGAATAAGGAGCAATGTTCAGGGCTCTAAGGATTTGTTAAAAAATAATAGAGTCTCCACCTAATTTTACAAAAATTAGAAAACCAATTAAAGAAGAAGAAGAAGAAGAAGAAGAAGAAGAAGAAGGAGAAGGAGAAGGAGAAGGAGCAGGAGCAGGAGGAGGAGGAGGAGGAGGAGAAGAAGAAGGAGAAGGAGAAAGAGAGCAGCGAGAAAAAATAAATGTGAGGTAGTGTCAAGTTGTCCAAAACCATGTGCACAAACCATGTGTCCAAAACCATGGGCTTTTTTCTTTATTTGTGTATTAAAATTAATTCTTTATTTCTTTATTTCTATATTTCTACAAATAAATATAATACAATATATCAATAAGGTAGAAAAATTATTAATGTCAAGCAAAAAGAATAAAATTTAAATTTTAAATAAATATAATAATTAATTAAAAAATAAAAATTAATTGAAATACAAATAAACTAATGAAAATTTTAATATTGGCAAAATAAGGATAATTATCAACAAATTGTGTAAAAAATTAAGAAAAATATGTAAAAATAATTTTATGCTACTTAACATCTAGAATCTTGAAGTATTAATTTTTAAATATGACGAGCCAAAATTGGGTATCAACTGTTGCCCCTTTTCGCTCGGAGATGATGAAAAAATATTTGGGCGAAGACGTTGACGTATAGCCAATTTGGCTCGGTGAGAAATAATATGTATACAAAAGAAAAATGACAGAATTTGAAAGAACTTTGATGAATTCGTCGTTCGTTGGCGGGGCTGAATTGTATTAAGATAATAATAGAGAAAAAATTATTCAGGGATAAAATATTCATGTACCTTCGATACTGCTTTCAAATTGCCCCAGTGTCGAGCTATGAGATGCAAGGTTATGTACCTGCTGAGAAAGAAAAGAATGGTTATGTTATGGTAATGACCCAATATCTCTCCGTAGAAGGCGGAAAATTCAATTTAGAATATGTCACTTTAAACGAGGTGACGACCCAACGTGTCTCTTTGAAAGGCAGACGAACCAATTTAAAATATGTCACCTTAAACAAGTGACGACCCAACATGTCTCTTTGAAAGGCGGACGATCCAATTTGAAATATGTTACTCTGAACAAGGTGACGACCTAATGTGTCTCTTTGAAAGGTGGACGATCCAATTTAAAATATGTTATTTTGAACGAGGTGATGATCAAATGCAATATAACATGTCACGCTGAAGGAGGTGATGATCCAATGCAATATAACATGTCACGCTGAAGGAGGTGACGATCCAACATATGTCATGCTGAAAGAGGTGACGGTCCAATGCAATATAACATGTCACGCTGAAGGAGGTGACAATCCAATGCAATATAATATGTCACGCTGAAGGAGGTGACGATCCAATGCAATATAAGATGTCACGCTGAAGGAGGTGACGATCCAACATGATATGTCACGCTGAAAGATGTGAAGATCTAATGCAATATAACACATCACGCTGAAGGAAGTGACGGTCCAACGCAATATAACATGTCACGCTAAAGGAGGTGACGGTCCAATGCAATATAACATGTCACACTGAAGGAGGTGACGATCCAATATGATATGTCACACTAAAAGAGGTGACGATCTAATGCATATAACATGTCACGCTGAAGGAGGTGACAATCCAACATGTCTCTTTGAAAGGCGGACAACCCAATAGGAGTAATATAAATTTGCAACCAATTATGTAATATTAGGAAATTATTTTAATTCAAACTCAAGAATTGAAAGAGTTTCATGCTATCACTAATGTGATAATTTACGAGTATAAGATTTATACAATATTATTATAAATTATTTTTTATACCATCAAGTTATCCAATATATATTTATACGTAAACCTATTTAAAATATATAATTTAATTTTTGAAAGAAGACAAGTTACTCATTAAAATAGGTAAATATATGAACAACCACAATAATATATCCAATAGATTTTCACAAGTAGATTTAGGGAAGATGAGATGTAAAAATATCGATTTTCAAAAATAGATTTGAAAGAGAAGCAAAAGTAAAAGATTAAGACAAAGAAAGTAAATATGAGCATTGTTATAAAATTATTTATACTAATGGTAAACCACACTTAAATCGGTGGTAATATGTAAAACCTAGTTTCTCCTGAACTTAAATAGACAAAAGCATCTTTTTTTTCTCCATTTATCTTTTTACCTTTTTTTCATGAATTACGTGAATGCCAAAAATAATTTGTTTTTTTGTTTTGTCAGAAGAAAAGGACGAAAGAAAAGAAACTGAAACCAATACATTATATATAAGCCCCCAGAAAAAACCTACGCAAAATCACCAAAAAAAATAAAGAATGATGGTACTTATGCACCAATAAATTGACAATTTAGATTATTATTTTCTATTGATGATAAAATCACAAGATTTCTATGTCAGATACATTTATATAAAAGTATTAATTGCTGGTATTTTTTAATACTTTTTGAATTACTGATGTAAATACTTTTAAGCACTTTCTTAAGGTTCATCTATTCTCTCAGAATTGTTATGATAAAACCCCAAAAGAAACCTTCAAAAAATAATGAGTAATATACAATAAATACATAAAATATAACAGCCCTTTGCAAATAAAATGCATAAAGTTGAACTCTTACAAATCATTACTTATACAATTGAAATCATCACAACGTCTGCCGCTTTTATTCTTGCTGTATTTCTGGTTCATTTTGCGAAAGGGGACAAACTAGACTTTGAATGTAGAAATCCGTCAAAAGACCATAATCAAATCTACTAGTTTGTGAATATCTGATTGAGTTATCCTCTGAATTGTATATCATGAAAGTTGATTTAAACATAAGCAAAAATTCAACTCTTTTTGACAAGAAAAGGATTGAGAAAGAAAATAATCCGCAGGATCTGGAGCATAATTGAAGGTAAACATCTTCATCCAATATTCTTTATTCCCATACTCCTTCATAGCCCACACATCTATTTGAGTTGTGGAATTATTAGAAATCATTAGAAGATTAGTTCCCAGCACACCCAGCACGAGAACACCATCCCCTTCTCCATTGCAAGGCCGCTCCACGTTTTTTCAATTCTCATCAGCCAAATCAAAAGAGGTTATGCTCCAGCGTCTTTCCATACCTACACTAGCGTTAGTTATTTAAAAATAGAATATATTTTGTGAAGCATATATATTATATGTTGCTGCAAAAAAAATAATTTTTGTGGGGACAGATTGGTGCCACAGAAAACTATAGTTTTGATACGAATCAAGGCTACCCTAAAAATAATTACCGGTGACATGCGACGCCACAAAAAGTGGATATTTAGTGGCGATATGATGATCCAAGAGGTGCCATTGAGGAAATCTTGGAGACTTGTCTACGTAAGATATTTATACTTTATGTGTATATTTTTATTAATATATTGTTAATTTTATATGTATAACTGAAAATTTCTCGACTAAATTTATAAAAATATTTTTTAAAAAAATAATTTTACTTATTTTATTTTAAAATAGATTTTATCTGACTTGCTCTTTATATACTCCAAAAAATTATTTAAAACCTCACTGTTTTTACTCTTCGGATTGCGCCGAAGTTGATTGTTTTTTGTTATTTCTTTCTTTTATAATTGTTGTCTTTCATTGTTTTTGTTAATAATGCCTTGATTATTTTTTTTAATGAACATCCTTGAGTGATTTTTTTTTTCTCAATTGAAAACTTGTAAAGTTAAATATTATGTAGTTTGATTTAAAAATTTTTTATGCACCCACTTATTTAAAAAAATTATTTACTTTCTAAGTTTCAACACTCTTAATCAAATTTCTGGCTACGCCACTGGTCGAAAGTATATAGTGAGAATACTTTATCATACGTTGAAGTACTCAATTAGAACATATCCAATTTGTTTAATCTAAGAGTATATTTTTGGTAATTTGTAATAATTATAAATTCATGTCATTTGAGAATATCCTGCTAGTCTAAATAGTGGAAAATATAGCAAAACACCTTGTTCTAATCAGCATGTAATTAATAACAGTAAAAAATTGATATATTTCAAGCCAAAATTATTATAAAATAAGTGAAACTTCTAACAAAGAGTAAGACTCAAAAAATGCAAGGCAAAATTTGAAGGAAATCTAATACATAAAAAACTTAAGGCTTTTAGACCTTCAACTGCCAAAATATAAGAAGGAAATCTAAGTAAACAAAAACACAATACAGGTAAACATTTCCTCGTTAACAAGTCATATTTTTCTTCTATCGCTAGTATAAATATTTATAGCATTATATTAATTATTTAAAATAGAAAATATTATTGTGGAGCATATATATTACATGTTGCTGTGAAAATAAGAATTTTTGTGGCGACAGGTTGGTGCTACAAAAAACTATAGTTTTGGTACGATCCAAGACTGTCACTAAAAACAATTAGACAAACATAGCCACAAAAGTGAGGTTTTTGTGGCGACTCATATGTGTAGCCGCAAAAAAGTATCTACCACTTTAGTCTAGCCAACGACCATTGGATCGTCATAAAAGGGCTTTTGCTGATGACTTTGTAACTTTTTGTGATGACTTAACCCCCCGCCCCTTTTTTTGTATATAAGTTGTTCTTGAGTAACGCCATTTCTTGAAAGTTCAACAGTAAAAATGGCTCTTTAATGATTCATGAGTAATAAAAGTAGGTTTTATGGAAAACTACAACACATAACCGTGTCTTCAAGCATAGTCATATATTCTAATAAGCACTAAATAATAATTAAAACTAAAGTGTTATAAATATATTTGTATTATAGTAAATGTCTATAAATGTATTTGTATTGTAGTAGATACATATGTTTATATTATAGTGAAAGTATATCTTTTGAAAAAAAGTTAGGAGAAATTATCCCTATAAATAGAGAGGTTCTCCTTCATTGTATTTCATCCCATCAAGAGAAATAAGAACTTCTCTCCTTCTCTGTTTCTCTACAATATTTTTGTTCTTTCTTTATTATTTCATAACACGTTATTGACACGATTCTCTGCCTTGACCACTCACTTTGAAAGATATGAGGTAAGAAAAAATTAAAATTTCTTTTTCAAAAGATGTATTACTTAACCACAGGAATGATATTCCTTTGGTGATATTGTCGCTCTACGATTCTACCGTCTCAAAATTTGAAGGACAAGGTATTTTTTTTCTCTTTCTTTTAATATGACTAATCTTACAAAACTTGATTTCGTTGCCCTTCAAAGTTCGGGCGAGAACTACCTTTCATGGGTTTTGGATGCTGAAATCCATATGGATGCAATGGGTCTTGGATACACCATTAAAAGTGAAAATAAAGCATCAAACCAAGATCGTGATAAGAATATGATATTCTTGCGTCATCATATTGATGAAATTCTGAAAATTGAACATCTCATGATTAAGAATCCACTTGTTTTGTGGAATATCCTAAAAGAAAGGTATGACCACCTGAAGATGGTCATCCACCCAAAGACACGATATGATTGGATCAATCAAGACTATAAGTTTGTACACGAATATAACTTTGCAATGTTTAGAATTTTTTCTCAGTTGAAACTATGTGGAGAGACAATTAATGATGTTGATATGATTGAATATGTAGTCGTACACAAAATTAATTGAGAGCTCCGGAAGAGCTAATGTGTTACTATCCGAAGGAATGAAATTATTGTAGTAAGTCTCAAAAGGAAACTTATAAGTTTCAAAGACATTAAAAAGGGATTGAGACTATAAATTATGGGAAGATCTAATATCTTCATATTACTACAACTGAAGCGGGTTATAAATATTTGTTGGAATGAGGAAGCACCACAACTAAAGTTTGATATGATAATAAATAATGAAAATACGTTGGACACAATATTTTACGTGGAAAACCCTCACAAAAATAGAGGGAAAAAACCACGGGTAGAAGGATTCACTATATAAATATGGGAATACACTACTCTCAATTACAAGGAGAAAACACTTGTAAAAGGAATAACTCACTAAAGAGGACACTCAAGACTACAATATTTGTCTTGGTGTATAACTTTCTTTATGTTCTTACTCTTTTGGATTATAATTTTTGTGGAAATTTTTGGATCAGTGTATATAAAATAATGAAAGCAAAACGTTCTATTTATAATAGAACTATACCGTGTAGAAGGGTGTAAAAGAAGAGATCAATTTGGACAAGGTTTGTCCTCTTTTTTCTTTTTCCATTTGAACAAGGTTTGTCCTTTTTTGTCCTTTTCCTTGTCTGACTAGCTTTGTTGAGCAATGTTATAAAATTATTTAAACTAAGGGTAAACTACACTTGAACCGGTAGTAATATGTAGAACCTAGTTTTCTCATGAACTTAATTTTTTCTTAAAATAGACAAAAGCATCTTTTTTTCAGCATTTGTCTTTTTACCTTTTTTTTTTCATGAATTACGTGAATGCTAATAATGACTTTTTCTCCTTTGTTTTGTCAAAAGAAAAGGACGAAAAAAAAACTGAAACCAAGACTTTATATATAAACCCCGAGAAAAAAAAACAACAGAAAACTCACAAAAAAATCATGATTTTTATGCACCAACAAAAATGGAAAAGAAAAAAACAATTTCATATATTAAAATATATAACCCATAATACATTGCAAGAATATAAAGAATAGACGATGATCAACAACTAGCTGCACCTTTTACATGTCAACATTATTTTCTACTGGATTATAGTCTCTGAAATCAACCCATAAACACATAGACACGTCGAAAATTTCGCGCCAAAGAGGGTGAATCATTTCAAGGCAATAATATCCTCCGGTCATTTTCTAAGAAGTTAAGATGTAGTGTTGTAACATTAAGATCTGATTCATTAGTGCCAATCCACGAAGTTTCAACTTTGGGGTTAAATCCTCGATGTAATTAACCAGTTTCTTTGAATAAAGAGATAGAATTACGCCGCAATAATTAAAGTAGTAATGATACATGGACTTCAAGATTGCTTTATCTTGATCACAATCATACTCTTCCTCTTTTTTCAACTCATCATTTTGGGACGTTCCGCCTTGTTCAAAATTTTCAAATTCAGGCTCTTTTTTGTTCAATACTTCTTCTGAAGTTAACCTTTTGAATTCATAGATTTCAGATATGGGACGTTTTCCTTTGCGGATTGCTACTTTTCGTTCTTCAATTTTCACATCTTTCGCGTCTTGTTGATTTTATGAATTGTGATTTCCTCCTTCGTTGTTCTCTCGATTCGTCGTCAGTTCTTCCATTTTGACTCTGTGTGAAAAGAAAGAAAGAAAGAAAGAGAGCAAGAAGTATTTTTACTTGTTTCAAATTGATGAACTGAAAAAAATGGTAGATTTAACTGTCTTATAGTAAGGACCTCTGCTTAAGGGCACAACTTCTTTTAATTAAGAGTAATGGGAAAATATACCTCTAAATTTTGCGAATTGGAGCGGATATACCCTTGTTAAAAAAGTGGTGCATATATGTCCTTGCCTTTTAACAAATGGTGCATATATACCCTCTTTGTCAAACAAATGGTGCATATTTACTATTTTTCGTTAACAGACTGAATTTTAAAAAAATTAAAATTGGTTTTTTAATTTTAAAAAGGTCACATGACTTTTAAAAATTACCTCGCTCATTTTTTTATCGCTCCAGACCCGTCCCAACTAAAAATAATTCAGTTCCTCTTTTATTCAGATCCGTTCAAAACTCATTTTATGACTGAGTAAAAGAGGGATTGAGACCTTTGTGTCATTTGGGTCCGGTCTAGAGGGGTTAAAAATATCTTATTAGGAGTAATGTCAATTTGAAATCAATCATGTAATATTAGGAAATTATTTTAAATCAAACTCAAGAATTGAAGAGTTTCATGCTATCACTAATGTGATAATATATGAGTCTAAGATTTATACAATGTTATCATAAATTATTTTTTATGCCATCAATTATCCAAAATATATTTATACGTAATTCTATTGAAAATATAAAATTTAATTTTTGAAAGAAGGCAAGTTACTCATTGAAATAGATAAATATATGAGCAACCAAAATAATATATCCAGTAGATTTCCACAAGTAAACTTAGGGAATATGAGATGTAAAAATGTCAATTTTCAAAAAAAAAATTGAAAGAGAAGCAATAGTTAAAAATTAAGACAAAGAAAGTAAATATGAGCACTGTTATAAAATTATTTATACTAATGGTAAACCACACTTAAACCAGTGGTAATATATAGAACCTAGTTTTCTCCTCAACTCAATTTTTTTAAAAAAAAATAGACAAAAGCATCTTTTTTTCTCCATTTGTCTTTTTACCTTTTCTTTCATGAATTACGTGAATTCCAAAAATAATTTATTTTTTTGTTTTTTCAGAAGAAAAGGACGAAATAAAAGAAACTGAAACCAATACTTTATATATAAGCCCCCAGAAAAAAGCTACGCAAAATCACAAAAAAATATGATGGTTCTTATGCATCAACAAATTGACAATTTAGATTATTATTTTCTATTGATAATAAAATCACATGATTTCTATGTCAGATACATTTATATAAAAGTATTAATTGCTAGTATTTTTTTAATACTTTTCGGATTACTGATGTAAATACTGTTGAAGCACTTTCTTAATGTTCATCTATTCTCTCAGAATTGTTATGATAAAACTCCAAAAGAAACCTTAAAAAACTAATGAGTAATACAAAATAAATACATAAAATATAACAACCTTTTCCAAACAAAATGCATAAAGTTGAACTCTTACAAATCATTACTTATACAATTGAAATCATCACAACGTCTGCCGTTTTCATTCTTGCTGTGTTCCTGGTTCATTTTGTGAAAGGAGACAAACTAGGCTTTGAATGTAGAAATTCGTCAAAAGACCATAATCAAATCTACTAGGGTTATGAATATCTGATTGAGTTATCCTCTGGATTGTATATCATGAAAGTTGATTTAAACATAAGCAAAAACTCACCTCTTTTTGACAAGCAAAAGGATTGAGAAAGAAAATAATCTGCAGGATCTGGAACATAATTGAAGTAAACATCTTCATCCAAGATACTTTATCCCCATACTCCTTCATAACCCACACATCTATGTGAGTTGTCAAATTATTACAAATCATTGAAAGATTAGTTTTCAACACTCCTAGCACGAGAACACCACCCCCTTCTCCATTGCAAGGCCGCTCCACTTTTTTCCATTTCTCATCAACCAAATCAAAAGAGGTTATGCTCTAGCTCCTTTATGCACCAACACCAACAGTAGTAGCCCAATGAAGCTTCCCATTAACAAACTTACCTGAACTAATTAGTCGTGCCCCATTTTGAGGACAATCAATTATTCGCCAAGAATCATTCTTTAGACTACACACACTGACCTCTTGAAAATTACGCAGACGCCTACTAATAGTATAAATTTGCACTACCTTATAATCATTATGGATCTTATCATATCCAAAACCATATATGAAACCGCTCGATTGAGTTCTAAAGTCAGACAATTTCTTGTACTTTCTTATTGTTGGGTTCCATAGATATAATTCTTTTGCCTCATTTACAAGACAAATTAATCCATTGATGGAACTTTCAATCAAAAAAGATATACTAGAGTTTCTCATGAGATAATCCAATTCAGATTTGTTATTATTAGCCAATAAATTCAGATGAAACTTGATAAACTCAGGGCTAGAGATTAAAGCTAGCCAAGATTTTGAAACAAACCTGAATTTCAAGAGAGATTTGACTGGAAGCCTAGAGAGGATTTCAACAACCACTTCAGTTGGTAAAAGAATGTTTGTGTGTTGATGGAAGGTTTCATCAGATACTGGAAGTTCTTTTGATAAGCATAAAACCTCAATTTTAGAACTTAATACTTTTTCTAATTCTCTCTCTTCCATGTCTTCTTGATTTATTAATCCCTCATCAGATTCTGAATTTTCTCGCTTTACTTCAGTGTTGGTAGATAGCATTTTAGTCTTAATTTGTGAAAAACTGAAAATATTGGATCTAATAAAGAAAGAAAGCAAGTAAGAATTTTTTTTTAACTTCTTTAGAATTGAACTGAGAATTGCTAGCACTAAAATCAATAAATATTAATATCAGAGGATATATGTGTCACAGAAATTATAAAGCATATACTGACAAGTGACAAGTGTGTGTTTTTATTTGCTGTTTGCATCCTATTTTTTTAAATGATTTTCACCCTAATATATCCTTTTCTCGCAAAATAATATTAATTTTTTTCTTGAATTAGCATAACTGTAAAATAGAAAAACACACACAAAAAAAAAAGACTACAATACAAAACAGATATGGTGACTCTTAATTTGTAAAAATGTTGGAGCCGATAAAGAAAGAATTATTTTAATTGTTTTGAATTGAACTATGAATGAGGAGATGGTGCTATCTCTCGCTAGATTTATAACTTGAAAAAAGGAAACATTTTCATATCAAATCAAAATAAACTTTCATAATATCTGATCCCACCATAAATTGCAAGCAAACTAATAACTAGATTCAGTTTAGTGAAACAAAATTAAAAATTTTAAACTGATGCTCCAAGAAATTATTTAAATACCCTAATAATAATACATGGACCTCAAAATCGCAACGATTTCCCAAACAGTTAAGAAGTGGTGCTGTAACATTTAGATCTTAGTCACCAGTGCTTGTCCATGAATTTTCAAGTTGACGATTAAAGCCTCGATGTGATTAATTAGTTTCTTAGATATAGAATATGGAATTACGCCATCATGATTGAAATATTAATGATTCATGGACCTCAAGATTGCCAAATCCTGATTCATAATCATACTCATCTTCTTCTTTTAACTCAATTTCGAAAGTTCCTCCACTTTCAAGATTAAAAAATCTAGGCACAATTGGCTTCAATTCATATAATTCAGACATGAGAGGCTTTATTTTTCTCACTTCGACCTGCGATTTTTTTGAATTTGGTTGCTTTTGAAAATGAAATGAGAATGAGGAGATAGTTCTTTCTCTTGCTCCATTTATAACACTAAAATCAATAAAATATTAATTGAACTGAATCTCACTTCAAATTAAAATCGAAAAATAGTTCACATTTATAGTACATAATTGTCTTTTTCAAAATGGGTCACGTTTATATTATTTTACTGATCTGTCATGATTCGTGACTAGTAAATCTGGGGGCTTATGTGGATAACTACAATAGGTAGGAATATTCTCAAGCAAAGCCACACATTCTAATATGAAAAGTTACATAACTTTATATGTATGTATGCATATTTTTTTCGACGTATTCATATTTTAAATATTGTAGATCAGCCTGCGGCTGTACGCGAACAAACTGAAATGGGAAAGAAAGCAATTTCATATATCAAAATAATCTGTTCCCACAAATAATTTCCAGCTGAACCAATTTCCAAATTAATAATCCAATGTAATAACTAGATCCAGTTTACTAAAAGAAAAATTGACAACTTCGACTGAAATTAAAAAATGTTTCTATGAAGAGTTAGATCTTGAATATCTAGTCTCTCACATTCCGAAATCGACCCATAACCGTATAGACAAGATGAAAATTTTGCGATAAAGCAGGTGAATTAATTCGGGGTAATAATACACTCTAGTCATTTCCCAAATAGTTAGAAAGTCATGTTGTAACATTAAAATCTTAGTCGTTAAAGTCTGTCCGTGAACTTTCAAATTGGGGACTATATAATTAATGAGTTCCTCTGAATAAGGAGATGGAATTACTCCGCCATGATTGAAGTAGTAATGATACATGGATTTCAAGATAGCTTTATACTGATCAAAATCATACTCTATCTCTTCTTTCAACTCATCATATTTGGATGTTCCTCTTTGTTCAAAATTAATGGAAAATCCAGGCTCAAAGTATAAAGCTTCGATTTTAGAACTCAATACTTCTTCTGGAGTTAACATTTTGAATTCATATATTTCAAACATAGGATATTTTCCTTTGTGTATTGCTACTTTTTGTTCTGAATCGTGATTTCGTCCTTGGTTGTTCTCTCCATTCATTAGCACTTATTCCATTTTTGACTCTCTATGAAAAGAAAAAGAAAAAAAAGAATTGCGGTAAGACAAAAAAGCAAAAATGAAGAAGGTAAATAAGATCAACAACGTTGTACACTTATTATAACGTTGGTGCATATTACCGTAACATGATAGACAAAAGCATCTTTTTAGAAGACGTTTCTTTCTTGTTTTTCAGAAGAAAAGAGACAAAAATAGTTTGGAATAAAATCACAAAAAACATGAGCGGTACATGCACAAATTGGCAATTTAGATTTTTTTTTAATGATCATAAAATCACAAGATTCGTGAGACTTCTTAGGGTGTAGTCGGTATGAAGAAAAATATTTTTCATGAAAAATATTCTCTTAGAAAGTGTTTTCTAGGAAAATAAGTGAGCTTCTTACTTATTTTATTGTGTTTGATATGTATGTAAAAAAATATTATCCTAAAATTATTTATATATAATCTAAATAAATACTATGAGTGACCAGAATTGTGTGGTGGAGATGGTGGAATTAATACGAGAATGGGGTGAAGATGAGCTGTGTTGGAGGGTGGAAGGACACACTGAGCAACTTATTTTCCTAAAGAAAATATTTTTCAAAAATTTTGATAAACCGAATATGAGAAAATCAGAAACATTTTTCGTCATATTGAATACTAGGGGTGTACATAGTGCGGGTTTTTTCGGATTCTTTAAATATCAAACTAAACCAATTATATCAGATTTTTAAATCTATAAACTACATGAA
Organism: Datura wrightii; assembly: GCA_035772735.1. NCBI lineage: Eukaryota > Viridiplantae > Streptophyta > Magnoliopsida > Solanales > Solanaceae > Datura > Datura wrightii. Next base: position 19,465,898 of record JASDFA010000016.1, on the reverse strand, counting down.
ATCAATAAAAGTCGGAATTTTTCAACCTCGGTTTTTTTTTGAATTTTTTGGTTTTATCGGATTTTTTGGATTTTTTGTTGCCGATAACGTCTTCATATAAAACATATAACTTATACTTGAAATATTTCTTTAATTCTAGTAACATACAACTATCTAAGGTGGTTTTTAGTTAAGAAAATAACAAAAAAAAAAATGAGATGAGTGTTGGCATTATACTAAAAGATTCAACAAAAAAGATAATGAAATCACATAAAATAACTACAGGTAATTAATAAATCAGAACAAAAATGATCATACTCTAAAAGTATTAATTATATAACTAAATATTTTAAAAAAAAATAAGTTATGTGTTTTCACTGTGTAAAGTAACCAATGCAAAATTAAAAAATAGGTACATTTCTTTTGTTAGCATTAATATTTTTTGGTTTTGGTTTGAAATTTACTTTTGTCAAAAATATGTATTTGTGAGCTATAAAACTTATTGAATCATTCAAAATTCGAAGTACAAGCTTGAAATAATATGGTAAAGACAAAAACTATGAAAAAAATTAAGAAATATTTATAAATTATATGTAAACTAGTTAACTTATTTGCGCTTTGCGCAGTCATTGAAAAGTCATGTAAAAACTCTAAGTTAATCAAATCTCTTTTTAAATTAAACTTAAAAGTATTGTAACATAATATATTTTTCACTCATCAAAATTTCTCTTAGGTAACCAAAAACATAGAAAAGTAAAACAAAGAAAAGAACAAATTCCTGTTTTTGCTTAAATTGAACATGAAAGGAATCAACTTTTAATCATAAAATTAAAATGAATAAAAATTAATATTTCAACCACATAACAGAAAATTTTGGTCTTTGATCAAATTGGAGTACTTGTGATATTATTTAAAATATAACAAAAATAAAAAAAAAAGTTTTAGAATATGAAAAAGGACTTCTGTAATTTAGCGTTGATAGTTCAATAAGTTACGGGCTAATTAAATATATTTAGAATCGTGTTAGATAAATTTAAACTATAGATAAAGTACCAATTTCTAATGATTGAAGAAAAATTAGGTCTGAAGCAACAACATCTATTTTGCTATTGTTTTCAACCCACTTACGTAACTACTTTATAGGGATTGAAAATGATAAACATATAATATTTATATTCTGCCTTTTTAATGTAATAAGATATTATTGAGTGGCGCAAAATAGATGCAAAATTAAATTAAATTGAGAAAAAAACATAGTTAATTCATATAGAAAATATGAAAGGAAAAGTTGAACACTAATTTTCAGCTAAACACTATCAAGATGAAACAGAAAGGTTTTTTTTTATCTTTCCTGATGTTATTTTAAAGGAAATAATAAAAAAATTAAGTCAGTGCCATATTTTACATAATGAAAATAATAAATTAAGCCAGTGCCATATTTTTTTCAATTATGTATCTCAAAAATAATTTTTTTTTTGATAATTTTTTTCACCATTTACTCTCACAATCACATCTTTCTTATGAATTTTAAAAGTAAATTTAGAAAAAATGATTGGACTTACACATCTTCTAGACTACTGATGATGATATCAAAAACAAAAAAAAAACTTAGTTCAAGGTGCATTATATAAGGTGTCTGTAAAGTAGATATTCACTTTAAGATACATTCAAATAAATTAGAAAATCTCTCAACTGCTTTGTATAATTTCATATGAAATTTCATATAGTCATAGTTTCTGATAAAGAATGGTCAATCTTCAATATTGAAATTTTTAGATGATGAAATTATTAAATGCTAGAATTTTTTTAAGTACTGAAATTTCGTGGAAGAAATAGTATTTATAATGAGTTAAAAATTAATTACCACATCTTTTCAAAGAATCGATGCATCCCATTAAAATATATGACACCTTTTTATATTTAATTTTTTGAATCACTCTAAACTAAAAAACAGTTTTCTTATTAATTTTCATCATCATCTTCTTCGTAGATATACTACAAAATTCTTTTTAGAAGTTAGAACTGATGGCTTGTTTGAACAAACTTCTAAAAATAAGTTTTGGAGAATTATTTAGCTTCTGAAAAAGAGTTTCAAAGAAACACTTATTTTCTTTCAAAAATTTGGCCAAACAACTCATTTTATTTTTAAAATAAGCATTTTTATCTCTCAAAAGCTTAGATAAGCAGGCTATAAATCTTATTCTCTCTCCTTGTTTCCATCTCTATATTTCTTTGCTCTCCATTGAATCACTAAGAGTACTCAATATTTAGCGGATCAATTTAAGGAAAATAAAAGAGACATAATGATAGAAGATTGATCATTCTTTATCAGAAACTATGACTATAGGAAATGGAAGAATAAGATAAGATGCACGTGGTGAAAGCACAAAACAAGAACCAATTTAATTCCTCAATCATACACATTATATTAAAAAAATGAAATCAGTCGTACCATGTTAGTCCTTTTGTTTTTCAAATTTCTAAAAAGTCTTTATCCTTTCATGTATCAAAAAATAATCCAAGAATAAGAAGCACCAATAGAGTTTTTAGGTTTTGGAGTTATGAAATATAGGGATATTACTATGTTAGATATTTAAAAAATTAAATTATCAATATTTTGCCGTTGTTACTGGTTATCAACTTCCTAGCTTTGTCCATTCCTGCCTTCCCTATGGTAATCTAACAGAAAATCACTATCAAGCAATCAAAAATATGAGACCATATGGACCTCTTTGGTGCAGTCAAGTAAAAGAAAAATAGTAAAAGGTAGCATTATGGAAGAAACTTTTACCACTTTAGCTATGCATTACGTGTCTTCCCACTGCAAAATCTTTTCTCTTTTTTTTTTATCCCTCTTCTCTAGATTCTCTTCCTCATTCACACCCCTTGATGTGTTCATTCCCTTAATCCGCTCTTCTATAACAATTTTATTTTTTCTTGAATTATCACTATTTCTAGGACCTAAAAGTATAGCTTACCCTCTCTAAAGAATTCTCATGATTGATTGATCTGTAATCTTTTAATTTGAAGATCTCATTACTTCACATCTACTCGTTTTTCATTTTAACGTCGTTAGTTTAAGACCTTGGAATAAAAAATTATTTCTCATATTAATTGAGTAAGCAATTTTCTTTTTGAATCTTAATCACACCGAAACAAGGACAAAACGTTATAAAATATCATAATCAATCAACTTTTAACATCTTTCACATCTATCACAATTAATTTATAGTTATATTTCAACCTTTTAACAAAAATAAAAATTCTGTACAATAGAAATATATAAACTGAGAATAGGCAAAAATAAAAAGCTAAAAAAGGATAAAAGATTAAAAAAATAGGTAGTTATTTGCTAAACCTTGCACTGTGTAATGTGAATGTATATTGCAGCTACTAATATAATAATAGGGCCAAGGAAGAAGACTCAACATTCAGAGTGAAACTGGAAATGAAATTTCAAAGATGCTAATAATACCTGCAATTATATCCTTGACCTGCACAGATCCATGTTCCTTTGGTCCCAAAATTTTATTTATTGAGAGGGACAATTCTTTTCTCCTGGTAATTATCTTGGACCTCCAACAGTGACTTTTTGGAGTATGCAGTAGAACTACAATTAGTTCTTTATTATTTAGTAACTGAATGAGAAGAGTTAAGAAAAAAGCATCGTCCAAAAAAATCACATCTTCAACTAAATATAGAACAGTAAATATATATTATACAAGTAAACGATCACAACATATTCAATTTCTATATTTTCTTGTTTAATTATTTAAAAAAGACTTATTATATAAGTGCGGGATACAAAATATTTACTTGCAATTTTTTTCTGCTTGAGGGCTTAAAATAAAGAGAAGACATCAAAAGAAGAAAACTCTCGTCCCAAATTATTCAAGAAACAAGACCTTTTATTTCTTTTTGTCCAAACCTATAAAATTAGATTCTGACCCAAAAAAAAATGAGAAAATAGAGCCTAAAGAATCGGTGTAGAGAAAAGTTATTGTGTTTAATAACCCGGATAAGAATTATAAAATATAATAAACAAGAATGTCATATCAAATCTTGTTGTTAGATTTGTTTCAATTTTTTAATCTCAAAGCTAATGAAGATTAATATAATTATTTTGTACTCATCTCTAGACTTTGAAGCCTTGAAAAACCTACAAAACATGAGAAAGTTAAGAAAATAACAAATTTAGAGAGAGAAGAGATTTACCTTAGGAAAAAGATAGAGAGAATCAAGGAAAAAATAAAAAATATTGAGGAACAGTAACATATGCATAACCCAACACCAGTCCGAGAGTCAAGGATCAAGTAGATATTTGGTCTGAGATTTGCCAATATCAGAAGTCTAGAATTGAAGGGGTAAATTATTAATCCTCTCAAGCCCTAGAATGGAATTGGCCTCACCATGAATTTGAATATGTAAACTTACATGAAAAACAGGGCTTTCAACCGCAAGAGACCTATATGAAGGGGTGTGTTTGTTGGAAATTTTATTAAGACGGTTGGATTGTGGGAGCGTGTATTTGTGTTTATCCTGGACTCTGTATTTTTTAAAGAAGAAATTTTTTTAAAATATGAAAAAAGAGAAATATATTCCCTGAATTGTGAGGGCGCTACATAAGCGGGTCTAGGTTTCTCTTTTATTATTTTTAAAACTATACACATATACTTTTGGGTGGTTTGGTTTGTTTTGACCTTTTCTTAAGTTAAAACCAAACCAAACCAAACTAGTTATGATCGGATTTTTTACAACACCAAACAAAATCGAACCAAACCACTAGTTGGAGTTTTTTCTTGGTTGATTTGGATTATTGGATTGATGCGTTTTATCAGTTTGCTTTGTAAACCCCTGTTGAATACACTCTTAGTGTTAACTGTCGATGTATTTACATTAAAGTGTTAACCGCTTCCTTTTTATTTTTATTATTATTATGAGAGTAATAATCAGTTGAAGCAAAAGAAAGTCTCTTTTACAGGTCTTCTCCTGTAATATTCTTTGTATCAGATTCTTTAACATCAACTTGTGAATAAAGTTCTCCCTGAAATATATGATATTTTTTCTATAATTCGATAAATAGAGAAAATATAAAAGCTCTTTACAAAAAAAATGTATAAAACGAAACTCTTACAAATCATTACTTACTGTTATAATGCACGACCTAGATATTTATTTTAAACTTAACTATTTACCTACAAATAAAACAGGTTGTCTAACATGTTTCACTTAAGTGAGTAAATGCAGTAAGTAAAGAAGACAATGATTTTAGCGTGAAAAACACCCGACTTAAAAGGTAAAAAAACACGACCTGTACTCCACAGGATTTTCTCCAACTCCACTAACTTCTACGAACCTCTTCAACATTAGATTACAACTCTTGTAACCTAAAGGAATTATAAACTCTAATTCCTATCTTCTTACACTCCTTCCCACGAATGTATTCCTAAACATTAGTCACCAGTGCTTGTCCATGAATTTTCAAGTTGACGATTAAAGCCTCGATGTGATTAATTAGTTTCTTAGATATAGAATATGGAATTACGCCATCATGATTGAAATATTAATGATTCATGGACCTCAAGATTGCCAAATCCTGGTTCATAATCATACTCATCTTCTTCTTTTAACTCAATTTCGAAAGTTCCTCCACTTTCAAGATTAGAAAATCTAGGCACAATGGGCTTCAATTCATATAATTCAGACATGAGAGGCTTTATTTTTCTCACTTCGACCTACGATTTTTCTGAATTTGGTTGCTTTTGAAAATGAAATGAGAATGAGGAGATAGTTCTTTCTCTTGCTCCATTTATAACACTAAAATCAATAAAATATTAATTGAACTGAATCTCACTTCAAATTAAAATCGAAAAATAGTTCACATTTATAGTACATAATTGTCTTTTTCAAAATGGGTCACGTTTATATTATTTTACTGATATGTCATGATTCGTGACTAGTAAATCTGGGCGCTTATGTGGATAACTACAATAGGTAGGAATATTCTCAAGCAAAGCCACACATTCTAATATGAACAGTTATATAACTTTATATGTATGTATGCATATTTTTTCGATGTATTCATATTTTAAATATTGTAGATCAGCCTGCGGTTGTACGCGAACAAACGGAAATGGGAAAGAAAGCAATTTCATATATTAAAATAATCTGTTCCCACAAATAATTTCCAGCTGAACCAATTTCCAAATTAATAATCCAATGTAATAACAAGATCCAGTTTACTAAAAGAAAAATTGACAACTTCGACTGAAATTAAAAAATGTTTCTATGAAGAGTTGGATCTTGAATATCTAGTCTCTCACATTCCGAAATCGACCCATAACCGCATAGACAAGATGAAAATTTTGCGATAAAGCAGGTGAATTAATTCGGGGTAATAATACCCTCTAGTCGTTTCCCAAATAGTTAGAAAGTCATGTTGTAACATTAAAATCTTAGTCGTTAAAGCCTGTCCGTGAACTTTCAAATTGGGGACTATATAATTAATGAGTTCCTATGAATAAGGAGATGGAATTACTCCGCCATGATTGAAGTAGTAATGATACATGGATTTCAAGATAGCTTTATACTGATCAAAATCATACTCTATCTCTTCTTTCAACTCATCATATTTGGATGTTCCTCTTTGTTCAAAATTAATGGAAAATCCAGGCTCAAAGTATAAAGCTTCGATTTTAGAACTCAATACTTCTTCTGGAGTTAACATTTTGAATTCATATATTTCAAATATAGGATATTTTCCTTTGTGTATTGCTACTTTTTGTTCTGAATCGTGATTTCGTCCTTGGTTGTTCTCTCCATTCATTAGCACTTATTCCATTTTTGACTCTCTGTGAAAAGAAAAAGAAAAAAAAGAATTGCCGTAAGACAAAAAAGCAAAAATGAAGAAGGTAAATAAGATCAACAACGTTGTACACTTATTATAACGTTGGTGCATATTACCGTAACATGATAGACAAAAGCATCTTTTTAGAAGACGTTTCTTTCTTGTTTTTTCAGAAGAAAAGAGACAAAAATAGTTTGGAACAAAATCACAAAAAACATGAGCGGTACATGCACAAATTGGCAATTTAGATTTTTTTTAATGATCATAAAATCACAAGATTCGTGAGACTTCTTAGGGTGTAGTCGGTATGAAGAAAAATATTTTTCATGAAAAATATTTTCTTAGAAAGTGTTTTCTAGGAAAATAAGTGAGCTTCTTACTTATTTTATTGTGTTTGATATGTATGCAAAAAAATATTATCCTAAAATTATTTATATATAATCTAGATAAATACTATGAGTGACCAGAATTGTGTGGTGGAGATGGTGGAATTAATACGAGAATGGGGTGAAGATGAGCTGTGTTGGAGGGTGGAAGGACACACTGAGCAACTTATTTTCCTAAAGAAAATATTTTTCAAAAATTTTGATAAACCGAATATGAGAAAATCAGAAACATTTTTCGTCATATTGAATACTAGGGGTGTACATAGTGCGGGTTTTTTCGGATTCTTTAAATATCAAACTAAACCAATTATATCAGATTTTTAAATCTATAAACTACATAAAATCAATAAAAGTCGGAATTTTTCAACCTCGGTTTTTTTTTTTGAATTTTTTGGTTTTATCGGATTTTTTGGATTTTTTGTTGCCGATAACGTCTTCATATAAAACATATAACTTATACTTGAAATATTTCTTTAATTCTAGTAACATACAACTATCTAAGGTGGTTTTTAGTTAAGAAAATAACAAAAAAAAAATGAGATGAGTGTTGGCATTATACTAAAAGATTCAACAAAAAAGATAATGAAATCACATAAAATAACTACAGGTAATTAATAAATCAGAATAAAAATGATCATACTCTAAAAGTATTAATTATATAACTACATATTTTTTTTAAAAATAAGTTATGTGTTTTCACTGTGTAAAGTAACCAATGCAAAATTAAAAAATAGGTACATTTCTTTTGTTAGCATTAATATTTTTTGGTTTTGGTTTGAAATTTACTTTTGTCAAAAATATGTATTTGTGAGCTATAAAACTTATTGAATCATTCAAAATTCGAAGTACAAGCTCGAAATAATATAGTAAAGACAAAAACTATGAAAAAAATTAAGAAATATTTATAAATTATATGTAAACTAGTTAACTTATTTGCGCTTTGCGCAGTCATTGAAAAGTCATGTAAAAACTCTAAGTTAATCAAATCTCTTTTTAAATTAAACTTAAAAGTATTGTAACATAATATATATATTGGATTCTTCTGAAATAGCTTTTAAAATTATACCCCCCCCCCCCCCAATTATTTATCATATTCAAGTAACGGAGTTGGCACATAAATAGAGTAAATATCTAATGAAAATTGATTATAATTTAGATATAAATAAGATTAAAGTAGTCAAAAATCTCTTCTAATTAATATTTATTAAGGGGCGTGTAACGATATAAAAGAATAGATACTTTGAGATGGGGGAGTAATAAAATGCAATTAAATAAAAATAATTTAATTTATTTTTCACTCATCAAAACTTCTCTAAGGTAACCAAAAACATAGAAAAGTAAAACAAAGAAAAATTCCTATCTTCTTACACTCCTTCCCACGAATGTATTCCTAAACATCTTCCTACTATACTCTATTTGAAGATAAATTCTCCTTAATCCAATTTATAGCTCACTGAATTAAGAGTACATCAATTACAACTCAATTACCAACTCCTAGTACCAGATTGCTAATTCTACCCTATCACTTTACTAGAACACGTTCGTCAATAGAATTCTTCACACTTGGATTGTTGCAAAACCTCCCGCTACTGCAGTATATTCTTTTCTCTCTTTGTAAGTGTGTAAGTTGTTTTGAGAAGTCACACTTCTATATATACACAACTCTTAAAGAGTTCTTCTTTCTTCCAATCTCTTTGCGGTAATAACCTTTGCTCGCCTTAGAGATCCACACCAAATAGAAGTCTTTCTTCAAGTCAATCTCTTTTATTTATTTTGTGTTGCAATAAAATTCCAACTCTTCCAATTTCAGCATGTGTTTATTTTGCTGAGTTTGTTTGATACGACTTATCGAGTCCTTGATTCACGCACCTTTGTCTCTTGATATTTCCAGCTTCTTTAAGCAGTTTATTTGACACTCTATTGAAAGAGCTTTACTCATCTGTTTCATTAACATGTTGTCAATCATCAAAACTATATAGGACCCAACACTTACATAATTGCAATCATCAAAGCATCTACCGCTTTCATTCTTGTTGTATTCATGGTTCATTTTGTGAAAGGAGACAAACTAGATTGACCGTAGAAATCCGTCAAAGGACCATAATTAAATTTACTCAACTCTGAATATCTAATTAAGTTTTTCTTTGAATTTTATATCATGAAAGTTGATTCAAACATAAGAAAAAATTAACCTCCTTTTGACAAACAAAAAGATTGAGAAAACGAATAATCCACCGGATCTAGACTACAATTGATGTAAACATCTTTCTCCAAAATACCATTATGTAGATAACTTTACCATTTAAAGTTGTAAAACCTCAAACTTAATCCAATTGATTCTGATTTGTATAATAAAAAGAGACATTTTTTATATATTAATTTGTCTACGTGATGGTCCTTTGAGAAGCAAAACATTTTCAAAAATATGAGTCGAAAGTATTTATTGGGAATACTTTATCATGCATTCAAGTACTCAACTAAAACATATCCTATTTGTTTAATCCAAGAGTATATTTTCATTGCAAATGGTTCATGTAAGAGAAGTGTTTAAATGAGTAGCAAATGTCGATTCTCAAGAACACCATAAAATTAGAGTATTTCTTTTTGATAATTTTATAATAATTATAAATATATGCCATTTGAGAACATTCTGCAAGTCTAGATAGTGGGAAATATAGCAAAACACATTGTTCTGACAAATCTAATACATAAAAAACAAAAGGTTTTTATACCTTTGATTGCCAAAAAATAAGAAGGAAACCTAAGTAAATAAAAACACAATACAGGTAAGCGTTTCCTTGTTAACAAGTTATATTTTTCTTCGGTTTCTAGTATAAATATTTATAACATTGTATTAATTATTTAGAAATAGAAAATATTTTGTGGAGCATATATATCATATGTTGTTGCGAAAATAATATTTTTTGTTGCGACTTTATGTGTATGCTTTTATTAATATATTGTTAATTTTATATGTATAACTAAAAATATCTCGACTAAATTTATAAAAATATTTTAAAAAAAATAATTTTGCTTATTTTATTTTAAAATAAATTTTATCTGACTTGCTCTTTATATACTCCAAAAAAATCATTTAAAAAATAATTGTTTTTACTCTTCGGATTGCGTCGAAGTTGATTGCCTTTTGTTATTTCTTTCTTTATTTATTATTGTTGTCTTTCATTGTTTTCGTTAATAATGCCTTGATTAATTTTTTTAATGAACACCCTTGAGTGATTTTTTTTCTCAATTGAAATCTTCCATGAAAATTCAAAAACACATTTCAAATGTAGTGCTTAGATGATAATTTGACAACAAATTATAAAGCAAACTTATAAAGTTAAAAATTATTTAAAATTTTTTGATGCACCCACTTATTTAAAAAAATTATTTTACTTTCTAAGTTTCAACACCCTTAATCAAATTTCTTGCTACGCCACTGGTCGAAAGTATATACTGAGATCACTTTATCATGCGTTCAAGTACTCAATTAGAACATATCCAATTTATTTTATCTAAGAGTACATTTTTGGTAATTTTATAATAATTATAAATTCATGCTATTTGAGAACATCCTGCTAATCTAAATTGTGGGAAATATAGCAAAACACCTTGTTCTGATCAACACGTAAGTAATAACAGTAAAGAATTGATAATTTCCATATATAGTGTGTGTACTTTTTAGATTTATCCCTATTTGGTATTTCAAGCCAAAATAGTTATAAAATAAGTCAAACTTCTAACAAAGAGTAAGACTCATAAAATATAAGGCAAAATCTGAATCTTTTTCCTCTAAGATTAGGTTATGCATTATAAATCTACTTTTGACAAATTTAATACATAAAAACATAAGGTTTTTAGACCTTCAATTGCCAATAAATAAGAAGGAAACCTAAGTAAACAAAAACACAACGCAGGTAATCATTTTCTTGTTAACAAGTCATATTTTTCTTCCATCGCTAGTATAAATATTTATAGAACTATATTAATCATTTAAAAATAGAAAATATTTTTGTGGAACATATATATTATATGGTACTGTGAGAATAAGAATTTTATTGGCGATAGGTTGAGGCCACAAAAAACTATTAGTGGCGACTTGCGGCGTACAAAAAGAGGGGATTCAGTGGGTGATGCCAAATTGCTACTAAAATGAATTAGTGGCAACAAACATTGCCACAAAAGTGAGGTTATTATGGCGACTCATATGTGCTGCCGCGAAAAAGTATCTGCCACTTTAGTATAGCCAACGACCATTGGGTCGCCATAAAAGGGTTTTTGATGGCGACTTTGTAACTTTTTGTGATGACTTAAAACCCCCCTTTTCTTGTAGATAAGTTACTCTTGAGTAACGCCACTTCTTGAAAGTTCAACAGTAAAAATGACTCTTTAATGATTCATGAGGGTAAAAATAGGCTTTACGAAAAACTACAACATATAACCGTGTCTTTAGGCATAGTCATATATCCTAATAAGCACTAAATAATAATTAAAACTAAAGTTAACTTTCTTATCAGACAAAAAAAAAAAAGAAGCTACACTTGTGTGTATATTGAGCTCCCGCGAACTAATATATAATAATTACATTATAAAAAAATAGATTGCATGAAATTATAACTTCAGATCTCTTCTAGTCCACCTACACTAACTAAGTTATTATTCCTTTCACCAATAACTCTATTATTAATATAGTTACTTCGATATCCCATTGTTTCCTCAATTAGAACACATATTAACAATGAGAACCACAACATATGTGTTAAACTATTGAACATTATTTTTTGTACATCGATGAATTATTTTTGAGGAAAAAAATAGAAAAGGAAAAACATAATTATTGCACTTAGTTCTTCTAATATCTTGAAAGATCAAACAAAACGTATTAGAATTATGTGAAAATTAAAGTCAGTTTGGATACAATATGCCTACTCAAGTAAGAAACAAATTCACTACAGTGAGAACATCCATGTTTGAAATACTAATAACAAAGATAAATGTTTGCATTTCTATGTACTTGATCTCACTAAACAAAGCTTCATATTACAAATCCATTTCTCCTAGAATCTCAGGTTCACAAGTTTCCATTATAGCAATTAAATATTTTCTCTATTTCACAAACACGTGGGGTAAAATTCTCCCACAAATATAAAATATTTCTTATAGTATTTGATAAAGAAAAATACAATAGCTTTTGACAAAATGTATAAAATGAAATTCTTACAAATCATTATGTATACAGAGTTGAAATTAATCAACACAACGTCTGCCGCCTTCATTCTTGTTGTGTTTCTAGTTCATTTTGTGAAAGGGGACAAACTAAACTTTGAATGTAGAAATCTGTCAAAAGTCCATAATCAAATTTACTAAAGTCTGAATATCTAATTAAGTTATCCTTTGGATTGTATATCATGAAAGTATCATCAAACATAAGCAAAAGTTTACCTCTTTTCGACAAATAAAAAGATTGAGGAAAAAAATAATCCACCGGATCTAGAGGACAATTGATGGTAAACATCTCCAAGATTCTTTATTCTCATACTCCATTATAATCCACACATCTACGTGAGTAATTGAATTATTATAAATCAAAGAAAGATTATTTTCCAATACTCCCAACACTAGGACATCATCCCCTTCTCTATGGCAGGGTCGCTTCACTTTCCTCTATTTCTCATCAACCAAATCAAAAGAGGTTATGCTCCAACCCCTTTTCATACTAAGACTAGCAGTAATAGCCCAATAAAGCTTCCCATTCACAAACTTACCCGAACCAATTAATCGCATTCCATTCTGATAACACTGTATCCTTCACGAAGAATTATTCCTTAGACTATACATATTGACCTCTCGAAAATCATGTAAACGACCCTTAATAGAAAAAATACGCATTATCTTATAATCATCATGGATCTCATCATATCCAAAATCATATATGAAACGGCCATCATTGCTCGATTTTTCAAAATCAGGCAATTTCTTGTACTTTCTTACTGTTGGGTTCCCTAGAAACAATTCACTTGCCTCATTTACTAGACAAATCAATCCATTAATCGAACCCTCAATCACAAAAGATATACCGGAGTTTTTCATTTGATAATTCAAATTAGGTTTATCCATAACAGAACAGTCTTTCAAATTTAATTTTGGTTGAGCAATCCTTAACACGACCCTATGATTGGTAAAGTCTTTATTTTTATTAGTTGAAAAACTTAGATGGTACATAATAAATTCAGGGCTACCAATTAAAGCAAGCCAAGATTTTGAAACAGACCTGAATCGCAAAAGAGATTACATTGGAAGCCTTGAGAAGATTGTTGTAACAAGATCAAAGCAAATCAAAATTTCTTTTTCGTTAGATTCTTAATTTTCTTGCTTTCCTTCAATGTTCTCTCCATTCAACACTTCTGCAGGTTACATTCTGAATTTTTTGTGAAAATATTAGAGCAGACTAAGAAACAAAGAAAGAAAGAATGAAGAAGTTTTACTTGTTTTTAATTGAACTGAAAATGAGGAAATGTTTTCTTTTCTTGCTTGATTTATATTATAATAAATTTCATTTCAAATTATCACACATAAAATCATTTATGATTGGATAATAGTGAAGTAATTAAGAATATATCAGTGAATTTTGACTGAATCGTTGTGTGACCAAATATTCAAATCTAATAGAGGCTATAAATGCTAAGTAATTCTTTTTCATCGATGAGAACGTTGGTGGATATATAAACTTATAGGATACATGATCACTAGGCACGTATCAACTATACAACAACAACAATGACATATCCAGTATAATTTCATAATGTGGGTCTGGGGAGGATAGAGTATACACAGATATTAGCTCTACCTCAGAGGCAGAGAGACTATTTCGTATCAATTATACAATAAATTAATTAAAATATGTGTCAATAACCTCAAAATTAGACCAATATTTCTCTCTCTATATACATATAAAAAAGTTAGTCTTGTCAAAGTTAGAAATAGTCAACAATGCTGTAAATTTATTTTTAGCAATTATATACTACTCACGACACTTGGCAAAGATTTCAAATAAACATAAAATATGACCTCCTTTACATCTTCTACATAGGCGGATCCAGGATTTATCTTTATGGGTTTAATTTCTAAGATTCTCAGTGTTGAACCCATTATATTTTAAAAGTTATGGGTTTATATCTTCTATTTATTGCAAATCTTATAAAATTTTACATATAAATTTATGCTCCGAGTCCAAAGTATTGGGTTCAGATGAACCGATACTTTCACTTTACATCAGCCTCTGATCTTCTAAATATTACATGTTAATAATTATGTATAATTTGTTATTAATAATTTAATAACAAATTATACATAATTATTAACATGTAATATGTAGAAGATTAAAGGCGGATGTAAAGTGAAGTACCGGGTTCATCTGAACTCAGTACTTTCAATGCGGAGCATAAATTTATATATAAAATTTCATAAGATTTACAATAAATAGTAGATATGAACCCATAACTTTTAAAATATAGAGGGTTCAATGCTGAGAATCTTAAAAATTAAACTCATAAAGATAAAATCCTGAATCCGCCTCCGTAAAAGATGCAAAGGAGGTCGTATTTCATGTTTCTTTGAAATCTTTGCCAAGTGTCGTGAGTAATATATAATTGCTAAGAATAAATTTACAGCATTGTAGACTATTTCTAACTTTGACAAGACTAACTTTTGTATATAGAGAAAAATATTATTTTAATTTTGAGGTTATTGATGCATATTTTAATTAATTTATCGTATAATTGATACGAAACAGCCTCTCTATCTCTGAGGTAGAGATAAAGTTTGCGTACACTTTATCTTCCCCAGACACACATTATAAAATTATACTTAATATATTATTGTTGTTGTTGTTTTTAATTGATACGTGTCTAGTGATCATGTATTTTATAAGTTTATATACCCACCAACGCTCTTATCGATGAAAAAGAATTACTTAGCATTTATAGCCTCTATTAGGATTTGAACATTCGGTCACACAACAAATCAGTCAAACCACACAGATACATTCATAATTACTTCACTATTAACCAATCATAAATGATTTTATGTGTGATAATCTAAACTAAAATTTATTATAATATAAATCAAGCAAGAAAAAGAAAACATTCCCTTATTTTCAGTTCAATTCAAAACAAGTAAAACTTCTTCTTTCTTTCTTTCATTCTTAGTCTGTTCTAATATTTTCACAAAGAATTCAGAATGCAACTTGTAGAAGTGCTGAATGGAGAAAGCATTGAAGGAAAGTAAGAAAATTCAGAATCTAACATGTCGCGATTCATATTTTCGCCCAAAGGGTTTGAATAAGGAGCAACGTTCAGGGCTCTAAGGATTTGTTAAAAAATAATAGAGTCTCCACCTAATTTTACAAAAATTAGAAAACCAATTAAAGAAGAAGAAGGAGAAGGAGAAGGAGAAGGAGGAGGAGAAGAAGAAGGAGAAGGAGAAAGAGAGCAGCGAGAAAAAATAAATGTGAGGTAGTGTCAAGTTGTCCAAATGAGAGTGGAAGACGTCCTTTATATAGGAAACATTATGCCACTTTTCTCCCAAAACTATGTGCTCAAAACCATGTACCCAAAACCATGTGCACAAACCATGTGCCCAAAACCATGGGCTTTTTTCTTTATTTGTGTATTAAAATTAATTCTTTATTTCTTTATTTCTATATTTCTACAAATAAATATAATACAATATATCAATAAGGTAGAAAAATTATTAATGTCAAGCAAAAAGAATGAAATTTGAATTTTAAATAAATATAATAATTAATTAAAAAATAAAAATTAATTGAAATACAAATAAACTAATGAAAATTTTAATATTGGTAAAATAAGGATAATTATCAACAAATTGTGTAAAAAATTAAGAAAAATATGTAAAAATAATTTTATGCTACTTAACATCTAGAAGCTTGAAGTATTAATTTTTAAATATGACGAGCCAAAATTGGGTATCAACAGTTGCCCCTTTTCGCTCGGAGATGATGAAAGAATTTTTGGGCGAAGACGTTGACGTATAGCCAATTTGGCTCGGTGAGAAATGATATGTATACAAAAGAAAAATGACAGAATTTGAAAGAACTTTGATGAATTCGTCATTCGTCGGCGGGGCTGAATTGTATTAAGATAATAATAGAGAAAAAATTATTCAGAGATAAAATATTCACGTACCTTCGATACTGCTTTCAAATTGCCCCAGTGTCGAGCTATGAGATGCAAGGTTATGTACCTGCTGAGAAAGAAAAGAATGGCTATGTTATGGTAATGACCCAATATCACTCCGTAGAAGGCGGAAAATTCAATTTAGAATATGTCACTTTAAATGAGGTGACGACCCAACGTGTCTCTTTGAAAGGCAGACGAACCAATTTAAAATATGTCACCTTAAGACGACCCAACATGTCTCTTTGAAAGGTGGACGATCCAATTTGAAATATGTTACTCTGAACAAGGTGACGACCCAATGTGTCTCTTTGAAAGGTGGACGATCCAATTTAAAATATGTTATTTTGAACGAGGTGACGATCAAATGCAATATAACATGTCACGCTGAAGGAGGTGACGATCCAATGCAATATAACATGTCACGCTGAAGGAGGTGTAGATCCAACATATGTCATGCTGAAAGAGGTGACGGTCCGATGCAATATAACATGTCACGCTGAAGGAGGTGACAATCCAATGCAATATAATATGTCACGCTGAAGGAGGTAACGATCCAATGCAATATAAGATGTCACGCTGAAGGAGGTGATGATCCAACATGATATGTCACGCTGAAAGATGTGAAGATCTAATGCAATATAACACGTCACGCTGAAGGAAGTGACGGTCCAACGCAATATAACATGTCACGCTAAAGGAGGTGACGGTCCAATGCAATATAACATGTCACACTGAAGGAGGTGACGAGCCAATATGATATGTCACACTAAAAGAGGTGACGATCTAATGCATATAACATGTCACGCTGAAGGAGATGACAATCCAACATGTCTCTTTGAAAGGCGGACAACCCAATAGGAGTAATATAAATTTGCAACCAATTATGTAATATTAGGAAATTATTTTAATTCAAACTCAAGACTTGGAAGAGTTTCATGCTATCACTAATGTGATAATTTATGAGTATAAGATTTATACAATATTATTATAAATTATTTTTTATACCATCAAGTTATCCAATATATATTTATACGTAAACCTATTTAAAATATATAATTTAATTTTTGAAAGAAGACAAGTTACTCATTAAAATAGGTAAATATATGAACAACCACAACAATATATCCAGTAGATTTTCACAAGTAGATTTAAGGAAGATGAGATGTAAAAATATCGATTTTCAAAAATATATTTGAAAGAGAAGCAAAAGTAAAAGATTAAGACAAAGAAAGTAAATATGAGCATTGTTATAAAATTATTTATACTAATGGTAAATCACACTTAAACCAGTGGTAATATGTAAAACCTAGTTTCTCCTGAACTTAATTTTTTTGTAAATAGACAAAAGCATCTTTTTTTTCTCCATTTATCTTTTTACCTTTTTTTCATTAATTACGTGAATGTCAAAAATGATTTGTTTTTTTTGTTTTGTCAGAAGAAAAGGACGAAAAAAAAGAAACTGAAACCAATACCTTATATATAAGCCCCCAGAAAAAATCTACGCAAAATCACTAAAAAAAAATAAAAAATGATGGTACTTATGCACCAATAAATTGACAATTTAGATTATTATTTTCTATTGATGATAAAATCACAAGATTTCTATGTCAGATACATTTATATAAAAGTATTAATTGCTGATATTTTTTAATACTTTTTGAATTACTGATGTAAATACTTTTAAGCACTTTCTTAAGGTTCATCTATTCTCTCAGAATTGTTATGATAAAACCCCAAAAGAAACCTTCAAAAAATAATGAGTAATATACAATAAATACATAAAATATAACAGCCCTTTGCAAATAAAATGCATAAAGTTGAACTCTTACAAATTATTACTTATACAATTGAAATCATCACAACGTCTGCCGCTTTTATTCTTGCTGTGTTTCTGGTTCATTTTGCGAAAGGGGACAAACTAGACTTTGAATGTAGAAATCCGTCAAAAGACCATAATCAAATCTACTAGGTTGTGAATATCTGATTGAGTTATCCTCTGAATTGTATATCATGAAAGTTGATTTAAACATAAGCAAAAATTCACCTCTTTTTGACAAGAAAAGGGTTGAGAAAGAAAATAATCCGCAGGATCTGGAGCATAATTGAAGGTAAACATCTTCATCCAATATTCTTTATTCCCATACTCCTTCATAGCCCACACATCTATTTGAGTTGTCGAATTATGACAAATCATTAAAAGATTAGTTCCCAGCACACCCAGCACGAGAACACCATCCCCTTCTCCATTGCAAGGCCGCTCCACTTTTTTTCATTTCTCATCAGCCAAATCAAAAGAGGTTATGCTCCAGCGTCTTTCCATACCAACACTAGCGTGTAGCCCAATGAAGCTTCCCATTCACAAACTTACCTGAACTAATTGAGGATAATCAATTATTCACCAAGAATCATTCTTTAGACTATACACACTGACCTCTTGAAAATTACGTAAACACCTACTAATAGTATAAATTTGCACTACCTTATAATCATCATGGATCTTATCATATCCAAAACCATATATAAAACCTCTCAATTGAGTTCTAAAGTCAGGCAATTTCTTGTACTTTCTTATTGTTGGGTTCCATATATACAATTCTTTTGCCTCATTTACAACATAAATTAATTCATTGACGGAACCTTCAATCAAAAAAGATATATTGGAGCTTTTCATGAGATAATTCAAGTTAGATTCTGCCATAACTCTATAGTTGGTGTTATTATTAGCCGATAAATTTAGATGGAACTTGATAAACTCAGGACTAGAGATTAAAGCAAGTCAAGATTTTAAAACAGATTTGACTGGAAGCCTAGAAATGATTTCAACAACCACTTCAGTTGGTAAAAGAATGTTTGTGTGTTGAGGGGAAGCTTCATCAGATACTAAAAGTTCTTTTGATAAGCATAAAACCTCAATTTCAGAACTTAATACTCCTTCTAGTTCTCTCTCTTTCGTGTCTTCTTGATTTATTAATCCCTCATCAGATTCTGAATTTTCTCACTTTACTTCAGTGTTGATAGATAACATTTTACTCTTAATTTGTGAAAAACTGATAATAAAGAAAGAAAGAAAGTAAGAACTTTTTTTTTAAACTTCTTTGGAATTAAACTGAGAATTGCTAGCGCTAAAATCAGTAAATATTAATATCAGTTGAATGAGGATACATGTGTCACGGAAATTATCAAGCATATAATGAAAAGTGACAAGTGTGTGTTCTTATTTGTTGTTTGCACTGTATTTTTTAAAAGATCTAATATATTCTTTCCTCGTAAAATAATATTAATTTTTTTTTGAATTAGCATAACGGTAAAATAGAAAAACACACACAAAAAAAAAAAGACTACAATACAAAACGGATATGGTGACTCTTAATTTGTAAAAATATTGGAGCCGATAAAGAAAGAATTATTTTAATTGCTTTTGGATTGAACTATGAATGAGGAGATGGTTCTATCGATCTCTTGCTAGATTTATAACTTTAAAAAAGGAAACATTTTCATATCAAATCAAAATAAATTTTCATAATATCTGATCCCACCATAAATTACAAGCAAACTAATAACTAGATTCAGTTTAGTGAAAGAAAATTGAGAATTTTAAACTGATGCTCCAAGAAATTATTTAAATATCCTAATAATAATACATGGACCTCAAAATCGCAACGATTTCCCAAACAGTTAAGAAGTGGTGCTGTAACATTTAGATCTTAGTCACCAGTGCTTGTCCATGAATTTTCAAGTTGATGATTAAAGCCTCGATGTGATTAATTAGTTTCTTAGATATAGAATATGGAATTACGCCATCATGATTGAAATATTAATGATTCATGGACCTCAAGATTGCCAAATCCTGGTTCATAATCATACTCATCTTCTTCTTTTAACTCAATTTCGAAAGTTCCTCCACTTTCAAAATTAGAAAATCTAGGCACAATGGGCTTCAATTCATATAATTCAGACATGAGAGGCTTTATTTTTCTCACTTCGACCTGCGATTTTTCTGAATTTGGTTGCTTTTGAAAATGAAATGAGAATGAGGAGATAGTTCTTTCTCTTGCTCCATTTATAACACTAAAATCAATAAAATGTCAATTGTACTGAATCTCACTTCAGATTAAAATTCAAAAATAGTTCACATTTATAGTACGTATCGTCTTTTTTCAAAATGGGTCACGTTTATATTATTTTACTGATCTGTCATGATTCGTGACTAGTAAATCTGGGGGCTTATGTGGATAACTACAATAGGTAGGAATATTCTCAAGCAAAGCCACACATTCTAATATGAACAGTTATATAACTTTATATGTATGTATGCATATTTTTTCGATGTATTCATATTTTAAATATTGTAGATCAGCCTGCGGCTGTACGCGAACAAACTGAAATGGGAAAGAAAGCAATTTCATATATCAAAATAATCTGTTCCCACAAATAATTTCCAGCTGAACCAATTTCCAAATTAATAATCCAATGTAATAACTAGATCCAGTTTACTAAAAGAAAAATTGACAACTTCGACTGAAATTAAAAAATGCTTCTATGAAGACTTGTACCTTGAATATCTAGTCTCTCACATTCTGAAATCGACCCATAAACCCATAGACAAATTGAAAATTTTGCGATAAAGAGGGTGAATTAATTCGGGATAATAATACCCTCTAGTCGTTTCCCAAATAGTTAAGAAGTCGTGCTGTAATATTAAAATCATAGTCGTTAGAGCCTGTCCACGAACTTTCAAATTGGGGATTATATAATTAATAAGTTCCTCTGAATAAAGAGATGGAATTACTCCGCCATGATTAAAGTAGTAATGATACATGGATTTCAAGATAGCTTTATCTTGATCATAATCATACTCTATCTCTTCTTTCAACTCATCATATTTGGATGTTCCTCATTGTTCAAAATTAATGAAAAATCTAGGCTCAAAGTATAAAGCCTCGATTTTAGAACTCAATACTTCTTCTGGAGTTAACATTTTAAATTCTTAGATTTCAAATATGGGATGTTTTCCTTTGTGTATTGCAGCTTTTTGTTCTGAATCGTGATTTCGTCCTTGGTTGTTCTCTCCATTCATTAGCACTTATTCCATTTTTGACTCTCTGTGAAAAGAAAAAGAAAAAAAAGAATTGCGGTAAGACTAAAAAGCAAATATCAAGAAAGTAAATAAGATCAGCAACGTTGTACACTTATTATAACGTTGGTGCATATTACTGTAACATTGATAGACAAAAGCATCTTTTTAGAAGACGTTTCTTTCTTGTTTTTTCAGAAGAAAAGAGACAAAATTAGTTTGGAAAAAAATCACAAAAAACATGAGCGGTACATGCACAAATTGGCAATTTAGATTTTTTCTTAATGATCATAAAATCACAAGATTCGTGAGACTTCTTACGGTGTAGTCGGTATGAAGAAAAATATTTTTCATGAAAAATATTTTCTTAGAAAGTGTTTTCTAGGAAAATAAGTGAGCTTCTTACTTATTTTATTGTGTTTGATATGTATACAAAAAAAATATTATCCTAAAATTATTTATATATAATCTAGATAAATACTATGAGTGACCAGAATTGTGTGGTGGAGATGATGGAATTAATACGAGAATGGGGTGAAGATGAGCTGTGTTGGAGGGTGGAAGGACACACTGAGCAACTTATTTTCCTAAAGAAAATATTTTTCAAAAATTTTGATAAACCGAATATGAGAAAATCAGAAAACATTTTTCGTCATATTGAATACTAGGGGTGTACATAGTGCGGGTTTTTTTGGATTCTTTAAATATCAAACTAAACCAATTATATCAGATTTTTAAATCTATAAACTACATAAAATCAATAAAAGTCAGATTTTTCAACCTCAGATTTGTTTTGAATTTTTTGGTTTTCTCGGATTTTTTGGATTTTTTGTTGCCGATAACGTCTTCATATAAAACATATAACTTATACTTGAAATATTTCTTTAATTCTAGTAACATACAACTATCTAAGGTGGTTTTTAGTTAAGAAAATAACAACAAAAAAAAATGAAATGAATGTTGGCATTATATACAAAAAGATTCAATAAAAAAGATAATGAAATCACATAAAATAACTATAGGTAATTAATAAATCATAATAAAAATGATCATACTCTAAAAGTATTAAGTTATGTCAAACTAAGAATGACTAATAAGTATTAATTATATAACTAAATATTTTTTTAAAAAATAAGTTATGTGTTTTCACTGTGTAATAGAAATATATAAACTGAGAATAGGCAAAAATAAAAAGCTAAAAAAGGATAAAAGATTAAAAAAATAGGTAGTTATTTGCTAAACCTTGCACTGTGTAATGTGAATGTATATTGCAGCTACTAATATAATAATAGGGCCAAGGAAGAAGACTCAACATTCAGAGTGAAACTTGAAATGAAATTTCAAAGATGCTAATAATACCTGCAATTATATCCTTGACCTGCACAGATCCATGTTCCTTTGGTCCCAAAATTTTATTTATTGAGAGGGACAATTCTTTTCTCCTGGTAATTATCTTGGACCTCCAACAGTGACTTTTTGGAGTATGCAGTAGAACTACAATTAGTTCTTTATTATTTAGTAACTGAATGAGAAGAGTGAAGAAAAAAGCATCGTCCAAAAAAATCACATCTTCAACTAAATATAGAACAGTAAATATATATTATACAAGTAAACGATCACAACATATTCAATTTCTATATTTTCTTGTTTAATTATTTAAAAAAGACTTATTATATAAGTGCGGGATACAAAATATTTACTTACAATTTTTTTCTGCTTGAGGGCTTAAAATAAAGAGAAGACATCAAAAGAAGAAAACTCTCGTCCCAAATTATTCAAGAAACAAGACCTTTTATTTCTTTTTGTCCAAACCTATAAAATTAGATTCTGACCCAAAAAAAATGAGAAAATAGAGCCTAAAGAATCGGTGTAGAGAAAAGTTATTGTGTTTAATAACCCGGATAAGAATTATAAAATATAATAAACAAGAATGTCATATCAAATCTTGTTGTTAGATTTTCGATCTGTACTCCACATGATTTTCTCCAACTTCATTAACTTCAATGAACCTCTTCAAGTAGTAGATTACAACTCTCATAACCTAAAGAAATTATAAACTCTAATTCCTATCTGCTTACACTCCTACCCACGAATGTATTCCCAAACGTCTTTCTAGTATACTCTACTTGAGGATAAATTCTCCTTAATCCAATTTATAGCTCACTGAATTAAGAATAGATCAATTACAACTCAATGACCAACTCCTTATACAACATTGCTAACTCTAGCCTATCACTTTACTAGAACAAGTTCGCCAATAGAATTCTTCACACTTGGATTGTTGCAAAACCTCCCGCTGTTGCAGTAGACTCTTTTCTCTCTTTGTAAGTGTGTAATTGCTTTGAGATTTCACACTTTTATATATACATAACTCTTCAAAGAGTTCTTCTTTCTTCCAATCTCTTTGCGGCAACAACCTTTGCTCACCTTAGAGGTCCACTCCAAGTAGAAGTCTTTCTTCAAGTCAATCTCTTTTATTTCTTTTGTGTTGCAATCAAATTCCAACTCTTTCAATTTCAACATGTGTTTATTTTGCTGAGTTTGTTTGATACGACTTCTCTAGTCCTTGATTCATGCACCTTTGTCTTTTGATATTTTCAGCTTCTTTAAGCAGTGTATTTGACACTCTATTGAAACAGCTTTACTCATTTGTTTCATCAATATTTTGTCAATCATCAATACTACATAGGACCCAACACTTACATAGTTGCAATCATCAAAACGTCTACGGCCTTCATTCTTGTTGTGTTCAAATGCTCAACTAGAACATATCCTATTTGTTTAATCCAAGAGTATATTTTCATTTCAAATGGTTCATGTAAGAGAAGTGTTAAAATGAGTAGCAAATGTCGATTCTCACGATCGCCATAAAATTAGAGTATTTCTTTTTGGTAATTTTATAATAATTATAAATATATGCCATTTTAGAACATTCTGCAAGTCTAGATAGTGGGAAATATAGAAAAACACATTGTTCTGAAAAATCTAATACATAAAAAACATAAGGTTTCTATACCTTTGATTGCCAAAAAATAAGAAGGAAATCTAAGTAAACAAAAACACAACACAGGTAAGCGTCTCCTTATTAACAAGTTATATTTTTCTTCGATTGCTAGTATAAATATTTATAGAATCGTATTAATTATTTAAAAATAGAATATATGTTACTGTGAAAATAATAATTTTTGTGGTGACAGATTGGTGCCACAGAAAATTATAGTTTTGATACGATCCAAGGCTGCCCTAAAAATAATTACCGGTGACTTGCGGCGCCACAAAAAGTGGAGATTTAGTGGCGATATGATGATCCAAGAAGTGCCATTGAGGAAATCTTGGAGACTTGTCTATGTAAGATATTTATACTTTATGTGTACATTTTTGTTAATATATTGTTAATTTTATATGTATAACCGAAAATATCTCGACTAAATTTATAAAAATATTTTTTAAAAAAATAATTTTACTTATTTTATTTTAAAATAGATTTTATCTGACTTGCTCTTTATATACTCCAAAAAATTATTTAAAACCTCATTGTTTTTACTCTTCGGATTGCGCCGAAGTTGATTGTTTTTTGTTATTTCTTTCTTTATTTATTATTGTTGTCTTTCATTGTTTCCATTAATAATGCCTTGATTATTTTTTTTTAATGAACAACCTTGAGTGATTTTTTTTTCTCAATTGAAATCTTCCATGAAAATTCAAAAACACATTTCAAATGTAGTGCTTAGATGATAATTTGACGAAAAATTATAAAGAAAACTTGTAAAGTTAAATATTATGTAGTTTGATTTAAAAAAATTTTATGCACCCGCTTATTAAAAAAAATTATTTACTTTCTAAGTTTCAACACTCTTAATCAAATTTCTGGCTACGCCACTGGTCGAAAGTATATAGTGAGAATACTTTATCGTGCATTGAAGTACTCAATTAGAACATATCCAATTTGGTAATTTATAATAATTATAAATTCATGTCATTTGAGAATATCCTGCTAGTCTAAATAGTGGAAAATATAGCAAAACACCTTGTTCTGATCAACATGTAATTAGTAACAGTAAAGAATTGATATTTTTCATATATATAGTGTGTACTTTTTAGATTTATCCCTATTTGATATTTCAAGCCAAAATTATTATAAAATAAATCAAACTTCTAACAAAGAGTAAGACTCATAAAATACAAGGCAAAATCTGAATCTTTTTCCTTTAAGATTAGGTTATGCATTATAAATCTACTTTTGACAAATCTAATACATAAAAAATATAAGGCTTTTAGACCTTCGATTGCAAAAATATAAGAAGGAAACCTAAGTAAACAAAAACACAATACAGGTAATCATTTCCTTGTTAACAAGTCATATTTTCCTTCCGTCGCTAGTATAAATATTTATAGCATTATATTAATTATTTAAAATAGATAATGTTTTAGTGGAGCATATATATTACATGTTGCTGTGAAAATAAGAATTTTTGTGGCGACAGGTTGGTGCTACAAAAAACTATAGTTTTGGTACGATCCAAGACGGCCACTAAAACGAATTAGTGGCAACTTTCGGCGTTACAAAAAGTGGGGATTCAGTGGAATTAGACAAACATAGCCACAAATGTGAGGTTTTTGTGGCGACTCATATGTGTAGCCGCAAAACATTATCTGCCACTTTAGTATAGCCAACGACCATTGGGTCGTCATAAAGGGCTTTTGCTGGTGACTTTGTAACTTTTTGTGATGACTTAAAACCCCTCTTTTCTTGTATATAAGTTGTTCTTGAGTAACGCCATTTCTTGAAAGTTCAACAGTAAAAATGGCTCTTTAATGATTCATGAGCAATAAAAGTAGGTTTTATGGAAAACTACAACACATAACCGTGTCTTCAAGCTTAGTCATATATTCTAATAAGCACTAAATAATAATTAAAACTAAAATATTATAAATATATTTGTATTATAGTGAATGTCTATAAATGTATTTGTATTGTAGTATATACATGTGTTTATATTATAGTGAAAGTATATCTTTTGGAGAAAAGTTAGGAGAAATTATCCCTATAAATAGAGAGGTTCTCCTTCATTGTATTTCATCCCATCAAGAGAAATAAGAACTTCTCTCCTTCTCTGTTTCTCCACAATATTTTTGTTCTTCCTTTATTATTGCATAACACGTTATCAACACGATTCTCTGCCTTGACCACTCACTTTGAAAGATATGAGGTAAGAAAAATTAAAAATTCTATTTCAAAAGATGTATTACTTAACCACAAGAGTGATATTCCTTTGGTGATATTGTTGCTCTACGATTCTACCGTCTCAAAATTTGAAGGACAAAGGTATTATTTTTCTCTTTCTTTTAATATGGCTAATCTTACAAAACTTGATTTCGTTGCCCTTCAAAGTTCGGGCAAGAACTACCTTTCATGGGTGTTGGATGCTGAAATTCATATAGATGCAATGGGTCTTGGAGACACCATTAAAAGTGAAAATAAAGCATCAAACCAAGATCGTGATAAGGCTATGATATTCTTGTGTCATCATATTGACGAAATTCTGAAAATTGACCATCTCATGATTAAGAATCCACTTATTTTGTGGAATATCCTAAAGAAAGGTATGACCACCTGAAGATGGTCATCCACCCAAAGACCCGATATGATTGGATCAATCAAGACTATAAGTTTGTTCACGAATACAACTCTGCAATGTTTAGAATTGTTTCTCAGTTGAAAGTATGTGGAGAGACAATTAATGATGTTGATATGATTGAATATGTAATCGTACACAAAATTAATTGAGAGCTCCGGAAGAGTTAATGTGTTACTACCCGAATGAATGAAATTATTGTAGTAAGTCTCAAAAGGAAACTTATAAGTTTCAAAGACACTAAAAAAGGATTGAGACTATAAATTATGGAAAGATCTAATATCTTCATATTACTGCAACTGAAGCGGGTTATAAATATTTGTTGGGATGAGGAAGCACCACAACTAAAGTTTGATATGATAATAAATAATGAAAATACGTTAGACACAATATTTTGCATGGAAAACCCTCAAATAAATAGAGGAAAAAAACCAAGGGGTAGAAGGATTAACTATATAAATATGGGAGTAGACTACTCTCAATTACAAGGCGAAAACACTTGTAAAAGGAATAACTCACTAAAGACACTCAAGACTACAATATTTATCTTGGTGTATAACTCTCTTTATGTTCTTACTCTTTTGGATTGTAATTTTTGTGGGGATTTGTGGATCTGTGTATATCAAATAATAAAAGCAAAACATTCTATTTATAATAGAACTAAACCGTGTAGAAGGGTGTAAAAGCAGAGATCATTTTGGACAAGGTTTGTCCTCTTTTTCCTTTTTCCATTTGGACAAGGTTTGTCCTCTTTTTTCCTTTTCCTTGTCAGACTAACTTTGTTGACATTCTCCCACTAGAAGATTTAATTGAGAATAAATTATGCTTTACACTATCCTTTCTACCCAATCACTACAATGTTACGTTTCTGCTAGGCTAATAGAAGATCGACACTATATAAACTTGTTACTGTTGATCGGCTTCATAAACATATCTGCTAGGTTGTCATTAGTGTGAATTTTCTAGATATCCACACTTCCTTCTTCCACCTTCTCACGAACAAAGTGATATTGAACTCATATGTGCTTTGTCCTTGAATGAAATGCCGGATTCTTTGCAAGATGCAAAGCGCTCTGACTGTCACAATACAGAGCAACCTTCTCTTTCTTGTGCCCGAGCTCCTCCAGTAACATCTGCATCCATATTGCCTCTTTGTTAGCTTGTGTAGCTGCTACATATTCTGCTTCCGTCGTAGATGTAGCCACGATAGACTGCAGTTTTGAAACCCAGCTTATAGCTCCTCCAGCAAGAGTAAACACATAACCTGGGTGGACTTGTTTTTATCAAGATTACCTGCATAATCTGAATCAACATAACCTTTAACAGTAAAGTCTGATCCTCCATAACACATTGCAACATCTGAGGTACCCTTGATATATCTCAGGATCCTCTTAACAACATTCCAATGCTCTCTACCAGGATTAGCCATGTATCGACTAACTACTCCCACTGCTTGTGCAATGTTTGGTATTTTATATACCATGGCGAACATTAAACTTCCCACTGCTGATGCATACGGTACTCGAGACATCTCCATCCTCTATGCTTCATTGCTAGGATTCATACTTGACGATAACTTGAAATTAATAGGAAGTGGGGTAGAAATTAACTTACAGTCTTGCATCTTGAAGCGTCTCAAGATTTTCTTCAAGTAGTTCTCTTGAGAAAGCCAAATCTTCCTATTATTTCTGTCTCGGTGAATTTGCATCCCTAGAATCTTGTTTGCTGGTCCCAAGTCCTTCATTTCAAACTCACTAGCCAACTGTGCCTTTAAATTTGTGAGACAATCTTTTTCGGGGCCTGCTACCAACATGTCGTCAACATACAACAGCAAAATAATGAAATCACCATCACCAAATCTCTTGTAATAAACACAAGGATCTGAACTATGTCTGTTGTATCCAAGGCTTATAATGAAGGAATCAAATCTCTTATACCAACACCTCGGCGCCTGTTTGAGACCATATAGAGATTTGTTCAACTTGCAAACCAAGTTCTCTTTTCTCTGTTCTTCAAAACCTTCTGGTTGGAGCATATATATTTCTTCTTCAAGCTCTCCATGAAGAAATGCAGTTTTGACATCTAACTACTCCAAGTACAAGTCAAATGTAGCACACATCGACAGGACCACTAGAATTGTTGTGAGTCGAACCACTGGAGAAAATATCTTGTTGAAGTCTATACCTTCTTTCTGAGCGAATCCTTTCACCACCAATCTTGCACGATACCTCTCCACTCGATCATTACCATTCCGTTTGATCTTGTAGACCCATTTGTTTCCAATGGCCTTCCTTCCTTGTGGTAATTGAAAAAGATCCCATGTTTTATTCTTATGAAGAGCTTCAATTTCTTCTTGCATTGCTGCCATCCACAGAGCTGATTCTTGGCCTTTCATAGCCTCGTGAAAAGTTGAAGCCTCTCCATCTTCTGTAATAGACAATATGCAAAATTGTCCTCTATAGAATAATCTGAGTGCCAAGCTGGTTCTCTTATCTCCCGAGTTGACCATCGAACTTGTGGAGTTTCAATCTCAGCTTGCTCTTGTTCTTCATGCTCTGGTGCTGCTTCAGAAGAAACTGGGACTTCTTCTATCTTTTAAACTTCAACTGTAGTAGTCTTTGATTTTTCTGTTAAAGTGCTACGTTCTTTTGCTTGTATCTTGTTTTTAAGAAATACAACATCCCTAACCACCTTGCGGGCAGTGGGATCCCACAAGCGATACCCCTTGACTCCATCAGCATACCCTAAGAAAATGCATTTCCTGGATTTCGGATCCAACTTTGATTTTTCTTGGGCGTTGTACATAACTTAAGCAGGACTTCTGAATATATGTAAGCGAGAATAATCAGCTGGTTTTCCTGTCCACATCTCCATTGGCATTTTCAGATCAATTGCAGTTGATGGTGACCTATTGATCACATAACAGGCGGTTTTGACTGCTTCTGCCCAGAATGATTTTTCCAATCCTGCAGTTTCCAACATAGCTCTTGTCCGTTCCAACAAGGTTTTGTTCATTCTCTATGCTACTCCATTTTGTTGTGGAGTATATGCCACTGTGAACTGCCTTTTGATACCTTCTTGTTTACAGAAGTTATCAAATTCATCACCAGTGTATTCTCCTCCATTATCTGTCCTCAAACAGTTGATCCTTTTCTCAGATTCAAGTTCCACCCGCGCTTTGAACTCTTTAAAAAATGGAAAAACATTTGCCTTTCTCTTGATTGGATACACCCAACATCTCCTGGAGTAGTTGTCGATAATGACACGAAATATTTTGCTCCTCCTAGGGACTCCACCGGTGTTTTCCAGACATCATAGTGGACCAAATCTAATATTTCCTTGCTTTTAGTAGAGGAACTGCTAAACTTCAGTCTATGTTGTTTACTGGTAACACAATGCTCACAAAAGGGTAGTGAAACCTTTTTGAGCCCTGGAAGAAGCTTTTGCTCAGCAAGAATCTTCAAACCTCATTCCGACATATGACCAAGTTTGCGATGCCACATCATCGTCAATTCTTCAAATGAACTTGCTGACATGGTTGATGCTTCTCCTTCTTGGTGGGTTTCACCCTGCACATATAGATTTGCAGTAAGTTTTTCCGCTTTCATCACTATAAGCGCTCCTTTCAATATTTTCATGACTCTACCGTGAGTCTTATATGAACATCCATTATCATCTAATTGTCCCAAAGACAATAGATTCTTCCTCAAGTCTTTCATATGTCGTACCTCCTGAATGGTGCGTACCGTGTCATCATACATCTTTATTTTGATGGACCCAATACTAATAACATTCAAAGCATGATCATCTCCCATGAACACAGATCCTCCTGAGATAGGTTTATATTGATGGAACCATTCTCTCCGGGAAGTTATGTGCCATGTTGCTCCTGTGTCCATGATCCAGACATCAGTGAAACGTTTTCTGCCTTTATTATTTGATATTGCTTCACTACATAAAATATCACCATCATCCGAGGTATTTGCAACATTCCCTTGAGCATTTGATGACTCAGGGTGTTCACTCTTCTTCTTAAACCAACAATCTTTCTTGACGTGCCCTTTCTTGCCACAGTTGTGACACTTGATATTCTTCTTACTTCTTGATTTAGATCTACCATGATTGTGACTCCCACTGGGGCCACGTTCCGTTGGTCTTCCTCTCACCATCGTCAAAGCTTCAGCTTGCTGCGAACTTGCTTGTCTGTCTTCCTTATTTTTGCGCCAATTTTCTTCTTCTAGGATAGCGGCTGCAATTTCATCGAAAACTAGACTATTTGTATTATTCGTCATATTGATGATGTGTTGATCATACGAGTCAGACAGACTTTGAAGTAGAAGCTCCGCATGTTCAGTCCCCTCTATTTTGCAACCCATTGTTGTAAGTTGCGAAAATAAAGTATTCAAAGTATTGATGTGTTCAGTAACCGACATGGACTCTGCCATTCGAAGAGTATACAATCTTCTTTTTAAGAAGATTTTATTATGCAAAGAATTGGCCTCATACAATCCCATAAGAGTATCCCATATTTCCTTCGCTGTCCGTTTTTCAGCCACACTAGACAACACTTGATCAGCTAGTGCCAAGTGTAGATCAGCAAATGCGTTGTTGTATACGTCGTTCCACTTGCTGTCATCAGTAAAGTCTGTGGGCCTACCTTCAATTGCAACTAGGCAATTGTCTTTTCTCAATATCGCCCTTATTTTCATTTTCCACAATGAGAAATTAGTCCCATTGAATTTCTCAACGTCAAACTTTGTTGTACTCGACATTGTTATTTGCTTCACACCCTTTTAGATCATTTCTAAATATTTTTACGAACAATCGTGACAAATTTTTCATAAAACAGACAGAATAAGAAGCTCCGATACCACTGTTGGGATGAGGAAGCACCACAACTAAAGTTTGATATGATAATAAATAATGAAAATATGTTGGACACAATATTTTACGTGAAAAACCCTCAAATAAATAGAGGAGAAAAACCATGGGGTAGAAGAATTCACTATATAAATATGGGAGTACACTACTCTCAATTACAAGGTGAAAACACTTGTAAAAGGAATAACTCACTAAAGACACTCAAGACTACAATATTTGTCTTGGTGTATAACTCTCTTTATGTTCTTTCTCTTTTAGACTGTAATTTTTGTGGGGATTTGTGGATCTGTGTATATCAAATAATGAAAGTAAAACGTTCTATTTCTAATAGAACTAAACCGTGTAGAAGGGTGTAAAAGCAGAGATCATTTTGGACAAGGTTTGTCCTCTTTTTTCCTTTTCCTTTGTCTGACTAACTTTATTGACAATATTTATGTAAAAGATTAACTGTCATTTTCTTTTGTTTGTAGTACATAAATATGATTATGATGATAAAATCACATACGAAAGTAAACTAGAAGTTTATTGAAATAAAGATAAGTTGGCATAACTGGTTGGCCATCCCAGTTCAAATGTGATGCAAAAATAATTGAAAATTCACGTGGCTATATGTTGAAGAAATAAAAGATTCTTTAAGAATTATCTTGTGTTGCTTGTTCTCATGATAGAATGATGTTGATCAGCTAAAATTGGAATTACATTCCCTGAAATTTTGGAACTTATAAAAGGGTGAATATGGGCCCGTTCATCCGCCATATGAACTATTTGCTATTATATAATTTAATAGATGCATCTATGGTGTGGTCACATGTGCTTTGATATCAACTTGCAATTGATTTTTGCAAGGTTGTTTGCTCTAATTATTAAATTAAGAGCGCAGTTCCAAATTATAAAATCATGTTGATAATGTTAGTTTATACCTAAGTTGGTTTAGTAAAAATTATATGCCTCCAATTATAGCTAAACCATTGGTTATAAGAACAAAACTCCCAAATAAAATTTGGTATGAGATATGTTTATGTAATATGTAGCAACACTTGAATGCATCAAGCCAACAACGTTCCACTATCACAATTGGTTCAGGGTCAGGAACCAAATAATTCCATCTAAAAATTTGAATGTGTGGTATATGATTCAATTGCTCCACCACAACGCACAAAGATGGGTCCCCAAATGAGCTTGGGGGATAAATGTTAGTTTCCTAACATTAGGGGAGAAGTGATTAGCAGCTGAAAATTGAGTGTGAGATGAATTATCTTGATCTTCAGAGAAAAAAAATATGAACTTAAAGTTCCAGAGATAATTCACTTGCAAAATATTGCAAATCAATTGCCAGATATATTTGCTGACCCTATTTTATAATTCAGTTGCAAATGCTCCAATGAAAGGTCTTGGAAGGACAGGGTCTATGAGACGCCTGAAGCGTGATAGACCAAATGGTTTCAAATATAGAACTCCTTGAAGAAGGAGATGACCAAATGATTAAGATGGTCATAATGATGAGGCAAGTGCTTTAAGAAAGCACCACGATATAACATTTTAATAAAACCTTGGCAAAGGTTCAGGTACCTGAAAATGACGAAAAATGAGAGATCTTAATAAGTTATGTCGCATTGGAACAGATATCAAAATGATCGTCGATGATATCTTTGATATAATACAACACGCAATATTGTAAAACATTATGAGAATCTAAATTCTACATCTATTAAAGCATGCTGATGTAGAAATAATTATCAAGTGAAATGGTGCGTATTGATAAGCGTAAAGCTTATTAGACCTGTAGTCCATACACCACAAGATGTCACGCATTTAAATACTAATGAATGTTATCACTTGATAAAATTTATATGAAAATAATGAAGGATTCAAAATGCCTGAAGCATTTACAAGTTTCTTTAAACTTGTTCATAATTCTTATATGAGGAAAATCAAATAAGAAAACAACATCGGAGTTTGTTGTACTTGCTATTTATGTTAATGACATAAACCTCATTGCAACTCCAGCAGAGCTTCAAAGGAAATTGATTATCAAAGAAAGAATTTGAGATGAAGGATCTTGGAAAGACAAAATTATGTCTTGGTTTGCAAATAGAACATCTGACAAACGGTATCTTTGTTCATCAATCTTCCTATGCAGAAAAGGTGTTGAAAAGATTTTATATGGATGGAGCACATCCATTAAGTACTCCGATGGTTGTTCAATCACTTGATGTGAATAAGAATCAATTCCGACCTCAAAAAAAGAATGAGGAAATTCTTGGTCCAGAAGTACCATATCTTAGTGCAATTGGTACACTACTGTATCTTGCTAACACTCAAGACCTGATATAGCCTTTTCGGTTAATTTTTCAGCAAGATATAGTTCTGCTCCTACTAGGAGACATTGAAATGGGATCAAACACATAATGAGGTATCTAAAAGGGACTACCGATATGAGCTTATATTATTCTAACAATTGCAATTCCAATCTTGTTGGTTATGGTGATGCTGGGTATTTATCTGACCCATACAAAGCTCGATCTCAAACTGGCTACGTGTTAATATGTGGAGGTACTGTCATATCTTGGAGATCTACAAAGCAGTCTCTCGTAGCCACTTCATCAAATCATGCTAAGATAATAGATATTCATGAAGCAAACCAGGAATGTGTGTGGTTGAGGTCGATGATCATTAGAGAAAGATGTGGTTTGAAATGTGATTAAGTATCCACAACTTTATATGAAGATAATGCAGCATGCATAGCACAACTAAAGGGAGGATTCATAAAAGGAGATAGAACGAAGCACATCTCGCCAAAGTTTTTCTACACACATAAGCTCTAAAAGAATGGTGATATCAATGTGCAACAGATTCATTCAAGTGACAATGTAGCTGATTTATTCACCAAATCTCTACCAACTACAACTTTTAAGAAGATGGTGCACAAGATCGGGATGCAAAGATTCAAGGATGTTCTCATTAGGGGGAGTTAATACGCATTGTACTCTTTTTCCCTTACGAGGTTCTGTCCCACTGGGATTTCCTTGTAAGGTTTTTAATGAGGCAGCAAAAATGCGTATTATTAGATATGTGTGCTCTTTTTCCTTCACTAGATTTTTTCCCACTGGATTTTTTCTAGTAAGGTTTTAACGAGGCACATTATCTATGAAATAGACATTCAAAGGAGATTGTTATAAACATATTTGTATTATAGTGAATGTCTATAGATGTATTTGTATTGTAGTGGATACATGTGTTTATATTATAGTGAAAGTCTATCTTTTGGAGAAGAGTTAGGAGAAATTATCCCTATAAATAGAGGGGTTCTCCTTCATTGTATTTCATCCCATCAAGAGAAATAAGAACTTCTCTCTTTCTCTACAATATTCTTGTTCTTTCTTTATTATTTCATAACATAAAGTTAATTCTTTATTGTAAGAAAAAAAAAAGAAGTTTCATCTCTATCAATACACTTGTGTTTATATTGATCTCCCGTGAACAAATATATAATAATTACATGCATTATCGAAAAAATAAATTGCATGAGATTATAACTTCATATCTCTTCTAGTCCACCTACACCAACTAAATTATTCTTCCTTTCACCAATAACTCTATTAATATAGTTACTTTGATATCCTATTGTTTCCTCAATTAGAATACAAATTAACAATGAGAACGACAACATATGAGCTAAACTATTGAACATTATTTTTTGTACGTGTATGAACTATTTTTGAGGAAAAAATAGATAAGAAAAAACATAACTACTGCACTTAGTTCTTCTAATATCTTGAAAGATCAAACAAAATGTATCAAAGTTAGGTGAAAATCAAAGTCAATTTGGATACAATATGCCACAGTGGTAAGAAACAAATTCACTTCAATGAAAACATTCCTGTTTGAAATACTAATAACGAAGATAAAAGTTTGCATTTCTAGGTACTTGATCTCACTAAACAAAGCTTCATATTACGAATTCATTTCTCCTAGAATCTCAGGTTCACAATGTCACAATCTACTTCCATAATCATAGCAGTTGAATATTTTCTCTATTCACAAAGGCGTGAGGTAAATTCTCCCACAAATATAAAAATGTTTCTTCTAGTATTCGATAAAGCTTTTGGAAAAATGTATAAAATGAAACTCTTACAAATCATTACATATACAGAGTTGAAATTAATCAATACAACGTCCGCCACCTTCATTCTTGTTGTGTTTCTAGTTCATTCTGTGAAAGGGGACAAACTAGACTTTGAATGTAAAAATCCGTCAAAAGTCCGTAATCAAATTTACTAATCTCTGAATATCTAATTAAGTTATTCTTTGAACTGTATATCATGAAAGTATCATCATATATAAGCAAAACTTCACCTCTTTTTGACAAACAAAAAGATTGAGAAAAAAAATAATCCACCGGATCTAGAGGACAATTGATGGTAAACATCTTTCTCCAAGATTCTTCATTCTCATACTCTGTCATAGTCCATACATCTCCCTTAGTAGTTGAATTATTATAAATCATAGAAAGATTACTTCCCAACACTCCCAACACTGGGACATCATCCCTTCGCTCCACTTTCTTCCATTTCTCATCAACCAAATCAAAAGAGGTTATGCTCCAGCCCCTTTTCATACCAAGACTAGCAGTAGTAGCCCAATAAAGCTTCCCATTCACAAACTTACGCGAACCAATTATTGCGTTCCATTCTAATAATAATGTATCCTTCGCCAAGAATTATTCCTTAGACTATACATATTGACATCTTGAAAGTCATGTAGACGACCCTTAATAGAAAAAATACGTATTATCTTATAATCATCATGAATCTCATCATATCCAAAACCATATATGAAATGACCATCATTGCTTGATTTAGTTTCAAAATCAGACAATTTCTTGTACATTCTTACTGTTGGGCTCCATAGAAACAATTCACTTGCCTCATTTACAAGACAAATCAATCCATTAATTGAACCCTCAATCACAAAAGATAATCCAGAGCTTTTCATTTGATAATCCAAATTAGGTTCATCCATAACAAAACAGTCTTCCAAATTTAATTCTGGTTGAGCAATCCTTAACATAACCCTATGATTGGTGTAGTCGTTGTTTTTATTAGTTGATAAACTTAGATGGTACTTAATAAATTCAGGGCTACCAATCAAAGCAAGCCAAGACTTTGAAACAGACCTGAACCGCAAAAGAGATTTCACTAGAAGCCTTGAGAGGATTGTTGTAACAAGATCAAAGCAAACCAAAATTTCTTGTTTGTTAGATTCTAAATTTTCTTGCTTTACTTCAATGCTTTCTCCATTCAGCACTTCTACATGTTGCATTCTGAATTCTTTGTGAAAATATTAGAGCAGACTAAGAACGAAAGAAAGAAAGAAGAAGTTTTACTTGTTTTGAATTGAACTGAAAATGAAGAAATGTTTTCTTTTTCTTGCTTGATTTATATTATAATAAATTTCAGT
Source organism: Datura wrightii (assembly GCA_035772735.1). NCBI lineage: Eukaryota > Viridiplantae > Streptophyta > Magnoliopsida > Solanales > Solanaceae > Datura > Datura wrightii. Next base: position 19,428,435 of record JASDFA010000016.1, on the reverse strand, counting down.
TCAGAATATCACACAAAAAATCGTTTATGATTGGATAATAGTGAAGTAACTAAGAATGTATCAGTGTGGTTTGACTGAATTGTTGTGTGACCAAATGTTCAAACCCTAATAGAGGCTATAAATGATAAGTAATTCTTTTTCATTGATGAGAGCATTGGTGGGTATATAAACTTATAAAATATATGATCACTAGACATGTATCAATTATACAACAACAACAACAATAACATATCCAGTATAATTTCATAATGTGTGTATGGGAATGATAAAGTGTACGCAGACTTTATCTCTACCTCAGAGACAAAAAAGCTGTTTCATATCAATTATACAATAAATTAATTAAAATATGCATCAATAACCTCAAAATTAACACAATATCTCTCTCTCTCTCTCTATATATATATATATATATATATATGTTAGTCTTGTCAAAAGTTAGAAATAGTCAACAATGCTGTAAATTCATTCTTAGCAATTATATACTACTCATGACACTTGACACAAAGATCTCAAAGAAACATAAAATACGACCTCCTTTGCATCTTCTACGGAGGCGGATCCAGGATTTTATCTTTATGGGTTCAATTGTTAAGATTCTCAGCATTGAACCACTATATTTTAAAAGTTATGGATTCATATCTACTATTTATTGCAAATCTGATGAAATTTTACATAAAAATTTATGCTCCGCGTTGAAAGTACTGAGTTCGGATGAACCCGATACTTTCACTTTACATCCGCCTTTGATATTATACATATACATGTTAATAATTATGTATAATTTGTTACTTAATAATTATTAAGTGATGTATTCTTGTATCTACTTATGATTCATCTTGGTAAATTATCGTGCAATGTCTACATAACTTTTTTGTTTTTTTGTTTGTTTTTTATTTTTTTGTTAAATCAAATTTTCTTATTTAATGTTTGGTTACTATTTCCTACTGGGCATTTGTTATATTCGAATTTAATATTTTTTAATTATTTGAAAATCAATATTTTGATCATGAAAATTTCAAATTCAAACTTCAAATTTGAAAAACAACTTAATTATAACCTATTTTTCAACTCCTTCATAAGTCCAAATTAATAAAATGCCCTCTTCTCTCCTTTGTCAAAAATATAACCAAACACATCTCTATCTTCAATTTCAACTTTAAAAATTTTAAATGAAATGAAAAAATATTTGATTTCTATGACCATACGCCTACTTAGAATGATAGACGTACCAATAGGCGGAGCCATCTTAGGCGAAAAGTGGTCCAGTGCACAACCTCCACCAGGAATAGGATTTGATTCCCACTTAATATTTACTTTTTCATTTCTCCTTTATTTAGTGATATACTGACGTTCTAGAAATTCTAAATTCATCTCTATTTCCACATGAATAGACTAAAATAGTACCTTATGATAAAGTCGTAAAAAATATTTTGGAAAAACACTTCACATGTGATAATTATGTAATTAATGAAAGTATAAAAAATATAATTTATTTTAGACAAATAACTCACAAATCCATCACCGTACAAATATAAATGTAAAGAATCCATATATAAGTGATTATTGGTTTAGGCACATATATAAAGGGAACTTTTCAAAAATATTCATTGAAAGAGAGCAAAAGTTAAAATTAAGACAAAGAAAGTAAGTAAATTTGAGCAATGTTATAAAATTATTTATAAATCACACTTAAACCGGTAGTAATATGTAGAATCTAGTTTCCCCTGAACTTTTTTTTAAAAAATAGACAAAAGCATCTCTTTTTCTTCATTTTTCCTTTTACCCTTTTTTTTTGAATTACGTGAATGTCAAAATTGATTTTTTTTTATTTGTTTTGTCAGAAGAAAGGACTAAAAGAAAAAGAAACTGAAAATATATATAAGCCCCTAGATAAAAAAAAATGGAAACAATTTCATATATCAAAATATATAACCTTTGATGATCTCTGTTCCCACAATACATTGCATGAATATCAAGAATAAATGATTATCAACAACTAGCTGTATATTTTACATGTCAACATTATTTTCAACTGGATTATAGTCTCTGAAATCAACCCACAAACACATACATATGTCGAAAATTTAGCGCCAAATAGGGTGAATTATTTCAGGGCAATAATACCCTCCAGTCATTTTTCAAGCAATTAAGAAGTAGTGTTGTAACATTAAGATCTGATGACCGAAGTTTCAAATTTGGGGTTAAATCCTGAATGTAATTAATCAGTTCCTTTGAATAAGGAGATGGAATTACGCCGCCATGATTGAAGTAGTAATGATACATGGACTTCAAGATTGCTTTATCTTGATCATAATCATACTCTTCTTCTTTTTTCAGCTCATCATTTGGGGACATTCCTCGTTCAAAATTGGAAAATCCAGGCTCCTTGTTCAGTACTTCTTCTGAAGTTAACATTTTGAATTCGTAGATTTCAAGAATTGAAGAGTTTCATGCTATCACTAATGTGATAATATATTGAGTTTAAGATTTATATAATGTTATTATAAATTATTTTTTACACCATCAAGTTATTCAAAATATATTTATACGTAAACCTTTTTAAAATATAAAATTTAATTTTTGAAATAAGACAAGTTACTCATTAAAATAGGTAAATATGAGCAACCACAATAATATATCCAGTAAATTTTTACAAGTAAATTTAGAGAAGATGAGAGGTAAAAATGTGGATTTTCAAAAAAGATTTGAAAGAGAAGAAAAAGTAAAAAAATAAGACAAAGAAAGTAAATATGAGCAATGTTATAAAATTATTTATATTAACGATAAACCACACTTAAACAGATGGTAATATGTAGAACCTAGTTTTTTCCTGAACTTAATTTTTTTTAAAATAGAAAAAAGCATCTTTTTTTTGTATTTGTCTTTTTACCTTTTCTTTCATGAATTAGGTTAATGTCAAAAAAAAAAATTGTTTTGTCAGAAGAAAAGGACAAAAAAAAGTAACTAAAACCAAGACTTTATATATAAGCCCCCAGAAAAAAACTACACAACATCACAAAAAAAAAATGATGGTTCTTATGCACCAACAAATTGACAATTTAGATTATTATTTTCTGTTGATGATAAAATCACAAGATTTCTATATCAGATACATTTATATAAAAGTATTAATTGCTGGTATTTTTTAATACTCTTTGGATTACTGATGTAAATACTTTTAAAGTACTTTATTAAGATTCATCTATTAACTCTCAGAATCATTATGAAAAACTCCAAAAGAAACCTTCAAAAACTAATGAGTAATATACATAAATACATAAAATATAACAACTCTTTGCAAACAAAATGCATAAAGTTGAACTCTTACAAATCATTACTTATACAATTGAAATCATCACAGCATCTACCGTTTTCATTCTTGTTGTGTTCCTGGTTCATCTTGTAAAAGGGGAAAACTAGGCTTTGCATGTAAAAATACGTTAAAAGACCATAATCAAATCTACTAGGTTGTGAATATCTGATTGAGTTGTCCTCTGGATTGTATATCATGAAAGTTGATTTAAACATAAGCAAAAATTCACCTCTTTTTGACAAGCAAAAGAATTGAGAAAGAAAATATTCCGCAGGATCTGGAGCATAATTGAAGGTAAACATCTTCATCCAAGATTCTTTATCCCCATACATCTATGTGAGTTATTGAATTATTACAAATTATTGAAAGATTAGTTCCCAACACTCCCAGCACAAGAACACCATCCCCTTCTTCATTGCAAGGCCGCTCCACTTTTTTTCATTTCTCATCGACCAAATCAAAAGAGGATATGCTCCAGCGCCTTTCCACACCAAGACACAAAGTAGTATTCCAATGAAGCTTCCCATTAACAAACTTACCTGAACTAATTAATCGTGCCCCATTTCGAGGAAAATCAATCATTCGCCAAGAATCATTCTTTAGACTATACACATTGACCTCTTGAAAATTATGCAGACGCCTATTAATAGTATAAATTTGCACTACCTTATAATCATCGTGGATTCATCGTATCCAGAATCATATATAAAACCGTTCGATTTAGTTCTAAAGTTAGGCAATTTCTTATACTTTCTTATTGTTGGGTTTCATAGATACAATTCTTTTGCCTCATTAACAAGACAAATTAATCCATTGACAGAACCCTCAATTGAAAAAGATATTCTAGAGTTTTTCATGAGATAATCTAAGTCAGATTCCTCAATTCTATGATTTGTGTTATTATTAGCTGATAAACTCATAATGGAACTTGATAAACTCAGGGCTAGAGATCAAAGAAAGCCAAGATTTCGAAACAGACCTGAATTTCAAGAGAGATTTCATTGGAAGTCTAGAGAGTATTTCAACAACCACTTCAGCTGGCAAAAAAGATTTGTGTATTGATGGGAGGCTTCATCCGATACTTGGAGTTCTCTTGATAAGTATAAAACCTCAATTTCAGAATTTAATACTCCTTCTAATTTCAGCTCTTTCATGTATTCTTGATTAATTAATCCATCATCAGATTCAGAATTTTTTTGCTTTACTTCACCATTCAGTTCTTTTGCAGGCAGTATTTTACTCTTCATTTGTGAAAATGTTGGAGACAATAAAAAAAGAAAGAAAGAAAGAATTTCTTTTACTTCTTTCGAATTAAACTGAGAATGAGGAGACTTCTTTTTCTTACTAGCACTAAAATCAGTAAAATATTAATATTAGTTGAATGAGGATACATGTGTCATGAAAATTATCAAGTATATACTGACAAGTGGCAAGTGTGTGTTTTTATTTGTTGTTTGCACCCTATTTTTTACATGATTTGCACCCTGATATATTCCTTTCCTCGTAATATAATATTAATTTTTTAATGAATTAGCATAACAATAGAATACAAAAACACACAAAAAAAATCTATAATACAAAATGGATTTGGTGACTCTTAATTTGTGAAAATATTGGAGCCGATAAAGAAAGAAAGCGAGAAAGGATTATTTTAATTGTTTTGAATTAAACTATGAATGAGGAGATGGTTCTATCTCTTGCTAGATTTATAACTTGAAAAAAGGAAACATTTTCATAGTATCTAATCCCACCATACATTGCAAGCAAACTAATAACTAGATTCAGTTTAGTGAAAGAAAATTGAGAATTTTAAACTAATGCGCCAATAAATTATTTAAGTACCCTAATAATACATGGACCTCAAAATCGCAATAATTTTCCAAACAATTAAGAAGTGGTGCTGTAACATTAAGATCTTAGTCACCAATGTCTGTCCATAAATTTTTAAGTTGGGGATTAAAGTCTCAATGTAATTAATTAGTTTCTCGGATATAGGTTGGAATTAGGCCACCATTATTGAAGTAGTAATGATTCATGGACCTCAAGATTGCCAAATGCTGGTCATAATCATACTCATCTTCTTCTTTCAACTAAATTTTGATGTTCCTCCTCTTTCAAGATTGGAAAATGTAGGCATAATGGGCTTCAATTCATATAATTCAGACATGAAATATTTTCCTTTTCTTACAGGCAGCATTTTAAATTCTTTGTAATAATGAAATGAGAATAAGGAGATAGTTATTTTTCTTGCTACATTTACAACTTATTTATTTTACTAAAATTAATAAAATATTAATTGTACTAAATCTCACTTCATATTACAATCCAAAAAGTCACATTTTAAAAGAATGCTAAGAGATTCTTTTTCATCCATGAGAGCATCGGTGGATTATATAAACTTATTGGGTGAATTAGTGAGTTCTTTGCTTTTTGCACCTCTAATGTGTGTTTTCATTTGCGATTTACAGTCTATCCATTTTTAATGATTTTCATCCTAATCTATTTATTTCTTTGCAAAATAATAAAATATATATTTTTTGAATTATCATAAGGGTAAAATAGAAAAACACATAAAAATATAGTGCAATATGAAAGATCTCGGTTCGCTTGAATTGACGAACTTGTTGGAGAATAAATGAAAACATATCAAGTTTAAATCAAGCTGGAGCTTCAATTATAAAACAAAAACATTCCAATTTGCCTTTAACATCTTCACTCTCCATGTCACAAAAGATAAGACACATTAGGGATGCAAAATGCAAAGAACTAGTGAAGAGCCCGTGCTCCTGCTAGGATTAGGATAGATCTAAATATTTCCCTTACACCTATAAAAAAGTGAAAAGCCTGGGCTCCTGCTGGGATTAGGTCACAACAAAATATTACAAATCTACTTTTGACAAATCCAATACATGAAAAACATAAGATTTCTTATCTTTGGTTGCAAACAAATAAGAAACCGAACCTACATAGAGTAAATACAAGTAATCGTTTTCTTAAACACATATAAAGAAAATTAACATATTGACATAAAAATCAACGAGGTGATTCCATGCTTCATCGTCAAGATTCAATCAATGGGCATGAGATGGATAGATTGCTCCTTAAGTCCGCTTCCTGAAAGTTCAATAGTAGAAAATAAAATTAGAATAACTAATCTGCCAGTGATTCATGACGAGTAAAATTGAGCTTATATAACAAACTATAACAAATAGGAATTTCCTCAAGCATAGACATACATTATAATATGCACTAAACATTAATTAAAACAAGAGTTAATTTTATTATCGTGGAAAATGACGAAGCTTCATTTCCCGACTCACTACATTTAAGTGTGCATTGAGCATTTATGCTCCTCTGAACTTCTATGCATATACATGAACCAATATATGATAGTTACATAATTTGAAAAATAGATCGCATGAAATTATAATTTCATATATGCTCTAGCTTCACCTACCCCAGCTAAGTTTTCTTACAGAAGCTTTCTTCCTTTCACCATTAGCTCTATTATTAATGTAATTACTTTGATATCCATCTTTACGAGCTCCTAATCTCTTGTTTTGATAATACAAGAGAATAACCTTCTCCATTACCGGCAGGCAGCTCCACCCTTTCCCCATGCTCACCATCTACATATATAGAAGTATTCCTAGCATGTGCATCTCAACAATGAGAACAACAACATGTGCATAAAATTTTTTGACATTGTTACATTTTTTTGTACTCGTAAATCGATCAACTCTTTTTTCTTATCTATTTTTGAGAAAAGAAAAATGATAAGGACAAACATAACTATTGCACCTAGTTATCCTTCAGCTATTAATATCTCGAAAGATCAAACACAACCTATCAGAATTATGTGAAAAGTCAACTCAGGTACAATTTTACATATTCATTGTAGTAGGAGTCTTCCTGTTTAAAATACTAAAAACAATGACAAAAGTTTGTACTTTTATATCAGTGCAGACAGGATCCCATTAAACAAAGTTTCGTACCCAAAATTACTTCTATAATCATAGCAGCTAAATAGTTCCTCTATTTCTTTCTCCTAATTCCACTCACTCTTGCTAATCTCAGTGTAACTGCTAATTAAGTTTGAGATTGTCCTTAACTCTTATTTCATTTTTGCACTTAAGTTTAATTTTAAGAAAGATTAGCAATGCAGGCCCCAGGTCAAATTAGATCTCCATGAAGATGTGGGACAAAGTTCTCCCTTAAGTAAGCAATGGATCTTTCCAATATCCATAAAAAGAGAAAATATAACAGCCTTTTGCAAAATGCATAAAGTGGAACACTTACAAATCATTAGTTATACAGTTGCATTTTTCTGAGCTTCCGCCTCCTTCATTCTTGTTGTATCCTTAGATCTATTTCTGAAAGGGGACAAACCAAGCTTTGAATGTAGATTCAGCCGAAAGACCAAAACCAAATTTTCTAGATTGTGGATATCTGATCGAGTTATCCTTTGTATTGCACACACGAAAGTTGATTCAAACATAATCAAAAGTTCATGACCTCTTTTTGAAAAACAATAGGATTGAGAATAGAAATAATCCACAAAACCTAGAGTATAATCGATGGTAAAATCTTTATCCAAGATTCTTTAACTCCATACTCCTTCATAACCCACACATCGACTTGATCAGTAGTCAGATTATTACAAATCATACAAAGATCACTTCCTAATACTCCCAACATGAGAATACCATCTCCTTCTTCTCCATAGTAGAGTCACTCCACATTTCTCCATTTATCATCAGCCAAATCAAAAGATGTTATGCTCCAACCCTTTTTAAAACTAAGATGAGTAGTAGTAGCCCAATGAAGCTTTCCATTCACAAACTTACCCGAATTAATTAATCACAATATTTTGAGAATAATCAATTCTTCTCCAAGAATCATTCTTTAGTCTATAGATATCGACCTCAAAATCCTTCAAAAGGTTAAAAACACACACTACCTTATAATCTCTATGGATCTCATCATATCCAAAATCATATGTGAAACAATTACCAGTCCTGAATTTAGTTCTAAAATCAGGCAACTTTTTGTACTTTCTAATTGATGGATTCCATAAAAATAATTCTTTTTCCCCAGTTGCAAGACAAATTAACCCATTGACAGAACCCTCAATGGAAATAGAGATAGAGGAGTTTTTCATGGGATAATCTTCCAAGTATGATTCTTCTATAACATACTCATCATAAAATAAAGACTTAAGAGGACAATCCTTAAGATTGTATTCAGGTTGGTTAATCCTCAACATAAGCCTATGGTTGGTGTGCTCTTTGTAGCTGATAAATTCAAATGGGACTTAATAAACTCAGGTTAGAGATCAAAGCAATCCAAGATTTCGAAATAGACCTGAATTTCAAGAGAGATTTCACTGGAAGTCTTGAGAGAATTTCAAAAATGACTTCAGCTGGTAGAGAAAAGTTTGTGCATTGATGAGAGGCTTCATCAAATACCGGGAGTTCTCTTGATAAGTATAAAGCCTCAATTTTAGAACTTAATATTTTTTTCTATTCCAGCTCTTTCATATCTTCTTGAGTAATTAATCCTTCACTGAATTCTGAATTTTCTTGGTTTACTTCACTATTCACTCTATTTAGTTCTTCTACAGGTAGCATTCTTAATTTTTGTGAAAATGTTGGAGCCGATAAAGAAAAGAAGTTAGAAAGAAAGAAACAAGAGGAAGCTTTACTTGTTTTGAATTGAACTAAAAATGAGAGAGATGGTTCTCTCTTGCTAGATTTATAACATTAAATATAGTAAAACATTATGCTAAATCTCACTTCAGATTATCACCCATAATTTCACATTTATGATTAGATTATGGTAAAGTAGTTAGAGGTATAATTAATGAAGTTAGACTGAACCATTGTGTGACCAAATGTTCAAATCTAATTTGCAGAGGCTATAAATGGTCAACAATGTTATAAATTCATTGTTATTAATTATATTAATTGGTAAATGGTCAACGATGTTATAAATTCATTCTTATCAATTATATGTTCACAGGTGTCCCAATCATAACAACTAAATACTTCCTCTGTTTCTTTCTCCTAATTCAACCCATACTTGCTAATGTCAATGTTACCAAATTAGATCTCCATGAACATGTGGATTAAAGTTCTCCCAAAAATATGCAATGTTTCTTTTAATATTTGATAAAAAGAGAAATATAACAGCTTTTTGCATAGTGCATAAAATGGAACTCTTACAAATTGTTACTTACACAGTTTCAATTATCACAATGTCTACCGCCTTCATTCTTATTGTGTTTCTGGTTCATTTTGTTAATGGGGACAAACTAGACTTTGACTGTAGAAATGCGTCAAAGTATCATAATTAAATTTGCTCAACTCTAAATATCTAATTAAGTTATATTTTGAATTGTATATCATGAAAGTTGATTCAAACATAAGCAAAAAATCACCTCTTTTTGACAAATAAAAAGATTGAGAAAACGTGTATAACTCTCCTGATGAGAGCATCAATTCAAAAACTTGAATCTTCACATTTCAATCTTGTGCACCGTCTTCTTAAAAGTTATAACTGGTAGAGACTTAGTGAACAAAACAATCATATTATCACTCGAACGAATTTGTTGCACGTTGACATCACAATTCTTTTGGAGATCATGTATGAATAAAAGTTTTGGTGAGATGTGCTTCGTTCTATTTCCTTTATGAATCCTCTCTTTAATTTTGTTATGTATACTGCATTATCTTCGCATAAGATCGTGAATAGTTTATCACATAATCATATTTTTTTCTCGAATGAGATGTATCATTGACCTCAGCTACATACATTCTCGGCTTTCTTCATGAATAGTTATTTTATCAACAAATGAAGTAGCCACAATAGACTATTTTATAGATCATCAAAATATGACAGTACCCCCAAATAGTCTATTTGAGATCGAACTTTGTATGATCAGATAAATATACTGCATCAACATAACCAACAAGATCAAAATTGCAATGATTAGAATAAAATAAGTCCATATCGGTAGTCCCTTTTAAATATTGCAATATGTTTTTGATTCTGCTCAAGTTTCTCTTGGTAGGACCAAAACTATATCTTGCTAACAAATTAACTGAAAATTCTATGTCAAGCCTTGTAATATTAGCAAGATACATTAATCTACCAATTGCACTAAGATATGGTACTTCAGGATTAAGGATTTTCTCATTCTTTTCTTGAGGTTGGAATGGATCCTTATTCACATCAAGTGATAGAACAACCATCGAAGTACTTAATGAATGTGCTCCATTCATGTAAAATCATTTCAATACCTTTTCTATATTGGTAGATTGATGGGCAAAGATATCATTTGTCAAATGTTCAATTTACAAACTAAGACATAATTTTATTTTTCCAAGATCTTTCATCTCAAATTTTTTTTTTAATAATTAATTATCTTTTAAAGCTTTGCTGGAGTTCTGATAAGATTTATATCATAAATATAAACAACAAGTACAACAAACTCTAATATTGTTATTTATAAAAACATATGGGCAAATGGCATTATTCATATAATTTCCTTTGATAAATACTCACTGAGGCGGTTATACTACATGTATCCTGATTGCTTCAAACCATACAATAATTTTTGCAATCTGATTGAATACATTTTTCAAGACTTTGAACTATATAATTCAAGCATCTTAAATCCTTTAGGAATTTCCAAGTATATATCATTATCAAGTGATCCATAAATATAGGTCATAGCCACATCCATCAAATGCATCTTAAGTCTTTCATGAACAGCAAAATTAATAAGATAACATAATGTTATGCATCCATAACTGGTAAGTATGTCTCTTCATAATCAACATCAGACTGTTGTGAAAAATCTTGTGCAACAAGGCATACCGTATATCTTTATATTTTTTTTTTTTTTGCACAAAGACCCATTTATAGCTAATAGGTCTAATACCATTAGGTGTTTGAACTACAGATCTAAAAACTTCACGTTTGACAAGTGAATTCGATTTTGATTGAATTGCTTCTTATCATTTTGGTCAATCATTTCTTTATCGACATTCATCAACAGATTGAGGTTCAATATCCTTATTATGGTGTATGATTTGTGCTGCAACATTATATGCAAAGATTTAATCCATTAATACTTTCAATCGGTTCAAATTAGTCCCAACATCAATTGAATAAATTGATAGTTCCTCCTTTTTTTTGAGTATCGGGTTCATTGATTCCTTTAAGGATATTAGGAGTGCTCAAATCTTAAATTTTCATATAAGGTTCTTTCGTAGTGTCATCTTGACCATTTATTTATTTTTTTTAGAATTTCGATCCTTAGTACTCAATGGTCTATCATTCTTTGGGCCTTCTTTGAACTCATTAGCTATGACACTAGTAGATGGTCTTACATGAAAATTAATTTGAATTGAAACATTCCCTTAATGCATATATGATTTCATAATCCTTTTCAAATTTGTTAATGCATTTGACATTTGATTTGCTATTTTCTACAGGTGAATAATCTTTTGGACCTCTTGCTCATAAACAGAAGCACGTGGATCAAGATGACACAATGATAGATCATTTGACAAAATTTTTCTTTCGATTTTACTAGTTTCTCCTCCTAATTTTAGGAAAAGTGTCCCATCAAATCGACAATCTGCGAATCGGGCAGTAAATAAATCTCCCATTAATGATTCAAGGTAGCAAATAATGGAGAGTGATTTAAATCCAATATATATTTCCAATCTTCTTTGTGGGCTCATCTTAGTTGATGTGGTGGTACTATAGGCACATATAAAGTGCATTAAAAAAATTCTTAAATGGGTTATATCAGGCTCTTGACCCAAAACTAATTACAATGATGTATATTTATGATAATTTATTGGTCTGAGACAAGCAAGTGTTGTTGATGCAGAATCGCATGACCCCGAACAACAGTGGGCAACCTTATTTTCATAAATTATAGTCTTGCTATCAGTTGCAAACATTTAATTATCATTTTGAGTGTGAACATGAGTTACATGATGTTAAATTTTTATCCCAATTGATAAGCAATAATTATTAAATGCTTGAGATAAAACGCTGCAGTATTATCAGCGCTAATAGACTTAATATGAGTACAAAAAAGTTGTGCCTGTAATCATATTATTTGTATCAATAATTTTGCAAATATCAGGTTGCCAGATGACAATAGGCACGCATGAGAGCATCTAGAAAAAAGCATTTACTAGGATCATAAAATATCTAAATGTCCCACTAGGTGGGTAAATAGGTCCATAGTTATCCCCATGTATACGTTCCAAAAACACAGGGGATTCAATTTCAACTTTTGTTGGTGATGGTCTAACAATTAACTTGTTTTGATAACAAACAGTACAAGAAAATTCTTTATTTATAAAAATTTTTAGGTGCTTTAATGGATGTCTACTTGAATTTTTTATTATTACTCTCACTAGTTAATTTTCTCGCGCTTCACGCGATCAATTAAAAATAGAAGTGAACTTGCTAAAGTGGTCATTTAAATATTAATTAATTCACAAAAAAATAATAAATATAAAAAATACTTCAACTAATTTTCATTTATAAATGGCATGTCTAAAGTGTAAACTAATCAAATCTCTTTTTAAGTAAAATTTAAAAGTTTTATAAAGTAATATCTAGTAAAAAAGCTTCCAAATTATAGTAAACAACACAAAATAGACACTTTTCCCATTGCTGCTCCCTCATCAAAATGGTCTGCAAAATAATCTTAATAAATAAACAAAAAGATACAACAAATCTTGAATTGCAAATCCACAAGCATAAAAATAATAGTCTTTACTATTATTAGGGTGAAAAGTATGTATGATATATCATAGATTATTACACCCCGTAAATTCTCGATATGTAAATGGCATATTCGCATGTTGGTTAAGAGTCTTGAATGTCATACATGCTAGGAAAAGGCCTGGGAAAGACCAGATAAGTGACACGTCGAACCATCGCGGGAGGAGCCGGGGCAGAGCCCCTCCGCGATGGCAGCGTGCCACGGAGGGAGGGCCTCCGCGATGGCAGCGTGTCACGGAGGCCCTGTCCAGGCCCAAGTATATAAACCCCTTAGTTCGGTTTTTAATGATAATTTCCAGAGAGAGCGAAGGAAAACAGGGGGAACGAGGATTTCTTATAAATATTAATCCGATTACACCGTCAAATGCGGTCCAAACTCAAATTAACCCCAGATACCGAGGTATTAAGCAGGAAGGAGCATTCCTACGGGTTTAGTTTCGTGAAATTCGGCCGGCGAACCATCGTGCTACCGAGCTAAGGTAAGTGGAATTGCTCCAAATTAGTGTTAACATACTCCTAGCCCTAAAGTGAGCATTTCTCCCTTCTGGACATTCGAGAAATAGCGAGTTTTCGGCCGTATTTCGATAAGTCAAAGTCTGGGTTATATATATATATTAAAAGTGATATTTTCTTTCAGAATATTAATGTATTTAGTTCTAATTGATATATATGAATGCAATTGGGAGAAATAGCAGAAATACTAACCGAGCTACGCCAGTTAGTCGGGAAATCAAAAACGAAGGTATGTAAAGCTAGTTCTTCGGCAAGATAGCAATCCCAGTATAGTAAACAACGTAAAGTCTAGAAGAAGGAACCTAGAAGTCGAGAATTGAGTCCAGTATGAATTCAGCAGGCATGTTTATATTATTATGTTGTATTAGGAATAAAAGTTACTAAAGCAACATCAGATAGTCAGATAATATTTTAGATACAGTATAGCTCAGTATGAGAATCAGTTTAATGTAGAAAAGAGTTCAAAATAAGAAATCAGAATACGGATAGTATTTTCAGATCGAACATGCTTGTTATATGTGATTATTGTTTGTTGAGACCTGCTTGTGATATGTGGGCACCCTTAGAGCTTCCTTGCTGCCCCAGGGTTAATAGCTGTGTCGACTCGCCCGCCGAGGGTGAGGATACATCACTCCAAAGAATGGTATGCCGTCCGCAGTAGGATGAAGATGGGATGCAGAATTTCTCATATCAAGCTGATCAGCATAGCATTATAGCTTACCCTATCGAGCGTTTGCGCCCAGGGGGCAGATTACAGATACAGATACAGATACATATTATAGTTTACAGTTACAGGAGTCCTCCGGACTCAGATACAGTTATAGTCAGGGGCCCAGAGAGCCCAAGCTGCATACCTAGGGGGCCAGTGGAGGTGCTCGTAGTTAGTAGGCGAGTGGAGTGATTTACTTTTGGATGGTTTTGACCCGGGTAGGGTATATAGATTGTGTGTTGGTTGGCACCTTCCGACTTATGGGGCCTGGTATAGGTCCTTGTATGTTATATATGTATGTACATGTTATTTATTAGTTGATAGATAGCAGGTCGTCATGTCAACAGGTATGCTTCTACCTTACCTTCAGTACAGATAAGCTTATTTCGGATTCCGCCAGCCCAGACAGTTTCAGATACTTCCTGCTATTCAGAATTTCTAGTATTATTTCTTATATTTAGTTATGCTCAATTTGGTTTACATACTCGGTACCAATGGTACTGACGCCCGTTTGGGGGGCTGCATTACTTGCCTGCAAGTACCTATAGACGAGGAGCCGACCCCTCGTGATCCCAGCCAGCGCAAAGTCATCAGCTCCTGTCATCCGGAGCTTGATATTCGGAGGTCTATTCTATTTCTTTTGTTGTATAGTACGGGTAGGTCGGGGTCCTGTCCCGACCATCTTATCAGTATTTTTAGAGGCTAGCAGACTGTATATATTTTTCTGTGGTTAGTTGTGCCGGTCGTGTGAGGCTGTGCGTATGTTTAGTTGTTTATAATGGCCGTGTGGGGCCTTATTTAGTTGGTAGTGGTTACCTTGCCGGTCACGTAGCAGTTAGCTCTTGTTTTCTTGAATCAGAAGTAACTAGACAGCATGGTGGCCTTGTCAGCCCGCATAGGTTCCCTTATATTGATGAGATTCTGGTTAGCTGTTGTTGTTGTACAGGTGGCTATAGGCCTAGCCGGCCGGAGGCTGTATTTACAGTCGTTATATAGCCCGTTGATTCCATGAATCAGAGTTAGAGCCAGCCAGGCACCAGAAGTGCTTAGGCTTAGCAGTCCAGTAGTTCAGGTCCTAGTAGGGCACCATGTGCCAGTCATACCCCCCAAGGCGGGGCGTGACAATATATGAATAACAATCTTCTCCGTAATACTTATAATATATATTTTAATATTATTATTTTTGTACCACCATCGATGCACCAAATCTGAAAAATATTACTATATATTATCGTTAAGAGAAAGTCGACATAACAAATAAATACAAATGATAGTGCTGCTAAAACTTCCGAATTCTCTATTCACTTTAAGAAAAAGGGAATTTTCTACGAAAGATGGCACCATGTAAAAGAATCACAATAAAATACTTGCTACATTTCACTTTCTATTTCAGAGATATACAACCTTGAATGATTAGATCAGATAACTTGACTGGATTGCATAACTTTGCTTATGCATACTTGGATTCATTTCGGTGAGTGAGATGTTCTTACGAGTAAATATTTATGCATGAAAATGACATCATCATATAAAACTAATAAGCATGTGGATTTACCAATTAAAGTAAATATTTAAACATCTTAATTAGATAAATATAGGATGAAGTATCTTGGAACTTTAAATGTAAAAAGAATTGTTTGATGTAAAGCAGTCATGTGAAGTAGCTCAATATATACTCAGGACGTTAAGATAATTTCGCTATCCCATAACAAATTATACATACAACTTCAGACTAATCAATTAATGAAGAGATTATACTTTGACTATTAAAGTTTATGTTGGCAAAAAAGTAGAGTTACTTTACAAAGTAAAAATAATTATACATATATACAAAAGTCATAACTAATTTACAAAAGGACCTATTATCTACTAATTACAAAGAAAAAGTGCATGCTTGGCATGACGACCATTAACTATTACACAAAAGAAACAGCTGGATAAACTTTTTACTAGGACTTGCATAGATTTGTAAGATATAATTACTGAACCAATAAACCTAGCTATATTCTTTTATCTAGATAATATTCTCCTCCAAAAGAGATATATTTTTGGAAGATCCAACATGATTGTGATAGCATTTATGGAGGATCTGAGCAATATTGATTATAATCATAAATGAAAAGTGATAGGCACAGTGACTATTCGTATAGCTAACTTAAGTATGTTTAGGATAAGGGTTTATAGTTGTTGTAATGAGACATTATATACTGAGGTAAAATAATATATCCTAACATTATCAGGTTAAACTGGGAAGATACAACTAATATATTTTATATTTTATACAAAGCAGAAAAATAAAAAGTTATGATATACTTTTATTGGTATACAAGTTCTTCCAACTTGAATTTTTAAAATGACTCTTGGTACAATTATGTCTATTCAAGTTGATTAACGAAACTAATATTTTCTTTGAAAACTAACTTTTATAAATGATATAAGTAGAAATATTTCATCAATATCTAATTTAAGGAACATAGTACATGAAAGGCCCACACCTCTTATATAAGAGCCGTCTTTGTTCCTCAATTTTGTACTTCTTCCTTCGTTTCTATTAGTAGAAGTTCAAATCTTATTGATCACCTTAATTATCATAGTTAATGAGTATATCACATGACTCCTAAATTTTTTATAAAAAAAAATCAAGATAGTGAGTAGATGACCCCTAAGTTGGTTACATAATAGTATTATTAAGTATCTACATCAAATATTTTCAAACATATAAGTGCTAAGAATATATAAAAGAGACACAGAGGAAAAATAATGGATGAAATTAATGGTCATGGTTAAAATTATTGGTGATCTACAAGAATTGCAAAAACCACAAGAATAACATACAAAAAGCAAAAGAAGAGAATTATATACATTATCATGCTAAAAAATGAATATAAAAAGGCCATTTTCATGTACAGATTTTAAGCAATTTACTAAGTTTTGTAGAATTAATACTCTCCATCATCCTTTCATGTTCCTAATCAAACATTTAAAACCACCATCAAAATAAAATATGACAAAATAAATAATAAGAACATACATACTTTTTTAAATAAAGAGTAATATTACCAATAAATAGGTAACCGAGAAAATCAGAGTCCATCAAGAACACGTGCATCATAAAACAAAGACATAACATATTATAAAACAAAAGGCAACAACAATTCAACAATTACATTCGATTCTTTTAATGTAACTATCAAAAGTTACATCTACTATTAAGAATATCTAATTGATAAAATATAAAATCAAACACATTCTTTTGTGAAAAAATATATTATTTTATTGAAATTAAGTAAATCTTTGAATCAACTCAGGCATGTCATGAAACAACGTTGTAGTAATTTTTATTTTCCTACTTCAGAGCAAAGTGTTAAAAAAGACTCACAAAACATAAGAGCAAGAGGAAAATCATATTCAGGATTGGAATGGTTCTCTCTTTTTATGATCGAAAGAAAAAGTATTGACATGTATTTCATTTTCGCTCAGCATAAGCACCTAAAATATATACATGTAACTTGAGTGAAGGCGGCATTGCTCACAACAAAATCACAAATCTCCTACTTGTTTAAAATTTTTTGGACGTATATTACATGTAATTTGAATTTTCTGGCAGAGACACAAAGTTGGATGAAAAAATTATGCAGATATCTTCTTTTTTTCTCATCTTTAAGTCATCCCTCAATCCCAAAATTCATTTTGAGATCCTCAAGTTATCGCCAATCCGTAAATTACTTATATGATCAAAACTTGAAGGTAATTCTACAAAACAAACAGTAAAATGAGTTCATAACAAATAAATTACAATGATTGACTAATTAGTTCACAAAATTTAAAATCTAACAAATCAAAAAGTAGATTTGATATTTTAAGAGTTGAAATGTCATCTAAGAAATACACAGATATTTGTAAAGACCCAAACACACCTTTCTTATTTGATCCATAAGACACTCTAGTCACATATGAAATATCTCCTGACTTGTATTATAAAATGACATATACGATTGAAAGATTTTCTTTGTTTATTTGTTGGGTGATATAAAAGCATAAAATTTGGATCATGAATAACAGATGAAAAAGGCATGATGTTGATGGTAAATCAATTTAAAACTTCCATTGAAAATAGAGAATACATGTATCTCACAATAAAATCACAAATCTCCGACTTGTATAAAGTTTTTTAGGCCCTATATACATGTAACTTGAAGCTTCTGGTAGAGACATAAAGTTGAATGCAAAAATTAAACAAATATCTTTTTCTTTTTTCATCTTCAAGTCATCCCTCAATTTCAAAATCCCTTTTGAGATCCTCAAGTTGTCATCAATCCGTAATTTACTTATATGATCAAAATTTAAAGGTTATTCTACAAAAGAAATAATAAAAATAAGAAGTCCATCATAACCACGAACTGCATAACAAAGAGATTGTAATGATTGAAAAATTAGTTCACAAAATTTAAAACCTAACAAATTGAAAAGTAGATTTGCTCTTTTAAGAGTTGAAGTGTGATCTAAGAAATATACATAAATCTGCAAAGACCTCAATACCCATTTACTTATCTGATCAAAACTTGAAGGTAATTCTACAAAAAATAGTTAACATGAACTGCCTAATAAATAAATTATAATGATTGACAAATTAATACACAAAATTTAGAACCTAACAAATAGAAAAGTAGATTTGATCCTTTCAGAGTTGAAGTGTCGTCTAAGAAATAGACAGAAATTTGCAAAGACCTGAACACACCTTTTTTATTTGCTACACAAGACACTCTAGTCATGTATGAAAATCTCTCGACTTCTATTATAAACTGACATATATGATGAAAATATTTTTTCATTTATTTGTTTGTTGGGATATAAAAGTATAAAATTTGGATCATGAGTAATAGATGAAAAGGGCGTGAAATTGATGGTAAATCATTTAAAAACTCTCATAGAAAATAGAGAATACATGTATCTCACAACAAAATCACAAATCTCTAATTGTTTGAAGTTTTTTGGACCCTATATCTTCTGATATAGATACAAAGTTGGATGAAAAAATTACCAGATTTTTTTTCCTTCTTCAAGTCATCCCTCAATCCCAAAATCTATTTTGCGATCCTCAAGTTGTCATAAATCCGTAAATTACTTGTATGATCCAAACTTGAAGGTAATTCTATCAAAAATAGTAAAATGAGAAGTCCATCATAACACCACAAACTGCATAACAAATAAATTGCAATGATTGAAAAATTAGTTCACAAAATTTAAAACCTAACAAATCGAAAAGTAGATTTGACCTTTAAGAGTTGAAGTGTCATCTAAGAAATAGAAAGAAATTTACAAAGCCTCAAACACACTTTTAACGTTTGCTCCATAAGACACTCTAGTCATGTATGAAAAATCTCCTGACTTTTATTATAAACTCACATATAGGAATATTAAAATCTGGATCATTTATAATAGATGAAAAGACATGAAGTTGATGGCAATCATTTAAAAAGTCCCATTGAAAATAGTGAATACATGTATTTTCATTTTTAAAAAAAAAAGAAAATACCTTCAGAGGAAAAAAATTATAGGGGAAAAAATCTTATAATTGTTAGAAAAGTGCAGAAGATGGAAAAGTTATATGGTGTAATGAATAGGAGCTAATGTAAGTGACTTTTGGTTTTTCAAGGAAGCACCTTATAAGAAAAAATAGAATTAAAACTCCAAAAAATTGAGAAAAATACAAAAAAATAGGAAAAAAGATAAATAGCTTTTCTGATCAATCAAGCATGACACATCACCGGGTTGAGGTTTCTCCTTTATACAAATATAGAGATTATTATAGATACATGATTTGTCAATCGATCATGCCAAAGTACAAAGTATTAGACTTAGTAAATTTTTGGTTTACAATAGAGTTGCCTCAATTGAACTAATCTTTATCCAATATTATCCACAAGTTAAAGTTAGAAACTTTCTATGACATATTCCTGGCCAGACATTCTTAGTGATAGCAAAATATTCAAGATTCATCTCATCCATTATCTCAATATGATATCCATTTTGAAGGATATTTTTAAAACTCAATAAATATCTTTGATACTTTGGAGAGAACATGATATTATTTATAGTGAGTTTGGTTCCCTTGGGTAAAATTATAATGGCTTTTTTTGAGCATTCAATCAAATTAGTATTACCAGATATAGTAGTGACATTTATCTTGTCTATGAGTAAATGAAAAAAAATATTTCTTGTCTTTAAATATTGTATGTGTTGCAAGAAAAATCAATTAAACACATGTGTTTATAATTGAATTTTAACTCAAACTTGTTTCGCGAGAGCCATATATTCAAATTGAATGGTATACACAAAATAAAATAAATATATATTAAATATTTGTACAAAGTGAAAACTTAACAAATTTATATTAGCTTTATGGTTATAAATAATGAAAGTGTAGAGCCTTTATGCACTAAACCAATTTAAGACTTATAATTTAATTTGTTGACTGAGCTAATTATTTACAAACGCAAAGTAGGATGGAGTATTGGATATAAACTTTTAAGTAATTTTTTTTTTCTTTCATATGTTAACAACAAAGAATAAATAAATGGAGCCACCATATTGATAAATTTTGATAAGTCTTGCTAGAATACAAACTAATAAATATTGTTCTACTTGATGTAAACAACGATCAAAACTATGTACGTAAACTTGTATATCGTGTACATATGTGTACAATTGTGTATTCTTACTTTTCTACACAATATGATAATCTTGTCCTTTCTTGAACCAAACTGTGAGCATAATATTTTCCTTTTGAACAAGCCAAAAAAAGGTGGGCTTACAGTAGCATAAATACAAGAGATTTTGTATTTTAGTCTTTGGTTGGACAAGAATTATTCATCACAGTATAATATATATATATCTGCACATGTGCGCGACTGTGTGTCTCAAGAACTAATTCATTATTTTGTTCAATCACGAGAAGATGAGAAATATATTTAAAAATAATTTTTGAAATTTTTTTCTCGATACTGTTGTTGTAGTAGCACATTCAAGACAGGAAAGGTGGAGAACGTCTTTCCAGCATATCATAATTACTAATTGTATCTCCATATAGTTTCAAATTAAAAAGTAATTTTGAATATAGCAGAATTATACTCACAAACAGAGTTAAAGTCTTGTAACTTTAGATGGATCCAATCATACCGTGCTTTTGGAAGTATGACCATCTTCCAATGGTCGTTCCTTTTTTTCAAACTATTCCATAAAATGAATGGATTCTTACAGTGAGATATTCAATTTTCAAAACTTCATCAAGGTGATGACGCAAGAATATTATTGTTTTAGCACAATCTTTACTGGATGCTTTATGTTTATCCTTAATGTGTCTTCAAGACCCATGAGAGGTAAGTTTGGCCCGAAATACGAGCAACAAACTCAAGTTTCATAAGATTAGCCATAGATATAGATAAAAAATAATAATATCTTACTCTTCCAAATAATTTCTTGAGATGGTAGAGTCTCGTACTGATAACGTGTTATAAAATAATGAAGAAAGAAGAAGAATATTTTAGAGAAAGATGTTGGGATGAGGAAGCACCATAACTAAAGTTTGATATGAAAATAAATAATGAAAATACGTTGGACACAATATTTTACGTGGAAAACCCTCAAATAAATAGAGGAGAAAAACCACGGGGTAGAAGAATTCACAACATAAATATGAGAGTACACTACTCTCAATTACAAGGCGAAAACACTTGTAAAAGGAATAACTCACTAAAGAGGACACTCAAGACTACAATATTTGTCTTGATGAATAGCTCTCTTTATGTTCTTACCCTTTTGCATTGTAATTTTTGTGGAAATTTATGGATCTGTGTATATAAAATAATGAAAGCAAAATGTTCTATCTATAATAGAACTAAATCGTGTAGAAGGGTGTAAAGCAGAGATCAATTTAGACAAGGTTTATCCTCTTTTTCCTTTTTCCTTGTCTGACTAACTTTGTTGACATTCTCCCACTTGAAGATTTAACTGAGAATCAATTATGTCTTCAAACTATCCTGTCTACCCAATCACTACAATGTTACGTTTCTGCTAAGCCAATAGAAGATCGACACCATATAAACTTGTTACTGTTGATCGGCTTCGTAAACATATCTGCTAGGTTGTCATTAGTGTGAATTTTTTGGATATCCACACTCCCTTCTTCCACCTTCTCACGAACAAAGTGATACTGAACTCGTATATACTTTGTCCTTGAATGAAATGCCGGATTCTTTGCAAGATGCAAAGCGCTCCGACTGTCACAAAATAGAGCAACCTTCTCTTGCTTGTGCCCGAGCTCCTCCAGTAACATCTGCATCCATATTGCCTCTTTGCTAGCTTGTGTAGCTGCTACATATTCTGCTTCCATCGTAGATGTAACCACAATAGACTGCAGTTTTGAAACCCAGCTTACAGCTCCTCCAACAAGAGTAAACACATAACCTGTGGTGGACTTGCTTTTATCAAGATTACCTGCATAATCTGAATCAACATAACCTTTAACAGTAAAGTCTGATCCTCCATAACACATTGCAATATCTGAGGTACCCTTGATATATCTCAGGATCCTCTTAACAGCATTCCAATGCTCTCTACCAGGATTAGTCATGTATCGACTAACCACTCCCACTGCTTGTGCAATGTCTGGTCTTGTACATACCATGGCGAACATTAAACTTCCCACTGCTGATGCATACGGTACTCGAGACATCTCCATCCTCTATGCTTCATTGCTAGGATTCATACTTAAGGATAACTTGAAATTAATAGGAAGTGGGGTAGAAATTGACTTACAGTCTTGCATCTTGAAGCGTCACAAGATTTCCTTCAAGTAGTTCTCTTGAGAAAGCCAAATCTTTCTATTATTTCTGTCTCGGTCAATTTTCATCCCTAGAATCTTGTTTATTGGTCCCAAGTCCTTCATTTCAAACTCACTATCCAACTGTGCCTTTAAATTTGTGAGACGATCTTTTTTGGGGCCTGCTACCAACATGTCGTCAACATACAACAGCAAAATAATGAAATCACCATCATCAAATCTCTTGTAATAAACACAAGGATCTGAACTATGTCTGTTGTATCCAAGGCTTATAATGAAGGAATCAAATCTCTTATACCAACACCTCGGCGCCTGTTTGAGACCGTATAGAGATTTGTTCAACCTGCAAACCAAGTTCTCTTTTCTCTGTTCTTCAAAACCTTCTGGTTGGAGCATATATATTTCTTCTTCAAGCTCTCCATGAAGAAATGCAGTTTTGACATCTAACTGCTCCAAGTACAAGTCAAATGTAGCACACATCGCCAGGACCACTCGGATTGTTATGAGTTGAATCACTGGAGAAAATATCTCGTTGAAGTCTATACCTTCTTTCTGAGCGAATCCTTTCACCACCAATCTTGCACGATACCTCTCCACTTGATCATTACCATTGCGTTTGATCTTGTAGACCCATTTGTTTCCAATGGCCTTCCTTCCTCGTGGTAATTGAACAAGATCCCATGTTTTATTCTTATGAAGAGCTTCAATTTCTTCTTGCATTGCTGCCATCCACAGAGATGATTCTTGGCCTTTCATAGCCTCGTGAAAAGTTAAAGGTTCTCCATCTTCTGTTAATAGACAGTATGCAAAATTTCCCTCTATAGAATAATCTGAGTGCCAAGCTGCTTCTCTTCTCTCCCGAGTTGACCGTCGAACTTGTGGAGTTTCAATCTCAGCTTGCTCTTGTTCTTCATGCTCTGGTGCTGCTTCAGAAGAAACTGGGACTTCTTCTGTCTTTTCAACTTCAACTGTAGTAGTCTCTGATTTTTCTGTTGAAGTGCTACCTTCTTTTGCTTGTATCTTGTTTTTAAGAAATACAACATCCCTACTGATTACCACCTTGCGGGCAGTGGGATCCCACAAGCGATACCCCTTGACTCCATCAACATACCCTAAGAAAATGCATTCCCTGGATTTCGAATCCAACTTCAATTTTTCTTGGGCGTTGTACATAAATAAGCAGAACTTCCGAATATATGTAAGCGAGAATAATCAGGTGGTTTTCCTGTCCACATCTCCATTGGCGTTTTCAGATCAATTGCAGATGATGGTGACCGATTGATCACATAACAGGCGGTTTTGACTGCTTCTGCCCTGAATGGTTTTTCCAATCCTGCAGTTGCCAACATAGCTCTTGTCCGTTCCAACAAGGTTTTGTTTATTCGCTCTGCTACTACATTTTGTTGTGGAGTATATGCCACTGTGAACTGCCTTTTGATACCTTCTTGTTTACAGAAGTTATCAAATTCATCACCAGTGTATTCTCCTCCATTATCTGTCCTCAAACACTTGATCCTTTTCTCAGATTCAAGCTCCACCCGTGCTTTGAACTCTTTAAAAAATGGAAAAACATTTGCCTTTCTCTTGATTGGATACACCCAACATCTCCTGGAGTAGTTGTCGATAAATGACACGAAATATTTTTCTCCTCCTAGGGACTCCACCGGTGCTTGCTAGACATCAGAGTGGACCAGATCTAATATTTTCTTCTTTTTACAGAGGAACTGCTAAACTTCAGTCTATGTTGTTTATTGGTAACACAATGCTCACAAAAGGGTAGTGAAAACTTTTTGAGCCCTGGAAGAAGCTTTTGCTCAGCAAGAATCTTCAAACCTCGTTCCGACATATGGCCAAGTTTGCGATGCCACATCATTGTTGATTCTTCAAATGAACTTGCTGACACGGTTGATGCTTCTCCTTCTTGGTGGGTTTCACCCTTAAGCACATACAAATTTGCAGTCAAGTTTTTCCGCTTTCATCACTACAAGCGCTCCTTTCAATATTTTCATGACTCCACCAGAATCTTATATGAACATCCATTATCATCTAATTGCCCCAAAGACAGCAGATTCTTCCTCAAGTCTTTCACATGTCGTACCTCCTGAATGGTGCGTACCATGCCATCATACATCTTTATTTTGATGGATCCAATATCAATAACATTCAAAGCATGATCATCTCCCATGAACACAGATCCTCCTAAGATAGGTTTATATTGATGGAATCATTCTCTCCGGGAAGTCATGTGCCATATTGCTCTTGTGTCCATGATCCAGACATCAGTGAAACGTTTTTTGCCTTCATTATTTGATATTGCTTCACTACATAAAATATCACCATCATCCGAGGTATTTGCAACATTCCCTTGAGCATTTGATGACTCAAGGTGTTCACTCTTCTTCTTGAACCAACAATCTTTCTTGACGTGCCCTTTCTTGCCACAGTTGTGACACTTGATATTCTTCTTACTTCTTGATTTAGATCTACCATGATTGTGACTCCCACTGGGGCCACGTTCCGTTGGTCTTCCTCTCACCATCGTCAAAGCTTCAGCTTGCTGCGAACTTGCTTGTCTGTCTTTCTTATTTTTGCGCCGATTTTCTTCTTCTAGGACAGCGGCTGCAATTCATCGAAAACTAGACTGTTTGTATTGTTCGTCAGGTTGATGATGAGTTGATCATACGAGTCAGACAGACTTTGAAGTAGAAGCTCCGCACGTTCAGTCCCCTCTATTTTTCAACTCATTGTTGTAAGTTGCGAAAACAGAATATTCAAAGTATTGATATGTTCAGTAACCGACATGGACTCTGCCATTCGAAAAGTATACAATCTTCTTTTCAAGAAGATTTTATTATGCAAAGATTTGGCCTCATACAATCCCGTAAGAGTATCCCATATTTCATTCGCTGTCCGTTTTTCAGCCACACTAGACAACACTTGATCAGCTAGTGCCAAGTATAGATCAGCAACTGCGTTGCTGTCTACGTCGTTCCACTTGTTGTCATCAGTAAAGTCTGTGGGTCTGCCTTCAATTGCAACTAGGCAATTGTCTTTTCTCAATATCGCCCTTATTTTCATTTTCCACACTGAGAAATTTGTCCCATTGAATTTCTCAACGTCAAACTTTGTTGTACTCTACATTGTTATTTGCTTCACACCCTTCTAGATCGTTTCCAAATATTTTTGCGAGCAATCGTCACAAACAGTATTGTCACCGAATTTTACTATTCACGTGAATAGTATTTTCACCGGATTTTACTATTCACAAAAAATTACTATTCACAGATAGTACCTTCGCATAAAACAGACAGAATAACCGAAGCTCTGATACCATTGTTGGGATGAGGAAGCACCACAACTAAAGTTTGATATGATAATAAATTATGAAAATACATTGGACACAATATTTTACGTGAAAAACCCTCAAATAAATAGAGGAGAAAAACCACGGGGTAGAAGGATTCACTATATAAATATGGGAGTACACTACTCTCAATTACAAGGCAAAAACACTTGTAAGAGGAATAACTCACTAAAGAGGACACTCAAGATTACAATATTTGTCTTGGTGTATAACTCTCTTTATATTCTTACTCTTTTGGATTGTAATTTTTGTGGGGATTTGTGGATCTGTGTATATAAAATAATGAAAACAAAATGTAGTATTTATAATAGAACTAAACCGTGTAGAAAGGTGTAAAGCAGAGATCAATTTGGACAAGGTTTGTCCTCTTTTTCCTTTTTCCATTTGGACAAGGTTTTTGTCCTCTTTTTTTCTTTTCCTTGTCTGACTAACTTTGTTGACAAAAGAGAAGAGAGAAGAGTTCTTATTTCTCTTGCGGGGTGAAATACAATGAGGGAGAACCCCTTTATTTATAGGAAAAAACACCCTAATTTTTCTCCAAACAAATAAGATAGATTCACTATAATATAAATATATTTATAAATATTCACTATAATATAAATGTATTTATAGACATTTACTATAATATAAATATATTTATGAATATTTACTATAATACAAATACATTTGTAATAGATAAGTCATAATTTCTTATAATAAAAAACATTTCTTAACACTAAGATTCTAGAGAAAGTTATTTTACTACTTAAACATTATGAATAAATAAAAGTAGAATTTAATGAGTTCGATTATTCTATGGACCAGATCAATAGCCTGTTTGGCCAAATTTTTAAAATAGTTTATTTTGAGAAGTGTTATTTTTTCTCAAAAGTATTTTTAAAAAAGTAATTTTGATGAGAAGTAGTTTATATTTGGCTAATAAATTTAAAAAATACTTTTGAGGAGAAATTAGTGTTTTGTCAAACTTTTAAAAAGTACTTCTAAGTATATTTTTCTCATAAATAAGTGATTTTAGTAAGAAACTATTTTTTTAGCTTTTGAAAAACCGCCTCTACTACTCCTTAAAAACACTTACTTTCTCTCAAAAATTTGATCAAATACTTTTTTTTTTAAATAAGCACTTTTTAAAAAAAGTGAACACGTTTTGCCTTCCAAAAACTTGACTAACAAAAAATCTATTAAATGGGATAAATTATCTAATTAAATAAACTAATGTATATATATATTTCATAGATATGTTTTAAAATAATATCAAATACAGCTATATTTCGAATTTTATAATATATTTTTAAAAAAAAAATTTAAAAAAAAAAAAGGAAAGAAAAGAAACTCAAGCTCTCACCCTCACTGTCAGTCCACTCATCTCTCTTTTCTCTCTCCCTCTGTGCTCTGCTCTTCACCGCCGACGCCATCCCCATTTCCTTCCTTCTTCTACGGATGATCACTAATACACGCTCCCCTAACCTCACTATCCCTCTCGCTCGCTCTCTTTGTTTTCATAGGAGATTGATTTAACACAAAAAGTTCTAAATTAAAAATTTGTAATGTGGGTATTAGAGATAGAAGAAAATACTGGGAAAGATAAAAAGATAGTTGGAGACGGGGATAATGGGTGATATATACGTTAAAAGAAAATAGTAAATAAAACTCCGGCTAGTAACCTTTTTTATTTCTTAATTTCCCTCTGTTTTCCTTCTATTAAAAAAATAAACTTTTGGCGTTTTGTTTGCTTGATTCGTTATTCGTCTTTTAATGTTATCTTGATATAAGCAGATGTGCACATGTATTAGTTCCACATCTTTGCCGACTAAATGATTGTGCTAAATCAGTGATTTTTGCACATATAATGTATCTAATAAAATTGGATGTGTTTATATAGTTAGATTAAGGTTATTATTGATGAATCATTTTTTTTTTTTGGTGACCTTGCTCGATTTAGCTGAAGATTATCACTACTCGGCTTTGATAGCTTGTTGCTTGTATCTTGTGGTTTTTATAAGGCGTACCTATATTGTAGATGTGTGTATCTAGAATATATTTTGGTTGTATTTAGGAATTCAGAAATTTTTAAAGTTGTTTTCTAGAATGTTTTTGGGATTTTTGAAGTTATAGTTAAATTGTATTAGGAGTGTTTTTGAATTGCATCTAAGATTTAGTTACGTTCAAAGTTGCAGCTAGGTTGTATTTGAAGTATTTTTGGGTTGTATCTAGGATTGCGATATGAATTTATGGTGATAGTTATCCAATAGATATAGTGTATCCAATAAAACTGAGAAAATATTGATACAGTTAAGTTGAGAAAATAGATATAGTGTATCTAACTAAACTGACCGAGCAGATACAGTGAAATTATTGTATCGTTGTACAAAATGAATTGTTATATCACTGATGCATTGGGAATTCCTTCCGGAAGCGAAGGCAGGAGCAAAACCTATTGATTCACCAGCTTGCTAACCTACTTGTCGGCTATGCGCACTCTATAATCAGAATAGGGTTTCCTAAAATTCCCTCAGTGATACAATGCGAAATTCAGAAAATTGTATCATTGATACAATGCGAATTTTAAAACAATTGCTATGAATCATAATCAGAAAAACTATAACTGCTAATGATAGTTATGATCCACACGATAATTATTCATAAAATTCCTCTATTAAATTTAAGCATTTGCCTATGAGTTCTTCTTAATCTAGTCATTTTTAATGAGCGAGAAGACACGAGTTAAATGGGTTTATTATTTAAAAATGGGGCTTTAGTATGGGGCTAAGTGCACAAATATTTATTTTTGGGGTTCTTATTTAACTTTTTCTTGCTTTTTAAACTTTTTTGTAAGGTTACCACCGTGGGAACAACTTCAGACATACGCGATTGAAATTAAAAATTCACATCTGAGTTCAGATATTTTTTGTCTGAAGTGTGGCTTGTAAAGGCCAAATATCGGACATTTTTTACTGAAGTTTAGTAAAACTTGCCAAGGCCAACTTCAGATATTCTTTTTACTGGAGTTTTACCTGACTTGCTAAGCTAATCTCAGGCAATTTTTTACAAGTGCATGTAAAAATTGGCTAAAATTTAATCATATGCATCTGAATTTTTCGTGTATGCCTACACTTCAATCAATTGATTAAAACTTCAGTTATATGTGCTTGATTTTCTTTTGCCCAAAAAGAAAAATTTGTTCTTCAAACTTTAACAATCCAACACACAATTCATATCTAAATCTACTCTAAATAAGCTTAAATTTAAAACATAAATTTCATATATCATAAAGAACAAACTTCAATTATCAGTTATTCAAAACAATAACAAATTTCATAAACCAATTTAGCACTCTTTTAACTTTTTCATGTATGCCTGCACTTCAGTCAAACATGAATGAATCGCATGTAAAAACTGACTAAAATTTTAATATCATGTGTTTGATTTCTTTCTATAAAAAAATTATTTTCTAAATTTCAACGACCCAACACGATTCAATATCAAAATCTATTTCAAATACACTCAAATTTGAAATATATACTCCATATATTATAAAGAACAAAAAAGTATAAATGTCATATATCATAAATAACAAATCTTAATGATATTTGTCAAAAAAAAAATTCATTTTTCAATAATGATAATTTATCATGATTTAGAGACCCATTTCGTTTAAATTCACTCTTTATGTTAAAATTTCCGAGGAGGTACCGGTTAAATATTTTTCTAAAGTGAGTATAAATTAAATGGAGGCAATCAAATAAAGTAGCCCTCAAATTTTAACTTTAATATGACATGTCATGCTAACTGAGAGAAAATGAAATCTTTCTGTGGTGTATTTTACTCTTTAAGGAAAAAAGAGTGAATGATTTTATTGTCCTAAAAAACCTAGAAGTAATTTCAGCAGACAATTCACAACTCGAATGACTATCCAAAAAATTAACTCAACAAAAACGCCATGTGGTGTTTTCAATTTCTATTGCCAGATTATTAGCTATTAGCTATCTAAATATTGCCAACACTTAGCATTCCAATAACTTCATTATATGCCTTGTTTGCAGCTCTGTTCAATGCAATTTCTTTCTTTACATGGCACATGCCTTTTCCCCTCATTTGATTGTCAATAAAAACTTCAAAACTCCCATCATGTGACCACATATCGACCACTCGAACTTGCAGTTTATGCTTCTGGCAGGTCTCATAAAGCTTCTTCACCGGATTTGTTTGAAGCATTTCCGGTGTAATTATGGGCTCTAATAGAGTCTTTGCTACCTACAGGTCATCCAAAATCCAAAGCAGCATGTGTTAGAGGCGAGGAATGAGAAGAATACTGTTGAAGTGACATTTTGAGCCCCAATCAGGAAGAAAACACAGAACAGAAATTAAATAAGTTACCCTTCACATGCCAGTCTTCTCCATTAGTCAAAGTGATGCATTCAATCTTTTATGAATATTTCTTGGGATGCGTCATGCCCAAGCCATGGTGCAAAGCGTAAAGGCCCGGGTAGCAACCTACCCCAACGGGTCTTCCTCTTTGAGAGAGTTAATATCACATGGGTATATCAGATAGTAAGTGACATTCTATATCTGCATAAAGTATCTCTTAGTGTGAATCTACACTTAAGTTACGGTTTTAGCATAACCAATTAGCTTTAATCCAAACTTTATATTTATGTTAAGAAATTCATTTTATATGCAGGGAAAAGAGCCAAATACACATCTCAACTGTGCGATTTAGAGTAAATATACCCTCGTTAAAAAGTGGTACATATACTCTTGCCGTTTAACAAATGATGCATATTTAATCGTTAACAGCCTGAATTAAAAAGAAAATCCTAAAATTGATTTTTTAATTCAAAAAATATCATGTGGCTTTAAAAATTACCTCATTCTTTTTCTTTATCCTCCAAACCTGACCCAAATGAAAAAACTCAATTACGCTTTTATTTAGACCCAACACATTCATTTTGTGACTGAGCAGAGGAGGGATTGATTTTTTTCCATTTGGGTTGGATTGGGGGGGGGGGGGGTGGGGGTGTTAAAGAAAATGGATGGATGAGGTAATTCTTTAAAGTCACATGACATTTTTAAAATAAAAAAAAATCAATTTTAGGAAAATATTTTTACTTCAATAAATTTAGGTCTATTAACGAAAGCGGTAAATATGCACCATTTGTTAGACGACTGGGTATATATGCACCACTTTTTTAATAAAGGGTGGATTCGCTCTAAATCACAAAGTTGAGGGGTATATTTGCCCCTTTTCCCTAATATGTATAAATAATCTATCCACAACTCAGTAAACAAATAGGATTGTGGTTCAAAACCAATAAACTTAAAATCCTGGATCCACCTCAATAGCCCCTTACTGCCACCTCCTCAGTATATATTCCCTCACATCGGAAAATGTTTAGATTGAATATGAAGTGTAGAAATTGACCGCCCAAGCTCATCAATTCTCAAAGGCATAATATATAAATAGACATTCAAACTTGATTTCAACTGGCAATTAAGTACTTAAACTTTGAGAATGCACATCTAGGCACCTCAAATTGGTTTCACTGTGTCAATTGAGCACTCCAACTTACAAGATGATCATCTAGGCACCTTAACTTAGTTTCATTATGTCATGTGTCACATCAGCATCGTGTGCTTACAAGACATAGCAGGGACTAGTTGAAGTGCTTAGTTGTCAATTGAAACCAAGTTGAGGTGCCTAGATATGCACTCTCAAAGTTTGAGTGCTTAATTGCCAATTGAGGCCAAGTTTAAATGCCTATTTATGTATTATGCCATTCTCAAATGGTTCTCTCTTTCCCATATATTATGATGTAAATATCACTGCTTCAGCATTCAACCAGAGAAATTCATTTCATGATTACTCATGAACTTCCAGTCATAAATTAGTAATACAATATATAGTTATCCATACTTGGTGATGGTATGACTAAATTAATCAGATGACTGTTTTCAGAGGAAGAGCCACATTTCCTCCTTTTTTTCTAAAGTTATAAATTTATGTGCCATATATTCATGAAGTGTGCTTGCCTTCTGTCCATGCTTGAGACCGCAGCAGCGAGAAATGGAACTCAGAGCTAAACCTAGCATTGCATAGGCTCTAAGTGGACTTCCATGCTACAACATATAAATTTAGCAAAAGAAAGAAAAAAGCTTCTCCTCTTTCCTTTTCTTTTCCTGGTTCTCTTTATTTCTTTTCTTTTCTTTCTTCTTTATAGTTTTTGTTTTGGTTGGAGGTTCAAGTAGGAACTTAGCTCCTAGCAATCTATAAATGCTATAAGAGCTACAAGACAATCAAATGAACTGTGATCAAAACCTTCACATGATAAGGAGGTACATGTACCCTTTATATTTTGAGCTGCTCTTTAAATTAGGAATTTCAGGGGAAAAAAGGAACATACCTCCCAGGTAGTGTCAATAGAAGAATTGCTATCAATAAATACTGCTCCTATTGTTGATTCAACAACATCAGCAAGAACCTTTGGAGCATTTATCAATCCATGGGAATGCAATGGATACTCAGGAAGAGCATTTATAAACGATTGAATCTGTGAATAGATAGCTTTTGTCAATTGGAAGAGATGAGAGACACATACAGAACCTTAAAATGAAACACTAAGATAAAGGTAAAGTAGTAAGGAAGGAACAGTATAACAATGAAAAAATAACATACTTCAGACAAGATAAGAAAAGCCAAAGGAAGTAAAGTGAGACTTTCTCATTCAGTCTTGTTAGCAAAGGTTAACAGATAATTTCAATAAACACAGTCAAGGTGGAAAAAAGAATTTAAGAAGTATTACATTAACGTGATGTAGTCCTCTTTAAAGAATCTAAGGTCAGCTACGGTAAAATTTTCCTCTGTATTCTACTTACGGTTTTTTTTTTTGCTTTTTTCTATTCCTTCTTTTCCGCACAAGGTTTTGATTGAGGAGCTCGGAGGAGGGTAGGAATTGGTATTCTGAAGTTCTTATCTCTAAAAGGAAATGAACAGTGGAGTAACAGTTTGATAACTTCTGGATTAGCGCTCATTCTAAGGAGGGTTTCCACGTCAATATCAAATCCTCGGAGTGCTAGAAAAGGTCGTGGCAACCAAGCATTCAAGTCAAACAACTCAAAGGAAGAAGAAGAGGCAAGCTGCCCAAAATCCGTGGACCAAAAATGGCTCCAGTTTCCGTTACATGGATCTAGAAAGATTGAGAGCTGTTGGAGAAGTGCAAGGAAAACGTCTCAACGTTTATAATCATGGAGACGAATTTAGTTGATGCCTCAAGAAACCCCTCCACAAATTAGAAATGTGGAGACAGATTGAAGACGAATGCTCCTTCTCTTCTCTTTCTATTTTTGGCCTAAATGTATTCAATGGACTACTTTAGGGGTATTTAAGACTTCTATTATTATTATTTTCCAAACCTAATATAAATACCCTTGTTTCCTCTTTTGGAAGGGTAGACTTTGATGAATGATGAGATATCCTCTTAGAGTATACACACTCTTGTTAGTTTTAGATTCGGGTTAGCTTAGTTTTCTTCTACAACCTCTCCTGGATTACACCATAGCTAGGTGAATCATGTATGAGTTCACTTCCTCCTTTTTATGGATTGTTTCTTTAATTGAATGTTATTTCTGATTAGTGTCAAGCTCTCATTGTATGTTATTGGTGTTAATTGCTTGGATCTAAATGACTTGATGATTCATCCTTTTTTCTAGCTATCTAGTGATTATTTCTAACTCATCAATGTATTCAACTAGTTATTAGTTTGGTGCTTGATAGTTCTAGCCCTTATTTCTATTCCACATATCTTTAATTGCTTTCCATCAATCATTGATAGCATTCTTGGGGTGGGTTATTTCAAATACAACCCGTTACTTGAATCTTCGCGGGTTGATCACAGTTGAAATGAGAACCGTCTAATGTGTAATATAGGAGAAGCCAATCAGCAAATGAGTAAATACTATTGATTACTACATTAACCCATTCAAGAAAATGAACCAGAAAAACTAGGGTATGGGTCAAGGATACATTTTATTAAGCAGCTCTTGGCAAGAGTCTTTGCTTAGTCAGCAGCACAAAGATGGGCACTCCACTGATGTGCAGTGACTTATTGGGACTCTGGTGCGATACGTATGGCTCACAGTGGCATGAGCCTTCATATTGCTCCAGATTGAGTTAGTAGCAACAATTTGGTTTGGTAACTGAAATATTTTCACCTGATTGATTTGGTTTTAGTTTTGTGCCTAAAAACTCAGTTGGCAATGGATTGGAAAATACCAATATTGAACTTCAAAAAAAAGAGTGGTCTGGTACCAGGTATAGCCCAAAGGCTGTTCCCATCCCTGTTGGGAGAGATTCCAGCCATCTATCCTTTCTACGAACACCCAGAAAAAGAAAATTGTCGAGATTAGCCTAATAACAAAATCAACCCCCAAAATTCGCTCATAGTTTTTCTCTGTCATTTTATCACAGTTTAGAGACTGCAAATTTGTAGTACAGCATCAGCATATTCTTTCATAAGAGTGTAATCAAATTTCTATTTCTGAAGCATGATGAGATTATATAGTAGCTATAGACTATAGCCCTGTGATTACTCCTTGTTTAGTTACTTCATATGTATAGTAAGTTCAATGTTCTCTTCCTCTTTTTTCTGAGGATAAGTTGAAATAATTTTACCAACTAAAGGCATGGAAGCAAAAGAGAGCATGAACAAAAGTTTGGATAGTTTCTCTATATGAAGGTGTACAAAAGAAGAAATGCAAATTCTTCAGCTTATGTCCTAGTGCAATTTTTCTCAGTATATACCCAAGCAGTTTTATGTTTTGATGCATCATGCAATCAAGAGATAAAGCTAATACCTAAGCCCAGAAAATAACTTTTTTAGTTTTTTGTATTTCTGAAGAAGGATTCAGCAGAAAAAATAATGCGTCTATGCCACAAAAAAAAAAAAAAGGTTTGTTTCGGATACTTGTGTCAAAACCTACAAAATGTATAGCAGGGTAAAGATCTTACAGTGAAAAGAAGGCAACACCACTATTTTGGAAATTTAAAAGCATTCAGCAGAAAGCAAAACAGCTCTATAACAAAACAGTTGTGCTTCAGACATTTATTTCAAGCCCTACAGAAATGATAAGCAGGATGAGATTTTGAAGGGAAAAGAAGAAGGAAATATTTAAAATTCTTATAAACACATGGAAAAAGTGAGTTAACGTCATATGCAAGTGTGTCTATGTGAAAATGCTTCAATTTCCACTGGCACAGAAACACAGAAGGAAACAGCTAAACGCCAATGTGATATCTGAATTAGCAACCAAATGCCAAAACATAGGAATTGTTCTGGACATCCGATATACCAGGCGGGGTTATTGTTGAACAAGTAACCCAAAAAAGAAAAAAAAAAATAAGACAAAGAAAATGCCCTTAATTAGTAAGCTTACTTACTCGTCGCATGAGGATGGGCCTTCCATGCCGCAAATACTTGTGGAAGCTATGCTTAACAGCAACACGTGCAAGCTTCTCAGTGTCAACATTTGCAGCACGTAGAGGTGACAACAACCCAGGTGGAAGATTTGGATACTTGGAGAACTGTTGTTTTGTGATCATAAGGTTAAGAACCGAGTCACCCACATACTCGAGCCGCTCATAAGATATACAGTCCTTGCGATACGACGCATGTGTAAAAGCTTGCCGCAATAAATTCTGATCTTTAAAGTGGTACCCTATGATTTCCTGTACTTCTTCAACATTTTGTGATATGTCATCTTGCAATGACTTTTTTGTTGCCTCCTCATTTGCCAGGATGCCTGGTGCGAACCTACTCAAAACAGCTCCTATCAAAACAGTAGCTTGAATCAAACAAGAGCTATAACTATAGCCAATATTAAATCTTCTATCATGTCTATTGCATTAAATCTAGTAGAACAATTCAACTAGAATAAATATAAAATCAACTGGAAGAAATGAAATCCAAAGCAGGATAACTATTGTTTGGTATTTCTTTATTCCCACATAATGCCTGAAAAGCCACGATCTTTTAAGCCTATCTGCATGGGCAGGTGGAACAGTGTTTCCAAGAGCTTAGTGTAGGAGAATTTGTAAAAGGGAGAAGTTCACAGAAGTTACTTGGATCTTGAATTTGGTTAATAGATGCTTTTCTTTGGCTCAAGCATATAACTAAAACATCAGTTTTTGTCAATAAGTATATAAGAAAAGAGAAAAGTTGCTTAGACTCTTAGTTTCTGCCACAAAGTTGGAAAGATCTATTGTCATAAAGCAAAGCAGCAGGATAAGCTAAAGACAGTTGACACTTGACAGACAGTTGGTGTTATAAAACCTCCTCAAAGTTTGCTGCAACAGCACAGCAACAGCGACAGCACCTACACCTCAATCCAACTTAGTTGATGCAATATTTGTTGCATTCCAACAAAATGAGAAATCAGATTTTAAGAGAATGCCGTACCATATTTCATTGTTTCTGATACTACTATTACAGCAGTACCACCTGATTTAGAATCAAAATTATTTTTTAGAGATTGGGCCTTATGAGACGCCCAAACTACTCGTAATTGCCAGTTCAAGATAACAATACCATCTTCTATCTCTAACTTTTTCTTCTTATATTTTAAACAAAATATATTTGGTAAAACTAATAGTAATTGATTAGTAGCATAAACCAGTAAATGTAGGAATTTCTAAAACGTATACCATGCTAAACAGAAGCCAACAAATGACTTAAATAACTACTTGAAAACCTATAGTTGCAACTTGCAACTCACAGTAACATCCTTCTCTTAGTAAAGACATAGACAGTAACCT
This sequence comes from Datura wrightii, assembly GCA_035772735.1. Taxonomy (NCBI): domain Eukaryota; kingdom Viridiplantae; phylum Streptophyta; class Magnoliopsida; order Solanales; family Solanaceae; genus Datura; species Datura wrightii. The sequence continues at coordinate 19,391,074 of JASDFA010000016.1, read as the reverse complement.
AAAGAATGGAGAATGATGAGATAACCTAAGTTGACCTCAGCACCACCGTCATCCAAAGAAAAAAAATCAAATTATAGATTGGTTAAGCTGGCAAAGTTACATTTCAGAACTGGAACAATTGTATTTAGAGTTTTTCATCGAAAGAACTTTGAACCAAATTCTATTTTCAATTTACTTTCCATCCTGCTCCATAAATCATTAGATACCCATCAATCAATCAAGAAAAAGACAAGACTGGAATTGCTAACCATATTTCTGGAGGTTTTGAGCGGAGATCCAATTAAGGGCTGGAGCCAAGAAAGGCCGTAACCAAGACCCCATTTGTAAGTGGATTGGAGCATCTACTGATTTCTTCTTCTCACCATTTGTAACTTCTGGTTGAACAAGTTAAAGCATGAGCCTCGACTCTTGAGTTCCTCTTTTGTAAATTTCACACTAAAAGAGTAAAAACTACTGTTTATTCTCCCCCTTTATTTTCAAGAATTCTTTTAGGGCAGGCTTTTTTTATTATTATAATTAAGGTGAAACAGCAAATAATATATTCTCCTTAAAAAAAATGTTTATATACTTTTGTTGTTTAATAAATAATATATATATATATATATATATATTGTTATGAAATAATAAAGAAAGAATAAGAATATTGTAGAAAAAGAGAGAAGAGAGAAGTTCTTATTTCTCTTGATGGGATGAAATACAATGAAGGAGAAGCCCTCTATTTATAGAGATAACTTCTCCTAACTTTTCTCCAAAAGATAGACTTTCACTATAATATAAACACATGTATCTACTACAATGCAAATACCTTTATAGATATATACTATAATACAAATATGTTTATAACACTCCTCCTTGAGTGTCTATTTGATAGATAATGTGCATCGTTAAAACTTTACTAGAAAAAACCCAGTGGGAAAAAATCTAGTGAAGGAAAAAGAGTACACATATCTAATAATACGCATTTTTGACTGTCTCATTAAAAACCTTACAAGGAAAACCCAGTGGGACAAAACCTCGCAAGGGAAAAAGAGTATAGCGCGTATTAACTCCCCCTAATGAGAACATCCTTGAATATTTACATCCCGATCTTCTGCACCATCTTCTTGAAAGTTGCAGTTGGTAGAGATTTGGTGAATAAATCAGCCACATTGTCACTTGAACGAATCTGTTGCACATTGATATCACCATTCTTTTGGAGCTCATGTGTGTAGAAAAACTTTGGCGAGATGTGCTTCGTTCTATCTGATTTTATGAATCCTCCCTTTAGTTGTGTTATGCATGCAACATTGTCTTTATACAAAATTGTGGGTACTTTGTCACAGTTCAAACCATATTTTTCTCTAATGAGATGTATCATGGACCTCAACCACACACATCTCGGCTTGCTTCATGAATAGCTATTATCTCAGTATGATTTGATGAAGTAGCTACGAGAGACTGCTTTGTAGATCTCCAAGATATTGCAGTACCTCCACATATGAACACGTAGCCAGTTTGAGATCGAGCTTTGTGTGGGTCAGATAAATTACCCAGCATCAGCATAGCCAACAAGATCGGGACTACAATTATTAGAATAAAATAAGCCCATATCGGTAGTCCCTTTTAGATACCGCATTATGTGTTTTATCCCATTCCAATGCCTCCTAGTAGGAGCAGAACTATACCTTGCTAACAAATTAACTAAAAAGGCTATATCAAGCCTTGTAGTGTTAGCAAGATACATTAGTGCACCAATTGCACTAAGATATGGTACTTCAGGACCAAGAATTTCTTCATTCCTTTCTTGAGGTCGGAATGGATCCTTATTCACATCAAGTGATCGAACAACCATAGGAGTACTTAATGGATGTGCGTCATCCATATAAAATCTTTTCCTACACCTTTTCTGTATAGGCAAATTGATGAATAAAGACACCATTTTTCAAATGTTCAATTTGTAGACCAAGAAATAATTTTGTCTTTCCAAGGTCTTTCATCTCAAATTCCTTCTTTAAATAATCTATTGTCTTTCGAAGCTCTATTGGAGTTCCAATAAGGTTTATGTCATCTACATAAACAGCAAGTATGACAAACTCCGATGTTTTTTTTTTTATATAAAAACACATGGCAAATTTCATTATTTATATAACCTTTCTTAGATAAATATTCACTAAGACGGTTATACCACATGCGTCCAGATTGCTTCAAACCATATAATGATCTTTGCAATCTAATTGAATACATTTCCTGAGACTTTGAATGATATGCTTCAGGCATTTTAAATCCTTCAGGGATTTTCATGTATATCTCATTATCAAGTGATCCATAAAGATAAGCTGTAACTACATCCATCAAATGCATTTCAAGCCTCTCATGGACAGTGAAACTAATAAGATAACGCAATGTTATTGCATCCATAACTGGTGAGTATGTCTCTTCATAGTCGACACCAGGCATTTGTGAAAATCCTTGTGCAACAAGGCGTGTTTTGTACCTTTGTACTTCATTTTTCTCATTTCTTTTTCGCACAAAGACACATTTATAGCCAACAGGTTTAATACCGTTAGGTGTTTGAGCTATAGGTCCAAAAACTTCACGCTTGACAAGTGAATTCAATTCTGATTGAATTGCTTCTTGCCATTTTGGCCAATCATTTCTTTGTCGACATTTTGTGACAGATTGAGGTTCAAGATCCTCACTATCTTGCATGATTTTTGTTGCAACATTATATGCAAAGACATAATCCACCACTATTTTTGATCGATTAATTCCAGCATCACTTGAATTTATGGATAGTTCCTCATTTTCTTGAGTCTCAGGCTCATTGATTTCTTCATGGATATCAAAATTGCTCAAGTCTTGAACTTCCATATGTGGTTCTATCGTAGTGTCATCTTGACTATTTATTTTTCTTTTTCTAGGATTTCGATCCTTAGAACCCAATGGTCTACCACGCTTTAGGCGTGCTTTGGACTCATTGGCTATGACACTAGTAGATGGTCGTTCAGGGACATCAATTCGAATTGGGACATTCTCTGCAGGAATATGTGATTTAGTAATTCTTTTAAAATCTGTAAATGCGTCTGGCATTTGATTTGCAATTTTCTGCAGATGAATAATCTTTTGTACTTCTTGCTCACAAATAGAAGCACGTGGATCAAGATGAGACAGTGATGGATTTTTCCACAAAATTTCTCTTTTGATTTCACAATTTTCTCCCCCTAATTTTGGGAAAATTGTCTCATCAAACCGACAATCTACAAATCGAGCAGTAAACATATCTCCAGTTAATGGTTCAAGGTAGCGAATAATGGAGGGCGATTCAAACCCAACATAAATTCCTAACCTTCTTTGGGACCCATTTTTGTGCGATGTGATGGTGCTACAGGCACATATACAGCACATTCAAAAATTCTCAGATGAGAAATATTAGGTTATTGACCCAAAACCAATTGTAATGGAGAAAAATTATGATTATTTATCGGTCTGAGACGAACAAGTGTTGCAGCATGCAGAATCGCATGACCCCAAACAGAAGCGAACAACCTAGTTTTCATGAGCAATGACCTTGCTATCAATTGCAGACGTTTAATTAGTGACTCGGCAAGGCCATTTTGAGTGTGAACATGAGCTACAGGATGTTCAACTTTTATCCCAATTGATAAGCAATAATCATTAAATGCTTGGAATGAAAACTCTGCAGCATTATCAAGGCGAATGGACTTAATTTGATTATCAGGAAATTGTGCCCGTAATCATATTATTTGTGCCAATAATTTTGCAAACGCTAGATTGCGAGATGACAATAGGCACACATGAGACCATTTAGAGGAAGCATCTATTAGGACCATGAAGTATCTAAACGACCCACTAGGTGGGTGGATAAGTCCACAGATATCCCCATGTATGCGTTCCAAGAATGCAGGGGACTCAATCTCAACCTTTGTTGGTGATGGTCTCACAATTAACTTGCTCTGATAACAAGCGCTACAAGAAAATTCACCATTTGAAAGAATCTTCAAGTTCTTTAATGGATGCCCATTTGAATTTTCTATAATTCGTCTCATCATTATAGATCCAGGATGTCCCAGACGATCATGCCAAAGTACAAAAGTATTGGAATTAGTAAACTTCTGGTTTACTATAGAATGTGCCTCAATTGCACTAATCTTTGTCCAATACAAGCCAGAAGATAAAGCAGAGAACTTTTCTATAACACATGTCTGCCCAGAGACATTCTTGGTGATACCAAGATATTCAAGATTTATCTCATCCATTGTGTTGATATGATAATCATTTTCACGTATATCTTTAAAACTCAACAAATTTCTCCGAGACTTAGGAGAAAACATGACATTATTTAGGATGAGTTTAGTTCCCTTAGGAAAGATTATAATGGCTTTCCCAAAGCCTTCAATCAAATTGGTACTACCAGATATCGTAGTAACATTTATCTTGCCCATATTTAAGTGAGAAAAATATTTCTCATCTTTGAATATCGTATGTGTGGAACCAGAATCAATCAAACAAATGTCTTCATAATTGGATAACTTATTTTGAGATTTATCCATACTAGTAAACTTCAGGTTTACCATGACATGTATTATTTATTTTAGTAAATTTCAGATTTACTACTTCGGGAGTAAATTTCAAGATTTTATTAAGTATTGTCACATTCACTTCAGGGACTAGATCTGTATTAGATCTATATTTGTAACATTTATCAAAAGTTCTCAATTTCTCATTTTTCAGGAATGGAACATGATCATCTAAATATGCCTTAACTACATAAGGTATGATAGATTAAAACCTCTTTTAAGATATTGCTACTTCGGGAGCAAATCGAGGTATGCATATAACATAGATGATTTCTCTTACATATTTTCACAATATTGTTCTGTTGGAACAAATATATTTTCACAATATTATTTTTCTAGAACAAATATAATTTTCACAATATTGTACTTCTGGAACAAATATGAGACATGAATTGCAAAGTGAATCAATAAGCCGTTTCTTTCAAATTCATATACAAAATCGATATTGTTATTAGTAAAGACATAAATATAAAAAAAAAATACTAACCTTCATCTTTTCAAAGAAACTTTGATTTTTCTTACCTCAGATCTTTCAAAGTGAGTGCTCAAGGCAGAGAATCGTGCTGATAACGTGTTATGAAATAATAAAGAAAGAACAAGAATATTGTAGAGAAAGAGAGAAGTGAGAAGTTCTTATTTCTCTTGATGGGATGAAATACAATGAAGGAGAACCCCTCTATTTATAGGGATAATTTCTCCTAACTTTTTTTCAAAAGATAGACTTTCACTATAATATAAACACATGTATCCACTACAATGCAAATACCTTTATAGACATTCACTATAATACAAATATGTTTATAACATATATATATATATATATATATATATATATATAAGTCATCTAACAAATTATTCATATTTATCATTTTCAGTAACATGTTGAATTAAGAAAAATCTTAAAATTAATTATTTTAATTTTAAAAGCATCATATGAATTTAAAAAATTATCTCCCCTATTTTACTGTATCTCTCTCGACCTAACCTAACTAATAAAAAAACTCAATCCGTCTTTATTCAGATTCGACCCAAATCTATTTTATGATTGAGTAAAAAAAATTAGGTTTTTTTTCATTTGGGTAGGGTATGAGTCGTCTAAAGGGTTAGAAAATGGATAATATAATTTTTAAAGTTACCTAATATTTTTTAAATTAAAAAGTTAATTTTAAAATTATTATTTTTAATGCAATAAATATAAATCTATTAAAAAAATAAATATATTATTTATTAGATAATAAAAAATATATACATACACTACTATTTTAATAAAATATATATTCGCTCTAAATCAAAAGTTAAAAGATATGTTTATACTTTTCCCTTACTATTATTACTCTTATCTGCCGGCACACAAGTTAGAAATTTGAACATTTTAATTTCCGAGTAAAATTTGAATCTTTATTATGCATATCATTATATGTTATTGTGATTATACATTTTTGATAAATAATAGAGTTACGAATATCTATTTATGCTATATTGCACATCTTTATTATGCGAGTTTATTTAAATTGTGTCTGTATCTCCATTAATTTTTTGAGTTTTTATTATTATTCGCAACATTGCAGATTCAAAAGTTCAACATTTCTATTTTCGAGTAGTGTTTGAATCTGTATTCAACCGGGTATGCATATTTATGTTATACTAGTCCTCTATACGTGTGTTGCACATGTGTCTCATGTAAATTTGTATAAATTTATTAGATAATATATGTAGAATGATATATTGTTGCTGACACATGATAAATGTAATTTATAATCAAATAAAATTGACAGAAATTCAAGATATTACTTTCTGATATGCACCAAAACAAATTATATTAGTTGCTTATATAATTATCATTTATCTGAAAATATTTTATCAAATGGTCATTAATATAAATTTATTATAGAAATGAGAAAAATAATATTCTATTTAACTCTTGTGGAAGCTAGATATCATCATATTATACTAAAAGTGGGAAGCCACTATCTTAAAAGTTGGATTATTTTTTTGCCCCTGTGATAAATTAAAATATAATAAAATATCTAATTAAATGATAATATTTACCATTCATTGAATCAAAACTAAATTAAATATCTATTAGTATAGCAATATTTAAATCATATCATATCATATTTAAATATTTAGTTAAATGATAATATTTTATTATTTATTATCACGTTCCACTTTGGGAGGCATGACTGACACCTAAGGACATACTGGAGTCTGGGCTGACCTGGCTGGGCATAGGCCCCTCTGGTGCCTACTAGCTACTCAAAATCAAGAAACAAACTGTTATATCTCGGTTGTAAACACAGCCTCGGGTTGACAAGGCCACGCAACACCTGTAAAAGAAAACAGCTAACCCAGCCAACATAACATCAATAGGGATCCTATGCAGGCCGACAAGACTGCCATGTTGTCTAGTTATAACGGAAAGGAAAATAAGCAACTATACTAGGCCCCACATGGACAACACATAAAATAAGACATACATGGGCACCACACGGTCAATAACAACCAACTAATTGAAGAATGTAGACTGCAAGCCTCTATTGAAAATATTGGTCGAGATAGGGCCCGACCTACCCAAATGCTATACAAATGAAAGACAACTAAACCTCTACCACCGGCAACTCTGAATGAAGGAGTTGACCAATCTGCTGACTTTGAATAACTGTTAGGAGATCCTGAAACCTGTCTGTCTAAACCTGCAGGTAAGTATGCAGCGCCCCATAGTTGGGCGTCAGTACAATATGTACTGAATATGTAAGACAGTAAATAAGATTGAATAGAAGCTGATAACAAAATAGAAGTAAATTACAAGAAGGGGTAGAAATTAACTTGTAAGTTTTTGTATCCTTAACCTACAACTAACAAAGCACTACACGTATATGAACTAAGGCTGTACAACCATACACTCATAAGCTATAACTAGCAGGCAAGAATACAAACAAGGACCTAAGCCTGGAAGGTATAAGCAACACAGAAATAACCTATCAGGGCCCCCATAAGCCCTGGCAAGTACACTTCAATCTATATACCCCTATCTAGGTTCCTGTAATTCTACTGGTGCTATAGCCAATCTACCTAGCTTTTGGGTCCGCATCTGAGCTGTTGGACTCCTGTAACTATGTTTGAGCCCGGTGGGCTCTTGTAACTGCACCCTGGGCACCAGGCCCGACGAGGATAAGTGATGCCGATATGACATGAATATAAAAGTCCAGCCATGTAATGGACTGTAATATGGCCCTTGGGCCTCAACATAGTCCCTTGGAACAACATATAGCTCTTTGGAGTGATCAATAGCCCCGTAGGAGATAACATTATCATATAGCTCCTCTGAGCGATCAATAGCCATAGGCGATGACAAAGTTAGCAACCCTGAAGTTGGTCAACGGAAGGTTGTCCTGAGTGGGATTAATCCCAACTACTATACTGCACTCTAATCTCAAACCAGCCACTCAAAAGGCATATCTGACTCTTAAAGCCTAATGCGACCACTGCTCGCCCCTAATATAGTCTGTATAGCTGCTAACAGGGACACACCATGCGCCTATATCTGATCAGAGGATCCTGATAGTGATCATAATTTCTTACGGTCTGGACCGAATAGGACGAGATCTAGAGTGGCCTAATGATACTCTGAATGTTATGCAAGGACAGTGATAGCTCATAAGAGAATCGTAATATCGCGAACGGTCAATTGTCTAATTCCTTTACTTAGGACAATTGTAGGGATGCCACTTATCGGACATGCTCTTGAGCAGTCAGCCCCTAACCTTCCCTAGGCGGTTTGCTATAGTTCCTAGCCTGAAGGTATTATTGTACTACTATGGTTCTAGTCCCTTAGACACTAACTTGGTCTATTCAGATTTTGTATAACTTCCCTAGGCGATCCCTAACCTCGTAGGTAGGTTTACTTGGTCCTAGCCACACATGACAACCTGTATCTGAGTATTTATAAGAGCGGGCTGGGGCGTTGACCCCGCATTTCACTACTGATAAGATCCCCTCCTTAGGGTATTCACTGGTTTATATGACTCGTATGACTAGAGTGACCTCCTGGCTGACCCGTATATGTGGCACTAAGTCAACTGCAGCTAATAATTACTAGCAGTGGCTAACTATATAATAGGTCGTCACCTTTTCCACCGACAACCTTGGTGCTGCTGACTCTAGGGTAGGACTAATTCAAACTCAGTTCCTTGAGGCGCTAAGGTACGCCAAAGACCTTTGGGCGAGCGCCACTATCTATCCAGGCATCAAACTGCAAGTTATATCATCCGTCTACACCCTTTGCTGTCCAATATACTGAAACAGGACTAACAACAAACCCTAAGTTTCTAAGTCCTTGGCATGGCAGCAACCTGTCAAAATCCTACTACACAGTGAACAGAAGGACAAAGGGCTTACTATAACGCTTCTCGTGTGTCACACCTAATCTTCTCTTTCCCGATGAGGGATACTATAATCTATTCTCAATATGTTTTCTAACAGCTAACTATAACATATATAAGCATTATCTATAAACAACAACTAATACAACACAGGAGATTGTTATCTATGTTAAAAAATATAGGTCGTATCATTATACGACGAGAATGACTTGCCAAAGGAATAAGCCTTAATATATCTCAATGCCGACTTGCGTTCACCCGAACAGTTTCCAACCTAGATCCAACAATTCCACTCACTTGCAACCTTTACGCTGTTAGAATAAAGCTATTTCACTAGTGGGAGTCGGCAATCGGCGTTATCTTTCAATAATAGTATTAACTATAACTCAACTCTATTCAACTCGGCCGAAAACTCACAATTTCTCAAGAGTTTAGAAGGAAGGAATGCTCACCTATTACCTGTGGCCACTTAGGAATCAATTTGAAGAAATTCGACAACATTTACTCAGCGGGTTTCTGATATTCCAGGCGAATTTTTAAGAAATAACTCCATAGAGATGCTTCCCGTAGGCCTAGGACTTGTTACCCGATTTTAATTTACATTTGGACAGAGTTTGACGACGTAATTTGATGAAAATCCGATGAAAGTTACATGTTCTCTCTATTCTTGGCCGAGGGTTCTTTTAATAAATGATTTAAATCATAAAAGGGGCTTTATGTAGTGATAGGGCGGTGGCGGGGAGGGGGGAGGGTGTGCGGCGCGCCGCTCGTAGCGCCAAAACATAGGCGCGACGTGGCACCCATCACGCTAAGGAAGAGGTGCGACGCGCCGGCCTTGCGCCTAGGGTATGGCGCGACGCGGTGCCCGGGGCGCCCTGCCTCGGGCTTCGGCCTCCTGCTCGCTCAATTCTGTACTCGTCCATTCATTTTTCAAGCCTTTTTTTGTATGCATTGCACTCTAAAACTCTCAACATATGTACGACCACATCGACTAAACGATAGAAACTTACTGGGTGTAACATTTTTTAAATAAAAAATAAATTAAATATCTAATTAAATAATAATATTTAAATCATATCATATCATATTAACTAAAAGTGTGAAGTCTCACATATCAGTCCATCAAATATTGGAGGATTATTTTGTCCTACATTTAAATAATACTCTTATAATTTTTTTTATTGTACCAAACAGTAAGAAAATCTCATTATATATATATTTATTTGTTTAAAAGTGAATAATAACTCATTAAACTAAAATATATTTGACTATTTTTTTTAAAAAAAAGAGAAGTTAAATAGTGAGTTATAATATTCATATTTCAATACAGTTATTAAATTATAAAAGTGGAAAGTCACGAAATAAAAAATAAATGACTGAAGTACCCATCAAATATTAAACGATATTTTTACCATTCAACCAAATAGTATTTTAAAATGTTTTAGTAGAAAACATAGATATAAATCTTTAAATAAAATAACAAAAAAAAATTAAATGAAAGAAACAACCATTATACTATGGCTTTGATTTTTTTAACATTCTGATGAAGATGACAATAAATAATTATTATTAAATTTTAATAAAGTTAAATAACGCAAATTAAATGAAAATATTAATTCTTTATTATGACAATTATAGATTTCTTATTTAATTTAATAGTCTAACAATATTTATTGTAATGTATGTTTACTTTTTAGTACATAAAATATTATTGAAATAGTTTTAGATTGAAGGGCAAAATGGTAATGCAACTTTTAACTTGAGGGCTTTCCACTTATATAATAATATTATTATTTGTAAGTTTGTATTATACAATTTTATTTTGATTTTATTGGACGTTTGGATGACGTCAAGTCATCATGCCCCTTATGTCTCGGGCGATACATATTCTACAATAGCCGGGACAAAGGGTCGCAATTACTATTGAACATGCCGGGAGTCAACTCAAAAATTTCTGTTAGGTTGCAATACATCGGGCTGCTTCTTTGTTCTATCATGATTGAGCGGATTTCCCTCAAGAATATTTATCATAGAGGCCAGGCGCTGATGTGCCATCTGATGGCACCGCGGATGACTAATCATCAGCGTGTTCAGGTCATACAATGCAAGTCTAGCTGGAACCGAACCCACAAAAGAAAGTCCACATAAATCGACTTATGCTAGTGCTCTATTACCAAACACTTTGCCTAGCTCTAACTCCAATAGTGGGTATGGCGAAAGCTAGAATCTCTATACATAATGGAGTTCCAGCCGTGATTTTTGAGTCCACAGACTACTATGGTGTTATGGCTTAACATTGAGGCTGACTCTTGTCAATAAGTTCCTTAAAACACATCCTAAGATTAAAAGATTAGAAATGTTTTTACTGAAAAAGTTTCAATCAGAGGAGTGTAAAAATTGGGGCTTACGATTTCAAAACTATTTTCTTAGATTATAACATTGAAAAGGATTGTAAAAATTTTCTCTTTAGAAGAAAGGTTGAAATTGATGGCCAACAGATGGGGCTTAAGCAATGGACTCTGAATTTTAAACTACATGAAGATGCTTCTTTTGGACCTGTAATTATTTGAAGCAAGGAATCTAGTAAATGATAGAGAGAATAACGATCTCATTGATTTTCTTCTTTCTTTTCTTGTGTATTATATAAATGTTTGATATGTGTATATATAGCCAATTTGCAGAAAAGGCAAAAGCCAGAATCTTTAACTAACTAATAACTAATTGTAGTTATTAGTTACACAACTAACTTTTCCTCAACAACTTTAACTACTCTTTTCCTTCACCTACCAACACTCTTCTTCAAGCTAGGATGTGAGAAGATGTCCAAAATGTCAAGCTTGGATAGTAGATACTCATGTTGAACTCGACTTATGCCTTTAGTAAGAATATCTACTAGTTGATTTTGAATAGGGATGTATTTGATCATAATGAGTTTTTGTTGTAGTTTTTCTCTGACAAAGTGACAATCGATCTCTATATGTTTTGTCCTTTCAGGATATACAGGGTTAGAAGCTAACTGAATTGCTTATTTGCTATCACTATATACCTCAATAGGAAGTTTGAATTCTATATTTACTTTCTTCAAGATTCTTGTTAGCCAGACTATTTCTGAAACAATTGTTGTCAAACTTCTGTATTTTGATTCTGATGAGTTTTTTGATATAGTGGTTTGCTTCTTTGCTTTTCATGAGACAAGTGAGTCACCTCTCTTGATCAAGAACCTTGTGATGGGCTTCTTGGTGATTGGACTTGCCGCCCAGTCTGCATCACAATAGGTTGTTACAAGGTTGTTTGAGTTGCTGGATAATAAGATTCCCTGTCCAGGCTATTTCTTTACACATTTCACAATCCTAAGAGTAGCTTTCGTGTGTGACTTTTGAGGCAGTTGTAGAAATTGGCTCAAGATTTGTACTCCAAATGTTATATTTGGCCTGGTCATAGTGAGATATAATAATTTTTCTATCAATATTTGGTATGCTATTGATTTGTTAGAGGATCCCCAACATTCTGCTTCTTTAAGTATACTGCTTCATCATACTGTCTTGAAGTCAGTTTGACATTGATATCTATTGAAGTTCCTGCTGTTTTAGCATATGAAAGACCAGTTTCTGAAATAAGCTCAAGGGCATATATATTTTCTTTAATGCATAGTAATACCCATTTTAGACCTAGCAAACTCAATCCCGAAAAAACTTTAATTCTCGTAGATCTTTTATCTTGAATGCTTGCTGTAGTGCCTGTGTGGTATTCTCAATCAGTTCCAATGAACTTCCTATAATTAGCAAGTCATCATTATAAACTAATATAATAATTTTTCATTCAATAGGTTTTTTGACAAACATCGAGTAATCAAGTTGACTCTGCTTGTATTTGAGCTTGAGTAAGGCTTCAATAAGCTTAGCATTCCATTGCCTTGCCACCTGTTTTAGTCCATACAAGGACTTGAACAACCTATATACCTTCTTCCCCTGGCTGGTAAAGCCTTGCAGTAGAGGCATGTAAATCCCCTTGTAAAAATGCATTGTAACATCCACTTGATGTCTATGTCATTGCCTTGAAATAGCTAATGCCAAAATTGTTCTTGTTGTGACCATTTTAATAACTAGTGAAAAAGTTTCTTTATAATCTATTTTTTCCTTTTGATTATAACCTTTTGCAACCATCCTAGCTTTAAACCTCTCAATCTCACCTGTTGACTTGTATTTGATCCTATAGATCCACTTACAGCCTATTGGCTTTTTTCTAGGTGGTAGTTCTACCACATCCCTAGTGTGATTTTCTTTAAATACTTGAACTTCTAACTGCATGGCATTTATCCATTTAGGATCCTTGACTACCTCATCATAAGTTGATGATTCTATCATATTTAATGCGGATGTGATGAATGCTCGATAATTGGCTGACAAATGATCATAGCTAATAGAGTTAGACATAGGATAACTTACTTCTTTTTGAATATTCAAGAAAACAAAATCCTTCATGCACACTAGAGGGTGTTTTCCTCTGCCTGATTTTCTTACCTCTGGTTGAGATTGGGTCTGACAAGATTGTTCTTGTGGAGTAGCTACATCAACTTGACTAGGGACAGAATGCTCATCTATTTGTGGCTCAAGAGAAACATCATGGTTTTGTGGCACATCAACCTCTTTCGTCACTGTCTTCTCTTCTACCATTTGATATACACTCACACCTCATTTGACAATCAATATTTTGATCATATAGCAAGTCAGTTGGAGTAAGAGTATCCACAAATAGATGCTCAACAGATTTATCAGTATTCATTAAAGGAAACACACTTTCCTTAAATATAATATCCCTACTAATAAAGAAAGAACTGCTAGATATGTCATAAAAGCTATATCCCATTTGAACTTCAGAATATCCCATGTGCACTATAGCCCTTGCTCTAGGCATCATTCTATCATGTTCAGTAAGAACTTTTTCAGATACAAGACATCCCGGAACTCTGAGATGATCTAAGTATGATTTCTTTTATTATATTCAGTAAGAACTTTTTTCAAATACAAGACATCCCAGAACTCTGAGATGATCTAAGGATAATTTCTTTTCATACAATGTCTCATATGGAGCAAGACTATCAATTACTGGACTTGAAATTCTATTAATGAGATTCATAGCAGCTTACATCAAATTGTCCCCAAAATCTTATAGGAATCTTAGCTTGGAATCTCAGAGATCTTGTGATTTCTAAAATATGTCTATGTTTTCTCTTAGCTACTCCATTCTGTTGAGAAGTATAAGCACGAGATCTCTGATGTACAATTTCCATTTGTTCGAACAATGTATCACACTAGAATTCACAAACTCAGTATCATTATCTGATCTTAATACTTTTACTGTTTTACCAAATTGTGTTTTGACAAATTGAAGAAACTGTTGTAGAGATACACACACATCAGACTTATTTTTCAATAGAAACACATATGTTATTTTGGTAAAATCATCCACAATAGTAATAAAGTATTTATTCCCATAAAAAATAGGTATCTTGTAAGGTCCCCACAGATCCACATGAATTAAATCAAAACAACACACTATTTTTATACTACTAGTAGAAAAAGCTAATCTTGTCTATTTTGTATGTGGACATATTATACATTTAGTCCACTTTATTCTTAACTTCTTGTTTATCTAGATTCAATAGCTTGATCATTACTCCCATTGACACATGACCAAGTCTTTTATGTTATAGTTCCACATATAATTCTGAATTCTTTACTTGTGCTTGTACTGTTTCCTTCACAACAAATGATGATGGTTTTACTTATTCTCCTGTTGTCAGTAATTTTGGTAGTAGATACAACTCTTCTTCCTATTTACCAATCTCCTTCGTCTTTCCACTGAAGAGTTTCTATAATATACAAAAATGAGGGAAGAAAGTGACTGGGCAACCTAATTCCTCAGTGACTTTACTAACAAACAAGAGGCTGTATTTAAACTGTGGCATATAAAACACATTTATGATGACACTTCTAGGTGAAATTGAACTAGATCCTATATGAGTAACTTGTGAAATATCACCATTTGACAAACAAACCTTCTTAGATCTTTTTGTTTGTATTGGAGACTCTTTAGACAACATTTCAATATTAGACACCATATGATTAATGGCTCCAGTGTCTATGATCCAAACCCTACTATTTTGTAATATTAAGAGAGCTTTACCTGTCTATCGGCATTAGCTCCAGAATATTCTTTGGTATTAGTAGAGGCTGAACCCTTGAGTCAACATTTGTAGAATCTGGTCTTTGGTGAAAGTGCATCCTTGCAACTGATTAGTCCAACTCGCAAGTTTTTGAGATCCTTCTTTGAGAAGTTGTCCCCATGTATCATTCATTGTCAAATTTGTGTTCATCCCATAGTTGAATGTAGGTTTTTGTTGTTGTTGATTCATATATGTATTATCACTTTGAACATTATAAGCAGCACTGCCTTTTCAATATTCCTTTTTCTTTGACTTAAAGTCAGGTGGATATTCCACCAGCCGGTAACAAAATTCCCTGGTATACCCTTAGCATTTGCAAAAATCACATATTAAATTCAAATTATTTTTATACTTCTGACTAGTAATAGCCTTCGAATAAATAACTATGGACTCAAGATAGTTTGAAGAAGTGCAATTCATTTCAAGATTGTTGTTAGTAGCAGCCACTGCTTTCTGACTTTCATCACTAACAATCATAGAATATGCTTGGTTAATACTTGGTAAGAGATTAGTAACAGAATCTAGCTTCTGCTTGTTGATATGATTCATTACGACCCATAAGAAATTGAAATAATTTCTATCTATAAAGATGTGATACAAAGTCTCTTAATCTTTCACAATCACTGGTTCTAGGTACCATGGCCTCAAACTCTTCCCAAATATTTTTAAGTTTGGTATAGTATACTGAGATAGATTTTGTACCATGTTGAAGAGTTGTAATTTCTTTGTGGAGATTAAATGATCTTGATCCATCCACTCAATTAAGCCTCTCTTTTAGATCTTCCCACACAACATGTGCCCTTGTGGAAAACACAACACCACTAAGAAAACTCTTGGAGATTGAATTCATCAGCCAACAAAGAACAATTGCATCAACTCTATCTCACTAATTCCATAACTCTTCTGTGAACTTCACCTTTTTGCAGGAACCATCAGTCATCCCAATTTTGTTTCTTTCAAGAAGTGCGATTTTTATTGATCAACTCCATAGTGTGTGTTCTCAACACCAGTTAGTTGAATGACAATCACACAGATACCACTAACATCAAAAGGGCTTAAGATTAGAGGATGATTATAGTCAATGCTTGACCCTGTAAACTGAAAATTTGAAATTTCACCATTGTTGACATTCTGAGATGTTCCAATGGAGTTCATTTTATTGTTGACACCATTGATGCCATTTTGAGCCAGATCACTATTCACACGTTCTTCATTAGTTCCCATCTTCTTTCAAACCTGGAAATATTCAAGAATTGCAGAATCTAGACTTCTTTATTTTGCGGAAATTGATTGAGAACACTTCAAACAATTAGCAGAATTGTCCAAATTGTCCAAATTGAGAAACAATCTTTATTTTGCGGAAATTGATTGAGAACACTTCTAGCAATTAGCAGAATTGCCCAAATTGAAAAACTATTTCTAACTTGGATCATCTAGCTAGAAAGCTTTGATACCATAATTATTTGAAGCAAGAAATATAGTAAATGATAGAGAGAATGAATGGAGAGAATAATGATCTCATTCTTCTTCTTTCTTTTCTCATTCTTCTTCTTTCTTTTCTTGTGTATCATACTAGTGTTTGACATGTATATATATAGCCAACTTAGAGAGAAGGCAAAAACAAAATCTTTAACTTACTAATAACTAATTGTTACATAACTAACTCTTCCTCAACAGTTTTAACTACTCTTTTCCTTCATCAACCAACAACACCAATATGAGTTCTTCTACCCAGCCTCTCATTTCAATTCCATGGTTGAGGCTATAATAAATAGATACTAAGCCTAGTAAGAGTCCAAGAAACTCTTCATATAGCTACTGTTCAAAAAATTAGACCAGATTTAGCTAAAGCAAGAGTGATAATAGACCTCACTTTTCCAGGACAAAATCTAGGTCGGCCAAGAGAATGAGACTCTCCTCTTAAAGAATTCTATCAGAAGTTGGAGTATGAATTATTGCAAACACTACAAAAGAATTGGAAACTCTTCGATCCAATGTACTAAAAAATATTAGATATTGACCGATTTTTCAATGATATTTTTTTAAAAATAAAAGTATAAAGAAAACTGACGGACATTTTTAAGTTTTTTCGTGTAAAAATGTGCGAAATTTATATTAAAAATCGATGAGGTCCCTCAATTTTTTTTCGAAAATCGAGGGACTCCGTCGGTTTTTGAAGTGAAAAATTACAGTTGAGGAGTATAAATTAAAAACAACCGAAGTATTCTAGTAGAATTATTTAAATGTAATAATAAATACCCGAGTTTGATTCCAAGTTGCTATAATTTTTTTATATATATGTGTGTGTATTTGAAAAAACCGAAGGAGTTGGTGTGAATTTTATTTCTTGTATGGATGACTGTGATTTAGCTAATGTTGGTTAGAGTTGCAACACCAATACTTGGACTAATAATAGAAAAAAAGGGAACGGGATCTATAAGAGGCTAGACAGAGTTTTATGCAATGAGGAGAAGACTGACAACATGGGGGATATTTTGGTTCAACACTTGGCCAGAATAGGGTTTGTAAAGACATTACTAGCAATTTTGGTGAAATATCTCAGGTTCCTAAATCTTTGTCTATGCAATCAGACTTCCAATAGGTAGTTGAAAGCTCATGAAATGGAATGGTAATGTATATAGTAACCCAATGTTTGTTTTGAAGAGGAATTAAAAAGACTTGCTAAATCCTTAAGTCAATCGTCTAAGGAGTCCATTGTCGAGAATGTTAAGAATTTGAAGGAACTCACCACCAAAATGGAGCAAACAATGTGTGATGACGATACTGGTCATAACACATGAGGAGCTCAATAGGGCTAATGTTGAATATATTTGATGAATCAACATCCAAGATAACTTCCTCCATCAGAAGGCCAACCTCCAATGAAAAGAAGAAGGATATTCATGCACCAAGTATTTCTTCAGTACCATTAAGCTCAAAAGAAGGAAAGAAATATTATACAGAATTAAGAATGTTGATGGTATATGCGTGGAGAGCAATTAAGCCATTAGAGAAGCTGTTATACAACATTTCCAAATTCTTGAATTTGGAGTTCTCAGTAACATTGAAAAGTTGGTCACTGATGAGGACGACCAGGAACTCAACAAATTCCCTGAAGAAGATGAAATTAAACAAGTCATCACGGATATGAGCCCCAACGCTGCAACAAGACCAGATGGCTATCATGGATATTTTTTTCAGACATGTTGGCATATCGTTAAAGAAGACTTGATTTAACTTTGTGCATAGCTTCTATCATGGTTCTCATTCCAAAAGTAGAAGAACCTATCAATTTCTCTCAATTGAGACCTATTAGCTTAACTCAATTTTCCAACAAAATCATGGCTACTAGAGTAAATGTCATTCTTTCTTAGTTAATATCTGGGAACTAATCTGTGTTAATAAGTTAAAAAGACTCATAACTAATATGGAATTAATAAAGAAAGTAAGGCTAATATTATTTTTAAACTAGTTTTATCCCCATTAAATCATTAAATATAGAGTTGCGATAAGTATAAATTTAAAATAATTTAACTGACGTTTTGGTTACTTTAGTTTTCTAATCATGATTTGATAAAAATTAAGTATAAAGCGTGACAAGATCACCTAAATAAAATAAAAACAAAAAAATTTTCAACACTTATGCAGAAAAGTGCGAGAATTACATAAAATACAAGTTACCATGATGGACATAAATATAAGCCACGAGCCAAAAGTAAATTTAATCTGCAGGTTTGAGGCTGCTTCTATCAAGTTTATGAACATTATCTCAGACAAACCCAAAATGCCAATAACAACAAAACAAGAAGGTAAATCAGAAAATATTTGAAATACTATCAAAAAGAAGAAGAAAGAATGCAATAACTTCGTATTACCTATTAAAAGGTGTAGAGTATGATCTTCATTGAGTCTGTTTAATGGTACATATCTTCATTAGAGGATTATATATAAATACTATTGTAACCGGTAGAAGCTTAGAAGATAAAATAATTGGAAGGTGAAAAAGTTGTATATGAAATAATAATTTAAAAAAATATAAAAGTGTAACCTACAATAATTACTAGCTTGAGATAAAGGCTTTCTACGTTTATTAGTATAATAATAATAATTATTATTATTATCATTATTATTATTATTATTTATTTTTTTGATTATTTAGTTAGTTATTAATTATTATTAATTATTTATCATTATCATTATTATTTATTATTTGTATTTATTTATTATCATTATCATTATTTATATTTATTTATTATCATTATTATTATTTATATTTACTTGTTGTTTTCATTCTTAGAAGATTTGGATTCTCTGAAATCTTTATTGATCAAATTTGGAGATTGATTTCAGATGTTTGGAATTCTATCATCATTAATAGTGAGAGAGAAGATTTCTTTCATTCTACCGGAGGTTTAAAACGGGGAGATCTACTTTTTTCATTTCTTTTTATTTTACCTGTTGAGCTTCTTTCTAAACTGTTTAGTGATGTTTATGAAAAAGACAGGTATATAGGTTATGACATGAACTCAGATGGCCTCAGGGTCAATCATCTTGCATATGTAAATGATATAATCCTTTTCACCTCATGCGCCATGGCACAATTTCTCTCTCAAAACTATCATGAGACAAATGAAAAATTATGAAGAGGTCTCTGGATAGAAAAGCAATAACATGTTCTTAATAGCTTCTCATCCAGCTACAAGTACAATCAGGAGGGTGAAGAGGATGACACGCTTTCAACCTGGAGAATTTTCTTTCACATATGTAGGCTATCTTATATATGCTGGCACGAAAAGGATTTTCCATTTTGTTGATATCACTTCCAAGATTGTGAAAAGAATAGGTGGATGGCAAGGCAACTTATTATATCTAGGAGGTAAGGCAGTGTTTATACAACATGTTCTTCAGTCTCAAATCATGCATATTCTTGCAGTTGTTTTCTCTCCCAGAATAGTTCTAAATCAAATTGAAAAATATTTGGCTAACTTTTTCTAGGGACAAAAGAGAAGGAAAAAACAAGTATCATTGGAGTTCTTGGCACAATTTATGCTATCCTAAATATAAAGGGGGCCTTGGTTTGAAATCTCTAGATGACAAACATAATTCTTTCACTATTAAAAGATGGTGGAGATTTAGAACACAGAATAGTGTATGGGTTGATTATCTTAAGTCCAAGCACTGCATCAGAGTCAATTCAATAACCAGAAGCTGGAGTTTTGGACAATCTCAAAGTTGGAAGGAGCTATTGACAGTCATAGATATAGCAAAACCTCGCATTCTTTGTAAAACTAACAGTGGATCTTTTATATTTTGGGGGCACAATTGGACAGGGCTGGACCTCTTAGCATCTTTTTTACGTAGTGGTTCTAGACCCGTTAATACTATGATCAAGGAATTTATGAGTGGAAAAGAGTAAAATACTTATAAACTCACAGATACTGTCCCTCAAACTCATAGATCCACATTGTTGACTATAACAAACCTGATAGATGTCTTTGGACTCTCAACAATGATGAGAACTTTAGTTGTGCTTCCACTTTGCCAGAAACAGAGAAGAAACAAGAGAAACTAAGAATGATTGTCTTAATTTGTTGATTCAATACATCTTATTACATTAGTATTTATACACAAGAGAAATAAGAGATAAAAAGAAACAAATTATTCTACACTTAATGTAAATCCTACCAAATATTCTATAGTTAATACTACACAATATTCTACAATAAATATAAAATATCTCTAACTATATTTTCATGTATCTAGAATATCTCTATTCATAATTTATTATATCTAAAACATCTAGAATATCTCTATTCATAATTTATCATATCTAAAATATCTTTATTCATAATTTATCATATCTGGAATATCTTGTGTATCATGCTAACACCCCCCTCAAATTGATGCCGATGGATCAAAAAACATCAATTTGCCTATTAGAAATCAATGACGTTGTCGTATCATTGATTTTGTAAACACATCAGCTATTTCAAGATCACTGGATACATGTGGAAGAATAATAACTCTTTTATCTACCGCTTCTCTAATAAAATGACAGTCCACTTCAATATGTTTGATCCTTTCATGATAAACCAAATTGGTAGCAATCTGAATGGCACTTGTGTTGTCAGCATGGAGAGGAGCAGGACTAGATTGAGGATATCCATCTTCTGCAAGTAAACCACGAAGCCAAATAATCTCGGAGCAAGTTGCTCGATATTTAGACTCCTTTGAAGATTTTGAAACACGGTCTTGCTTCTTGCTCTTCCAAGATATCAAGGAATCTCCGAGAAACATACACCAACCCGTGACTGAGTCACGAGTATCAGGACATCCAGCCTAATCAGAATCACTAAATGCATTAAGATGAA
This sequence comes from Datura wrightii, assembly GCA_035772735.1. NCBI lineage: Eukaryota > Viridiplantae > Streptophyta > Magnoliopsida > Solanales > Solanaceae > Datura > Datura wrightii. The sequence goes on along the minus strand of JASDFA010000016.1, from coordinate 19,369,518 downwards.
TAGGTGAGCCACTAGGAAAGAACAATCCACGAGTACATGTTCTTGAGAGATATCGAATGATGCGAAGAACAACCACCAAATGTAGATGAAGGGGAGCTTGCATAAATTGACTGACTTGTTGAACTGCAAAAGAGATATCAGGCCGAGTAATAGTAAGATAATTTAGGCTCCCAACTAATTGCCGAAACAAAGTTGGATCAGGAAGAAGATCTCCTTCATCATGACGATACTTAACATTTAATTCCAAAGTATCTACAGAGGAATATTCTTGAAGACCAGCCAAAGTAATCAAATCCTAAGTATATTTGTGTTGGTTTAAGAATACACCTAAAGAATCATAATGAACTTCCAAGCCCAAAAAATATGTAAGAGCGCCAAGATCCTTCATAAGAAAAGAATCCTTAAGCTATTGTTGGAGGCTAGAGATTAATGAAGAATCAGATCCTCTGATAATAATATCATCTACATATACCAAAAGAAGAACACAACCAATAGATGTTTTTCGAAGAAACAAGAATGAGTCATATTTACTTTGTTCAAAAAAAAAGTGAAGCAAAGTAGACCGAAACTTGTCAAACCAAGCTCTGGGAGCTTGTTTTAATCCATACAAAGACCGCTTCAACTTGCAAACATCTGATATAGGTGATGAAAACAAACTAGGTGGAGGTTTCATATAGATATCTTCTTTGAGATCACCATGGAGAAAAGCATTTTTGACATCCATTTGATGAAGTGGCCAGTTCTATGATGCAACAATGGCAATAATAGTTCTCACGGTAGTCATTTTTGCTACAGATGCAAAAGTCTCCTCATAGTCCACACCATACTCCTATTTGTTACCAAGGATCACCAATTGAGCTTTGTATCAATCAAGTGTTCCATCAGAATGAAATTTAATTGAATAAACCCATTTACATCCAATTGGACGGACATTTGAAGGACAAAAAACAATCTCTTATGTGTTATTTTCTTTAAGAGCCAAAAGTTCTTCCTTTATTGCTTTCTGCCAACATTCAAGTTTGAAGGCTTGTGAGTAACCTGTTGGAATAGAGATGGTGGATAAAGTAGATGAAAAACCATACCAGTTAGGAGTACGAGATACTCCGCTTGATCACCGAGGAGGCTCAAGAGGAGTAGTCCTTGAAGAAATCTCAATTTCTGATTGAAGAGCAGGCTCAGGTGCGCGATCAATTTCAGAATGGGGTAAAGTTAGTCGACATCATTCATACACAAATTCAGGTTTGAACCGCTTAGAAGAAGATGAAAAATCTTTAAAAATAGGAATAATAGGAGAAAAAGAAGATGACTCAACATGAGTAGGAAAGAAATATTGATTCTCAAAGAAAACAACATTTCTAGAAACACGAAATTTGTTAGAACTTGGATCATAGCAAATAAAACCTTTCTGTGAAGTACTATAACTCATAAAGGCACATTTAGTAGACTGAGCAGAAAGTTTATTGTGTTGAGAGAGAGGAAGATGCACAAAACAAACACAATCAAATGTATGAAAATTATCATATCTAGGGTTTTGGTGATAAAGATGATCATATGGAGAGTCAAGATTTAACACTTTAAATAGACAACAGTAGACAAAGCTTCAACCTAGTACTTAGATGGGATAGAGGACTCAATCAATAAAGTACGAGTGACATCCAAAAGATGACGATTTTTATGCTCAGCAACCCCATTCTGTTGTGGTGTACATGGGAAAGAGCGTTGTGAGACAATTCCTTTCTGAAGCAAGAAATTATTGAATTCATGAGACATATATTCTCCACCAGAATCAGATCTTAATAGTTGATGTAGGTAGAAAATTGAGTCTCAATGTAAGCTAAAAATGTCTTGAATATGGAAAATACCTCAAATTTAGAACGGAGAAAATATACCCATATAAATCGATTATAATCATCTATGAACGCCAAAAAGTACTTGAAACGAGCATGAGAAATAATTGGTGAAATGCCCCAAACATCACTATAAATGACATTAAAATACTTTGTAGCATGACTACCAAAATTAGAAAAAGGAAGAGTTTTACTTTGCCTAATTTACAAGTAGAACAATCAAAGGGAGTTGCTGAAAATTGGTTTTGATTTTTCAATAAACCAGAATTTGATAAATGAGATAACACAATAGAATTTGGATGTGCTAGACGCTTATGTCAAACCTCTCTTACTAGCTGTAGAAGTACAAGCAAAAGATAGAACACGAGGAATGGAAAAGCATATAGGAAACAATCTTCCAACTTTAGGCCCTTTCGTGATTATCGTCCCCGACACCTGATCCTGCACAAGGCAATCATTACGAGAAAAATTCACAACACAGTTGTTATCAACCAATTGACCAACTAAATTAAGACTAGTGGAGAGCTTTGGTGATATAAAAACATTCTTGAAAGTTTCAGTAATATCCCCAACCTTGTTAATGGGTGAATTACTACCATTGGCAATCTAAATTTGTGATGGACCGTGATACTCACGAACATTTCTTAGCATACTAGGTGAGTTGGTCATATGATTGGAAGCTCCAGAATCAACAAGCCAAAAATTGGGTGTAATATCATTACCTTGTAGTCCTAAAGCTAAAAAGGCTGACACGATCATTTGTTGTACCATTTCAGGAGAAAGAACTTGTCCCGCCGCTAGAGCAGCAAGTCAGCTGGTAGTTCCAGTTGAAGATGAGTTATCGGAAGTGGAACCAGTTGTCCCAGCTTGAAAAACATTGATCCTGTGATTTTGGGGATGTGTGGGCACTCCTTGATGATATGCCCATGTTGTTTACAATAATTACAAAACTTCTTACCACAATTGCTAGCAATATGACCATATTCCTTGCAACTGTCGCATTGAGTTTTACTCATATCCCTACCCTTTCCTTTTCCTTGAGAAACAAATGCAACAGTATGAATGTTTTCTTTCTTGAAAATATTTTGTGTGAGAAGGCGTTGCTCTTCAAAAAGTAATTCCCTAAAACAGACATCCAAGGAGGGAGACGGGTCACGATTCATCAAGTTAGAGCGAACAATCTCAAAATCATGCCGCAATTTCATCAAAAATTAGTCTCGCTTGCTTTGCTCATGAACTGCTTGAATTATAGAGAGAGATTCAGTAGATATTTTAACATAAACAATATCAGTGAATTTAGCCCATAAGTTTTGAAATCCAAAAAAATAATCTTGAACAGAGAGACCCCCTTGAGAGTAACTAGCAATTTCATCCTCTAGCTGAAAGCATCTTGCGTTATTGTCTTGGTTATAAACCTTTTGTAAATAATCCCACATAGCCTTTACAGTCTTGTATGGCCTAAGATTAAGAACAATAAGAGGGTCAATTGACCCTAAAATCCATGTCATCACCCGAGCATCTTTGACCTTCACTGACCTAATTTTGTAGGATCAGTAGGAGCAGGATCACTACCATCTATATGGCCCCATAATTCTTTTCCAGTAACAAATAGTTGAAACTGAAATTTCTAAGATGAATAATTTTTTCCATTGAAACGAACACTGAAAGACTCAAATTGATGTGAAGTCATATTTTTGAATAGCGAAAATCAAAAACGAAATGATACGAAAAAATAGCTAGAATAACCAAGACCAAGAGTTCTACGTATTTTAGGACTAATTGTTGATGAACAACCAAGAAAATAAAAACTTTCAAAAAAAAATTAAAAGTAACCACAAATCAAGAACTCTATGAATCAAAGAAGAGAAGGCTCTGATACCATGTCAGAAACAGAGAAGACACAAGAGAAACTAAGAATGATTGTCTTAATTTGCTGATTCAATACATCATATTACATTGGTATTTATACACAAGAGAAATAAGAGATAAAAGAAAGCAAATTATTCTACAAGTAATGTAAATCCTACCAAATATTCTATAGTTAATACTACACAATATCTATAATAAATATAAAATATCTCTAAGTATATTTTCATGTATCTAGAATATCTTTATTCATAATTTATCATATCTAAAATATCTAGAATATCTCTATTCATAATTTATCATATCTAATATATCTCTATTCATAATTTATCATATCTAAAATATCTCTATTCATAATTTATCATATATGAATATCTTGTGTATCATGCTAACACCATTAACCTAAGACTATGAGTCATGTTTTTATTAAGGGGCTATAGGTAAGAAGTTTTGGAGCTATTTTTCCAATCCACTAGCTGTAAGTAGAGGTGTACAAGCCAAACCATCAAGTCAAATTGAACTGAGGAACCAAGTCAAATCGAGAAAAAAAATCGACTTATGGTTCGGTTTGGTATTAACTAAAAAAAAAAGTCAAACCGAACCCAATTCAAACCGACATAATATATATATATATATATATAATTTTTAACTTTTTATACATAAAAATATTAATTATAATCTATTTTGTAAAATACTTTTTAAATTAGTTTTATTAATTTTTAATGTTTAGAAATTAGATATATATTTAGATCTGAGCTTATAAGTAGCAAACTTGTAAATTGTAATATTTGTTCAGTAGATAGTAACTAGTAAGTTAATGATTCAAATATAAAGGCCTAATATTATCGTAAAAATCTAGCAAGATAAAATATATCCTTCAATCTTCATCTTCACTTTCCGGAGATCTCCTTCTCTCATTTATCAGGCGCTGACTTTCGCATGTTTGTTAATATCTCTTCTTTCTATCTTTCTTATGAGTTAAGCCGTTAAGCTGCCTCCATTTCTTTATTTTTTTATTTCCTCAGAGGTCATTTGTAGTTTTTTTGATTTTCAATTAATTTAGTTTTGTTTGATTTAGTTTTTAAAAAAATTCAAATATAAAAACCCAATTTAGTTATGTTTGATTTAGTTATAAAAAATTAAAAAAATAAAAAAAATCGGCAAAATCAAAACACCGAAAGAACCGATCAAAACCGAAACCAAAAAAAATTGATTTATATTGGTTTAATTCGATTAATGAATTTAATAAATCGACATAATTGATTTAGTAATTTTTTAATGAAAAATCAAATCAAACAGACCCACGTATACCCCTAGCTGTAAATATACAAAAGGGCACAACGAGGCAACTTATGTGGAGCTGGTGGGCTTATGATAGCTCCTATGCAATACAAAATAAGTCTTCGTAATAATCTACCTTGCATTATTAATTGGAAGTTATGAAAAAGGAGTGCTAGCAGGTATGGTCAAAATTCTCTATAAAAAGATTAATTTATCAAGTTAACTTTCAATTTAATTTTATTTTATATAAGCACTTTACACAGATTAACCATCAGTTATCCTGGAGAGATATTTGTGTTGTTGCAGATAATTACTAATCTACTGGGACAAACCTTTTGCACACAAAGTCAAGACCAATAACGATGATAGCTCATTAGAAAGGAAGAAAAAGACTAGAGCAGGTGAAATTATTAGAAATTCAGAAGGGAGCATGACACTAGCTTACACTGAATTTCTAGAATTCTTTAGCAACATCATTGAAATATAGTTCTTCCTGGGGTTTGAGCTTCTTGAGATGGACTGTAAACTCATAGTGGACATAATCAATGGTATTAACAAACCTTCATGGAGATTTCTGTTAGATATTTACACAAAATACAGAATGTCTAAACACGCAGAGAGCGAAATCGCAACGGAATAAGGATTGACGTACCTCCAGCCATTGTTACAAAGTCGTTGGTATTAGCGTATAGTCGTAAGGCTTCAGAGTTTCAATCAGTTTAGTAGTAGTTAGTTCAGTTTGAGTATATTTGATTTATTATTTATATTTAGTTTATTATTTAATTGGGATACCTCAATTGTCTTTAATCAGGAATTTATGTTTTTATTGTAAACTCTATTTAAAGAGTTATTTCTCGTCATTAATAAACATAACTTTTTTATCAACTCTCCAAGCGTTTATATGGTATTAGATCCCCATACGCTCTAACGAGAACGATCTTATTTTTTTCTCTCGTTCCCATCATCAATAATGCTATTTTATCATCAATGGCCAACAACGACAACAACAATGCCACAAATCTCAGAGTTGTCAATGTTGACAACACAACGGGTGCCAATATCATTATCCAATTCAATCTTGCTTCTCAACTATCTATCAAACTAAACGGTGGGCACAACTTTGCCACCTAAAAAGCTCAGTTCTTTATACTTATGTATGGCTATAACCTCTTTGGCTATTTCGATGGGATCACTCGAGTTCCCTGCCGCACGATTGCGAATGGCGCTAATAATCCAACATTCCTTACTTGGTTCCACCAAGATCAACTCATCCAGAATGCTCTCATGACCTCTATTGAAGCCAGTATTACTCCCACCGTCATAGCTTCCGCCTCATTCAAATCAACTTGGGATGCACTGCACACCACGTATGCAAACAAATCTCAAACTCAGATATTTAGCCTTCGTGATCAACTTGCTTGAGTCACCAGGGACTCGCGCTCCATCACTGACTATCTTCAGACGATTCGATCTCTCTCAGATGAGTTAGCAATTGTTGGTGCCCCTATATCCAACCTAGAACTCGTAAGAAAATACAATGGTCTAGGTCCTATGTATCATGAGATCTCTACTGCAATTTGAACACGTGATACTCCAGTCTCTTACGAAGAGCTGTTTGAAAAATTACTTGATCATGAACTCTTCCTTCATCATAAAGATACCAAGAAATCATCTGATCCTATCACTGCTGTAATTGCTACTCCCACCAAATCCAACAACTATAATTACAACAATCGTAGGCAAAATAATTCTCAGCATTGGCGCTAGGGTTCTTGAAAGACTACTCCACCACAGGGGCAGACCAACCCAAACCTGTCACTCACTGTCAACTTTGTAATAGAATTGGTCATATAGCTACCGTCTGCCGTTCAAAGTCTCACAATCACCTTACAACTAGAGTCAACTATGCTGCTAATTTCGCTACAGCTACCAACCCCTGGATAGTCGACTCAGGAGCAACCCATTACATCACCACTGACTCACACAATCTCCAATCATACCACGGTAACGAGGATGTCTCCATTGGTGATGGTAACATAATTCCCATATTTCACACTGGTTCTACTCAATTAAATGCATCAAATAATGTTTTAAGCTAACTCACACATTGTGTGCTCCAGCCATTAAACAAAAACTTCTTTCTATCTCTAAATTTTTCCAAGACAATTTAAAATTAATTAAATTTTTTCCTTTTGACTTTGTTGTGAAGGATCTACAAATGCGAAAATCGCTGGTGCACGGTTGACTCAACAATGAACTATATGAGTAGCCTTCCCTCCATCCCCAAGACAACATGACAATCTCATCCACTCCGCTCACCATCTGGCATTAACGCTTGGGTCACCCGCACTCTAGAATTTTGAGGTTTATTTTGAATAAATTCTCGCTACCATTTAATGAGCAAGACAAACTTTCTTATTGTAATTCCTTCTTATCAAATAAATAAATCTCATTGTCATTCATTTTCCTAATTATCTTTGCGCAACACCAAACTTCTTCAAATTATTTTTAGCGATTTATGGGGCCCTTCACCAGTCTTATTTGTTACACCCCATAAGTTTCTATCATTTAGTCGACATATTCATATGTAATTTAAGAGTTTTAGAATACGATGCGTACGAGAAAGGGCCCCGGGAAAGGACGTTCGAGCATGGAATCAAGGTAGTGAGGGAGAAGGCCGGAGTAGGCTGCAACAGGGGCAGCATGTCACAGACTCCCTCCCTCCGCGTTGGGCACCGTGACATACCCGTAAATCGGCGTGTTGGGGGCTGTGACACGGACCCCCCTGTCCACTGTCCAATGTTATATAAATTCAATAGATTCATTTAGTTTAATATCAAATAAGAGACCTTCATCCAGAGAGAGAGCAATACAAAATTTTCACGCAAGTTTTCGCTGATTACGCTGCTAAACGCGGTCCAAACTCAAATTAACTTCAGGTATCAAGTTCTAAGCCTGCAGGGAGCGTTACTACAGAGTTAGTTTCTTGAAATATTCCGGGTAAATTGGAACTCCACTGAGTAGAAGTGTCAGAGTTGCTCCAAATTGATTCCTATATAGTCACAGGCTTCAAGTAAGCATTTCTTCCTTCTGGATTCCTGGAAAATTATGGGTTTCTGGCCGTATTCTATGAAGTTGAAGTATTATTATTATTAGCATTAAAAGTTATCATTTTAAGCCGAATTTGATAATGAAATTAGTCTCTATCTCCCAATATTATGGTTACAGTTGGAAAGAGCTGTTGAATACAAATTGAAACTCGTCAGATAATCGGGAATCAACAGTTAAGGTATGTTAAGGCGAATTCCTCTAGCAAGTTAGTTTCTATAGCATTGTAATACAATTTGAATCCTAGTAAAGTGGCCAGAAGTATTGTTATTGTGATTAGCTGTTGCTATTGGCTGAGACCAGTACTCTATGTTTAGTTTGAGATTGACTTTATCCTGTATAGCCTTCCATGAACAACCCCAGGGTTATTAGCTGTGTCGTTTCCCGCTAGGGGCTATATGACATCGCTCCAAGGAGCGATATGCTGTCCCAAGGGATGATGATGAGGCCCAAGGGACTTATACAGTCCATTCCATGGCTGGACTACCAGTTCTATGCCGTATCGGCATCATACCCCCGTCGAGCCTGGTGCCCCGGGTGCAATTATCAGGAGTCCACTAGACTCAGACACAACTACAGGTTAGGGGCCAAGTGGGCTCAGTTGCAGATCTAGGGGATCGGTAGGTTGGCTATAGTTACTAGTTGACTCATTGTGACCTTGTTAAGGGTATATAGATTGAAGTGTGCTCGCCAGGGCTTATGGGGGTCCCAAGTGGGTTATTCTGTGCTGTTTTGTACCTTTCGGCTTATGGGGGTCAGGTGAGGTTCTTGTTTGCACTATTTACTGATAAATAGACAGCAGGAAGTTAAGTTATTTAGGTTATACCCCTATCCCTTCTACTCAGTTACTTTCAGTTTCATTTCATGTTTATTCAATTATTTTCCATTACTGCCTTACTTATTCGGTACATGTTGTACTGACGCCCATCCTTGGGGCACTGCATTATTTGCCTGCAGGTGTGGATAGACGCAGATCAGGACCTCCTTAGCCTTCAGCCCGAGTCAGCAGTATAGTTAGCTCCGTTCCTCCTGGGCTAATAGTTAGAAGGTTTGCTCTTTTTGATTGTATAGTTTATGGGTAAGTCGGGGCCCTGTCTCGACCATTATTCCACTCCTAGAGGCTTGCGCATTACATATCTCCAGTTGTTCATTTTGTTGTTGGCCGTGTGGGGCCTTGTTTAGCTGATAGATATTGGCCTTGTCGGCTATAGTATAGTTATAGTTGCCTAATTTTCATTTCAGTTATAACTAGACAGCATGGTGGTCTTGTCGGCCCGCATAGGATTCCCTTTTATTGTTTGTGGTTGGTTAGTTTTTTTCGTTTACAGGTGGCTATATGTCCTTGTTGGCAGGAGGCTGTATTTATTGTCGAGATATAGCTCGCTGTTTTCTTGAATTGAGTTGCAGGCATGCACCAGATGTCTACAAGCCTAGCCAAGTCAGTCAGATTCCAATATGGCACTAGGTTCCAGTCATGCCTTCCAAGGTGGGGCGTGACAAACTTGGTATCAGAGCAGGTCGTATCCCAGGGAGTCTACAAGCCATGTCAAGTAGAGTCTTGTCTATGAATGTGTTGTGCACCACATTCTATAGATAGGAGGTTGCGAGACATATTAGGGTGGTTACTCTTCTTTCTCTTCCAGTCGTGCTATAGAGCTGTGCTGTATTGGGTTGAGTCCCTAAGCTTACTATATTCTGCTTGTCTACAGAGAAATATCGGACAGGTGACAGACCACGACCGACAGGAAGTTAGACGTTGCAGTAGGAGAAGGCACTAGCAGGGTGCCCCAGTCAGAGCCAGCCCGATCTGAGAGCGACGGGGAGACTTTATCTCGGTCTCCCCAACAGTCTCCGCCTTGTCAAGAGCCGTCCGGAGCGGCAGATGTGGGGGCACCACCTTCAGTAGTTCCTATACCTACATTATCAGATCAGGAGGTTAGGAGCGTTGTCTTCATTTTAGCTCAGATGATAGCTGCACAGCGTCAACTAGTGGCACCCGTGGTTGCTAAATCTTCAGGAGGACCTGGTAGTTCGAGGGTCCGAGAGTTTCTCACGCTGAGTCCCCCACAGTTCACAGGGATGGACCGAGATGAGGACCATCAGGACTTCTTGGACTAGTTGCAGCAGATTTTTAGGGTAATTCATGCCATGCCTACAGAGTCAATTGAGTTAGTGGTATTTCGACTATTGGACATAGCAGTGTTATGGTATGAGAGTTGGGAAAGGTCCCGAGGTAGAGATATTCCCCCTCCAACTTGGTCCAACTTTTCAGAGGACTTCCTGGATCATTATTTGCCGCAGGAAATTCGAGAGGCCCGGGTAGATTAGTTTTTGTATCTAGAGCAGGGTTTGATGAGTGTTTAGGAGTATGCTATGAAATTTGATTCCTTGGCCCGGTATGCACCGGCTTTCATAGACACGATACCAGCTAGGGTGCACTGTTTTATTATGGGGCTACTTCCAGAGTAGTGGAGACTTGTGTTACAACTACTCTATGGGAGGACATGGATATCGCCTATATTTAGGCATTTTCTCAAAGTATTGAGGGCATCAGGCAGCAACAGTTGGAGATAGAGAGGGCGAATTAGGAGCAGCGCCACAGGGTTAGACCTAGTGACACTCAGGTAGAGTTTCAGGGCGGGACCTAGGCCACAACTATCAGGTAGACCACCCAGACCCCTACCTCCACAGCAGCAGCAGGTGCTAAACTAGGCCATCGGAGACAGTCAGGACCCGGTGAGAGCTCACGGCCGTCGGGTTCGCAGCAGCAGAGAGGGTCAGAGCAGAGTAGATTCATTGTGCCACCATTCCCTATTTGCAATCGATGTCATCTTGGGGCATGCAGGTATGGTTCCACTGCGTGTTATACCTGTGGAAAAGAGGGTCATATGATGAAAGACTGTCCAGCCAGGGGTCAGAGTGATTGGGACTGATAGGACAGATCTTCAGTAGGGTCACGTGCCCTAGCATCTCCAGTAGGGAGTAGGCCCTCTGCTATAGCCGACAGAGGCTGAGGCAGGTCAGGGGCATCGAGTTCAGGAAGTGGTCTGGATCGCACTTATGCTTTACTAGGGCGATAAGAGTCAAAGTAGTCTCCGGATATTGTCACAGGTATGCTGGACATTTGTTCTCATTCCGTTTGTGTTTTGATAGACCCAGGTTCCACTTTGTATTATGTTACACCACTAGTAGCCCAGAGGTTCGGTATAACACCGGAATTGCTTCAGCGACCCTTTTTCGTGTCCACGCCCGTCGGTGATTCTATTATAGCTAAAAGGATCTACTGGGGTTGTACAGTAGAGGTTGTTGGTCGCCAAACTTTGGCAAATATAGTGGAACTAGAAATGATTAATTTGATGCAATTATGGGTATGCATTGGCTAGCACCATGTTATGCCAATGTAGAATGTTGGACCAAGACTATCCGGTTTTACTTTCCAGGGGAAGTAGTGCGAGAGGGAAAGGCAATACAGCTACGCCAAGAGATAGGTTTATATCCTATCTTCGGGCGAGGAAGTTGTTTGCAAAGGGTTGCATTTATCATATTGTCAGGGTTCAGGATGTCCAAGCAAAATCCCTGATTCTCCAGTCTATTCCTGTGGTTAATGAATTTCCAGACGTGTTTCCAGATGAACTCCCTAACATCCCCCCAGAAAGGAAAATTGATTTTTCTATTGACTTGCTACCAGGCACCCAACCTATATCCATCCTCTGTACCGAATGGCTCCTACTGAGCTCAGAGAGTTGAAAGAACAGTTGAAAGATCTATTAGATAAGGACTTTATCAGGCTGAGTACTTCACCATGGGATGCACCAGTTCTATTTGTAAGGAATAAATATGGCACTCTCCGTATGTGTATAGATTACCAACAGCTAAATAAAGTTACTATCAAGAACAAGTACCCACTTCCCAGAATAGATGACTTGTTTGATCAGCTATAAGGGGCGAGATACTTTTCTAAGATTGACTTAAGGTCTGGATATCATCAGGTGGGTGATCGGGAGAGAGATATCCCGAAAATGGCTTTCAGGACCAGGTATGGCCATTTTGAATTCCTAGTCATGTCCTTTGGGTTGACGAATGCTCCTACAGTGTTCATGGATCTGATGAACAACATCTTCAGGCCGTATCTGAATTTGTTTGTGATAGTATTCATTGATGACATCCTGGTGTATACCCGTTCAAAAGAAGAACATCGAGATCATTTGCGAATGGTACTCCAGATTCTCAAGGATCTCCAGTTATATGTAAAATTTTCTAAGTGTGAGTTCTAGAAGAATACTATAGCCTTTTTGGTCCATATTGTGTAAGATGCTGGTATTCAGGTAGATTCACAGAAGATCGAGGCAGTAAAGACATGGCCTAGACCAACAAGTCCAACTGAAGTATGCAGTTTCCTGGGATTAGCCGGGTATTACAGAAGGTTTGTAGAAGGATTTTCTACCTTATCAGCGCCTTTGACCAAGTTAACTTAGAAAGCGACCAAATTTCATTGGACTAAAGCTTGTGAACAGAGTTTTCAGGAGTTGAAAAATAGGTTGACATCAGCGCTAGTATTAGCTTTGCGAGAAGGCTCAAAGGGTTACACAGTATATTGTGATGCTTCAGGCATTGGGTTAGGGTATATTCTGATGCAACACGATAAGGTAATTGCTTATGCTTCGAGGCAGCTGAGGAAACATGAAAAGAACTACCTCACCCACGATCTAGAGTTAGTTGCAGTGGTTCATGCCTTAAAAATATGGAGACATTATCTGTATGGCATCCATGTAGATTTTTCACTGATCATAAGAGTCTCCATTATATGTTCACTCAGAAAGAGTTGAATTTACGGCAGTATCGCTGGTTAGAATTGTTGAAGAACTACGACGTGAACATTCTGTATTATCTACGGAAGGCCAATATTGTAGAAGATTCCCTTAGCCATAGATCTATGGGAAGTTTGGCATATTTGCGGCTCGAACAGTGGGAGTTTACCCAAGAATTACATCAGTTAGCTAGCTTAGCCGTCCGAATAATAGACTCGGGAAACAGTAGGGCTGTGATTCAGAATACCGCAGTATCATCCCTGGTTATAGAGGTGAAAGAACAGCATCATGAAGATCCTCATTTAGCACAACTCAGAGATAAAATTCAGCGAGGTGAAGTATCAGCTTTTGAGATAACCGAAGACGGGGTCTTGAGATGTCGGGGTCGCCTCTGCGTTCCAAATATAGCAGGGCTCCGCCAGCAGATTATGGCTGAGGTACACTACTCTCGTTACTCTCTTCATCCTGGTTCGATGAAAATGTACCATGATATAAAAGAGATTTACTGGTGGCCTGGAATGAAAAAGAGTGTAGCAGAATTTGTAGCACAATGCTCTAACTGCCGGCAAGTAAAGGCTGAACATCAAAAACCCGCCGGAATGACACAGGAGATAGTGGTGCCTATGTGGAAATGGGAGATAATCAACATGGAATTTGTGATAGGATTACCCCGTACCAGGCATAGATTTGATTCTATTTGGGTGATTGTTGACAGATTGACGAAGTCAGCTTATTTTCTGCCCATTGGGGACCACTTTTTCAGTCGAGGATTATGTCGAGTTATTTATCATAGAGATAGTTAGACTACATGGTATTCCAACATCCATTATTTCTTATAGGGGCACAATTCACAGCTAGATTCTGGAATTCATTTTAGAAAGGCTTGGGAACACAGGTTAATCTGAGTACAGCCTTCCATCCTTAAACAGACGGGCAAGCAGAACATACAATTCAGACTCTCAAGGATATGTTGCGAGCATGCGTGTTAGACTTCGGGGGCAGTTGGGATGAGCATTTACCCCTTATTGAATTTGCTTACAACAACAGTTATCATTTGGCAATTCAAATGGCGCCGTATGAGGCCTTATATGGGCAGAAATGCAGGTCCCCAGTTGGTTGGTTCAAAGTTAGAGAATTAGAGTTAATTGGACCAGACATAATCCACCAATCAGAGGAGAAAGTAAAGATTATTAGAGAGCGCTTGCTGATAGCTCAGAGTCGCTAGAAATCTTACTCTGATGTGCGGCGTAGAGATTTGGAATTCAATGTTGATGACTGGGTATTTCTGAGAGTTTCTCCAATGAAGGGCGTAATGCGATTTGGTAAAAAGGGCAAGCTTAGCCCTAGGTTTATTGGGCCATATCGGATCCTCCAGAGAATAGGCCGAGTAGCGTACAAAATAGTCTTGCCTCTAGAGTTAGAATCTGTCCACTCGGTCTTTCATGTGTCAATGTTGCGGAAGTGTATACGGGATCCATCCCGAGTTGTGCTAGTTGAGGACATTCAGGTTACTAAGGAGTTAGCCTACAAAGAGATTCCAGTTGCCATATTAGATTGTTAATTTTGTAGGCTAAGGACTAAAGATGTCGCCTCTGTTAAGGTATTGTGGAGGAACATGAATAAGGAAGAGATGACCTGGGACGTTGAGGACGACATGAGGTCCAGATATCCTCATTCGTTCTAGGATTAATACAGATTATGCAGTTGAGGTAAAGTTGTTGTTCAGCTGTTATTTGCAATTCATGTTATCTATACTGTTCGGTTGACTACCATTTTGTTGTGAAATAGCTGCTACAGTGCCCTGTGAGATACCTGTATTGGACTTTTCTACATTTCAGGTTTTTCAGATAGTCCATATTACAGGGAAGACTCTGCCGAAATTTTCCCAGAACATTACTAAAAACAAAAAAAATAGGATTAACTCCTGTAAGTTAACGTTGATATTCGAGGATAAATGTTCCTAAGGGGGAGGGGAGGATGTTATACCCCATAAGTTTCTATCATTTAGTCAGCATATTCATACATAAGTGGAGAGTTTTAGAGTACGACGCATACGAGAAAGGGCGTGGGGAAAGGACGTTGGAGCGTGGAATCAAGGTAGCGAGGGAGAAGGCCGGAGCAGGCTATAACAGGGGCAGCGTGTCACAGAGCCCCTCCCTCTGCGTTGGGCACCGTGACACACACATAATGTTATATAAATTCAATAGATTCATTTAGTTTAATATCAAATAAGAGACCTTCATCCAGAGAGAGAGCAATACGACATTTTCATGCAAATTTCCGCTAATTACGCTGCTAAATGCGGTCCAAACTCAAATTAACTTCAAGTATCGAATCTAAGCCTGCAGGGAGCATTACTACGGAGTTAGTTTCTTGAAATACACCCAGAGAATCAGAACTCCACCGAGTAGAAGTGATCAGAATTGCTCCAAATTGATTCCAATACAGTCACAAGCTTCAAGTAAGCATTTCTTCCTTTTGAATTCCCGAAAAATTATGGGTTTCCGGCCTTATTCTGTGTAGTTGAAGTATTATTGTTGTTAGCATTAAAAGTTATCATTTTAAGCAGAATTTGGTAATGAAATTATTATCTTTCTCCCAGTATTACGGTTACAATTGGAAAGAGTTGTTGAATACAAATTGAAACTTGTCAGATAATTGGGAATCAGTAGTTATGGTATGTTAAGGCGAATTACTCCGGTAAGTTAGTTTCTATAGCATTGTAATACAATTTGAATCCCAGTAAAGGGGCCAGAAGTATTGTTATTGGGATTAGCTATTGCTATTAGCTGAGACCAGTACTTTATATTTAGTTTGGGATTGACTTTGCCTTGTATAACATTTCATGACCAACCCCAGGGTTATTAGCTATGTTGTTGCCCGCCAGGGGCTATATGACGTCTCTCCTAGGAGCGATATGCCATCCCAAGGGTCGATGATGAGGCCTAAGGGCCTTATACAGTCCATTTCATGGCTGGACTACCAGTTCTATGCCGTATCGGCATCACACCCCTGTCGAGCCTGGTGCCCGGGATGTAGTTATCAGGAGTCCACTGGACTCAGACACATCTATAGTTCAGGGACTGAGTGGGCTCAGTTGCAGATACAGGGAACTGGTAGGTTGGCTATAGTTACTAGTTGACTCAATGTGACCTTGATAAGGGTATATAGATTGAAGTGTGCTCGCCAGGGCTTATGGGGGGCCCGAGTGGGTTATTTTGTGTATTTTTTTATCTTTTGACTTATGGGGGCCAGGTAAGGTACTTATGTGCACTATTTACTGATAAATTAGACAGCAAGTTATACCCCTATCGTTTCTACTCAGTTACTTTTAGTTTTATTTCAAGTTTGTTCAGTTATTTTCCGTTATTGTCTTACATATTCAGTACATGTTGTACTAACGCCCAACCTTGGGGCACTGCATTACTTGCCTAGAGGCACAATAGATGTGGATCAGGACCTCCATAGACTTCAGCCCGAGTCAGCAATATAGTTAGCTCCCTTCCTCCGGGGCTAATAATTAGAAGGTTTGCTCTTTTTGATTGTATAGTTTATGGGTAGGTCGGGGCCTTGTCTTGACCATTATTCCACTCCTAGAGGCTTGCGGATTACAGATTTCTAGTTTTTCATTTTGTTGTTGGCCGTGTGGGGCTTTATTTAGATACTAGATAGTGGCCTTGTCAGCTATAGTTTAGCTATAGTTTCCTGATTTTCATTTCAGTTATAACTAGACAGCATGGTGGTCTTGTCAGCTCGCATAGGATTCCCTTTTATTGCTTGTGGTTGGTTAGCTATTTTCATTTACAAGTGGCTATATGGCCTTGTCAGCCGAAAACTGTATTTACAACCGAGATATAGCTCGTTGTTTTTTTGAATTGAGTTGCAGGCATGCACCAGACGTGCACAAGCCTAGCCAGGTCAGTCAGATTCCAGTATTGCACTAATTGTCAGTCATACCTCCCAAGGTGGGGTGTGACATTATCCCTTGATTAAAAACTGTATTATTGTATTTTTGTTGATCATCATACGAAATACACTTGTCTTTATACACTTAAAAGTAAAAGTGAAGTAAAAGAAATCTTTCAAAAATTTCACCCTCTCATGAAAAAACATTTCAACACTAAAATTCTTTTCCTCCGTACTGATGGTGGAGGAAAGTATAAAAGTCTTGATTCGTATCTCTCACTTCACGGTATTGAACACCTACCCACCCCACCGTACACCCCTTAAAGAGTTTCACTTTCTAAAAGATGACATCGTCATATCGTCTAAACAACTAAAACTCTCCTACATGAAGCGTCTTTGCCACCTCAATTTTGGTCCTTCACGTGTCATTGATAACGCTCAAACCATACCTCCTACCAAAATATGAAGCGGACGTTGTCAATAAAGAACCCAACAAAGAGGTTGGGGTCGAACCCATAGGGAATAGGGAAGAGCTAGACTAAAGCTGGTAAGTGAACTTGTTAGGTAGTTACTCCAAATTGGGGTTTTTTTTAAAAGAAAACAATAATTAAAATCACAGTTAAGATTATGGGTGAAATCAAGATTTAAATATAACTAGGGATTTATATTCCCCATGGGTTCATAACTGCTTTGGGTATACATACGTGATCATCACCAATGCTTACTTGTAGAACTGATAACTAGGGTTCGTTCAAACGACCGACCAGTCCCTATTGAATGACTATACTCAATCACCCGACCGGGTCTCATGAGTGATTACAATTTAATCGTTACCAATATGTCCCAAATTTAACTATCCTGGGACTACAGCTTAAGTTAATACAATAATTATCAAGATCTAGGCTTTGTTGTAATTCTCTTTTACTAATCTCTACCTCTTAGACCTAAGCAAGTAAAGAATTCAGGCAAGTCCTAATGTTGTACACCATTAAGAAATGTTTAAGCATGAAGAGAATACAATACAAGTGTTTTACATTGGTTTTGAATCACTCTTATGTAACCCTATCTTGTTAATCCACCATAGTTCCCACAACCCTAGCTATGGAGGTTTTAGCCTCTCATAGTTGCAAGATTGTGATTTGTTTGCATAATCAAAGACGTAAATCAATATTTACAATTATAATTCAAAAAAAAACTTCCTTGAATTAATCAGCAAAATCTTAAGAACAATATGAAGATTAAGAAAAGGTTGATCACAAGTTGAACAACTCAATTCTCACGTCTATACCTCCTTAATTTCGTTGCTAATCAGTTCTAATCACTCCTAATTACTTCTCAACTCCTCTCCTATGAAAATAAAACACAAAAGTATTTATACAAACATAAAAATACTTTTCCTAAGCTAACAGGGTAAACTTCCATATCTGCTGCCGCTTGTGGCACGATTAGACCTATGACCCGTGGCAGGCTTGTACGGCTCGTACCTGCTATCTGAAGGTCTGTTGCTTGCTAAAATCCGGCAAAGTGTTGGTGCTTTGGTACGAATCGTACCATCTTCGTACGAGTCGTACTTAGCTTTCGTGGCTTAAATCTAAAGACTCTAAATTTTTCTGAAGTTTGTCATGAGTGCCTTGGTACGACTTGTACCTTGCCATCACGACTCATATTATAGTCATCCATACCTAGAGTCAGCTTTTGTGCAATTTTTTTGAATCTTTCCATGACTTAAAGTTACAACTCGTACAATGATCATACGGCCCGTACTGTGAGTCGTGAGTTGCTTTTTTCTCAGCTCATTCTTTTGAACATTTCCATGAGTCTTGGTACGATTTGTACCATCAGGGCATGACTCGTACTGAGACTGTCTGTTTGGCTCATTTTCTGCTCTTTTAAGCTTTTTTTGCACAATCTTGTTCCAACACCTAAGTTTACCTGAAAATACAAGAAAAGTACCTCATATCCATATAAACACACCAAAGTCCATGCTATTTTCTTTAGTTTTGAGCGTCAAAAGTGTTGTAAATCCACAGCACATCAGTCATCACTCTATCTATCTCATCAACCATCTACCTGCTTCTCACCTAGAAAATTACTCACCATTCCAATGCCAATTTAACAAGTCACCTAACTATAGCTCCTTGGGGGTTTTTGATTGCCTATGCTACCCTTGGCTCCGGCCTTATGCCAAAAATAAGCTTGAATCGCAGTCTACCTATGTGTCTATCTTGGTTTCTCACAACCTCACCACTGTCACCAATACTATGAACCAACTTTTGCTAAATTGTACTTATCCTGCGATGTACTTTTTGTTGAAAATATTTTTCCCTTCAAAACTTTATTTTTCAACTTCAAAATCAAGTCATCTAACCTAAATCGGGAACATGTGATGTTACCCCAAGCATCACCCAATCAATACCGCCTCTGCACCCCCTATATCTACCCCTCCATCAAATAACACTATAACATCTACTATCAACAAACCTCCATTAGTTTACCTACGAAGAAACACAAGTCCCAGCTGAACAAGGATTCCTAAATCACATATCCCATACCCGTTGTGGAATATATGTCGTCCTCTTCTCATTTTCCTCCCACGATATCCCTTCCAGTCACTTGGTCTCAAAATAATATCTCCAAACCAAAACAAATTTTTGATTATCTAGCTTAATTGAATCCAACGATCACACCCACTTGTTCAAACATGCACAAAAATATCCCGAGTGGCATGAGGCAATGAAACAAGTATTTGATGCTTTAATTAAATACCAGAATTGGGAACTTGCTCCTCCTGACCCACCTAAAAATATTATTTGTTGTAAGTGGCTTTTCAGGATTAAATGCAATGCTGATGGATCCATAGAGAGGTACAAGGCCAGACTGGTTGCGAAAGGATTCACTCAGCAACCTGATATTGACTTTCATGCAACATTCAGTCCGGTCGTCAAGCCTACCACAATTTGGATGGTTCTCTCTATGGAAGTTCATCCCAACTAGCATATCAGACAACTCAATGTCAACAATGCCTTTCTACAAGGTTCGTTGGATGAAGAGGTGTTCATAGCTCAACCTCTGAGATGTGCAGATACTACCTATCCTAACCATGTCTGTAGGATGAGAAAGGCGATCTATGGTCTAAAACAAGCCTCTCGGGCTTGGTACAATACACTAACTGGTTACCTTGAGTCCATAGGATTTGTTAAAACAAAATTGAATGCCTCACTTTTTGTCATATGTGTCTTAGAAGACACGATGTTCATACCGGTTTATGTGGATGACATCATTGTCACAGGGTCCAACACATTCAGTGTTGATCATGTTATAAGCTCGCTTACCTCTCAATTTTCCATTAAAGATTTGGGTAACCTTCATTTTTTTCTTGGTATTGAGGTATTACGTAGCTCTGATCGCCTAATTCTATCATAAGAAAATTATGTCAACGACATCTTAAATGATGAACTAATGGCTGAATGCAAAAGTGTCCACACACCTATGAGTGATTCTGAGAAACTCACTATCTCTGATGGTTCCAATCTGATTGACGCCACTCGTTATTATTGAGTTTTGGGCAGACTTCAATATTTATCTTTCACCAGACCAGATATATGATTTGCAATCAACAAATTATCTCAATTCATGCAGGCACCTACAGATATTTACTGAAAGGCTGTGAAATGTATTCTTCGCTATCTCCGTGGTACTATTCAGTTGGGACTCCGATTAACTCCCATTGATGACTTTAATCTGCATGTATATTCAGATGCTGATTAGGATGGTGACATCAATGATCGAGTCTCCACATCTGGCTACATAGTGTTCCTTGGTCGTAACCCGATTAGCTGGTCTTCCAAGAAGCAAAAAACTATTTATCGCTCCTCCACTGAGTCTGAATATAGAGTAGTTTCCCATGCCTTTTCTGAATGACTATAGGTCACACATTTTTTAAAGGAGTTGCACTATCTAGTTCATTGACTTCCCACCATTTACTACGAAAACCTTGGTGCCACGTATCTCAGCAAAAGTTTGGTCTCCATAGCCAAACATGTCGCCATCGACTTCCACTTTGTTCGTCATTATGTTACGAGTAACAAGGTTCGTGTTATTCATATACACAATGCTAACCAAATTACTAACACACTTACCAAGCCGCTGCCCAAGCCAGCCTTTGATCGCAATCTATTCAAGTTAGGCTTAGTTGACCATAGCCTAACTTGAGGGGGCGTATTAGCATATAACTGTAAGGCTTCAGAGTTTCAATCAGTTTAGGATTAGTTAGTTTAGTTTGAGTATATTTGGTTTATCATTTATATTTTAGTTTATTATTTAATTAGGATACCTCAATTGTCTTTAGCTAGGAATCTATCTCTTTATTGTAAACTCTATTTAAAGAGTTATTTCTCGTCATTAATAAACATAACTTTTCATCAACTCTCCGAGCGTTTATAGTTGGTAGTGTGGCGTCCACTTTCTTCCTGTTGGTCTTTTGTTCTCCAAGAATCTTCTAAGAACTCAAAACCTCACTCTTAGATGGTATGGAGTTCAAAAAACTAATGTGCTTAGGGACCATTGTATTAAAGATCAGAATATATAACTGTACTTCTATCAAGGACGATTTTCAGCAGTTGAGAATTATGGGAAGTTTTATAACATGGGTAGTTACCAACCTTTAGAATAGTGGGATAGTTCCATATCATGCGGACCATTTTCAACAAAATGCTAACATTCTCCCACTTGGTCTATATATACTCTAATCCCACGAAAAAGAAAGAAAATATTATATATGAATCATGGCGATATTTTCTCTAAAGATGAGTAGTATCTTCCATGTATCACAATATATTATGCCTCTAAACTTTAGCCTATGATTGCTTAATGAATAAACTCAATGTTTATTCTAGGTCCATGCTTTAGCGATATTTCTCAAAATAAAACCGAATGTGTACACAATAATAATTTGAGAAATATCATACATAATAGAGTTTCATCAACATTTATTATTACAACAAGAATTTACATAGTGGAGCTAAGTTTCATTGTGACCAGATGATCCTTAAATTTCTGAGGTGGCATGCCTTTAGTTAAGGGACCGTCTAACATAAGTTTAGTGCTAACGTGTTTTATAACCATTTTTTTATCTTTAACATGTTCTTTTATGGCTAGATACTTGATGTCGATATGCTTGCTTCGACTTTCACTTTTGTTATTCTTAGCCATTAAGACAACAACTGAATTGTCACAATATAACTTTAATGGCTTAGAGATAAAGTCGACCATTCTAAGCCCAGATAAAAAACTCTTCAACCATACACCGAGGTATCCTCAAAATAAGAAACAAATTCAACCTCTATAGTGGAAGTAGTAATCAGAGTCTATTTGGTACTTCTCCAAGATATAGCTCCACCAGCTACATAAAAATATATCCTGATGTTGATTTTTGTGAATCAACATAGAAAAAAAAGTCTGAATCAAAGTACCTGATGACTTCCAAGTCATCTGATCATTTGTACATAAGCATGTAGTCTTTTGTCCCTTGAATATATCTTAAGACTTTCTTTGCAGCTCTCTAGAGGTCAAGACCTGGATTACTCTAATATCTTCCTAACATTCCAACAGGAAATGCTATATCAGGTCTTGAACGAACCTGAGCATTCATCAAGCTTCCAACAGCAGAAGCGTAAGGAATTGTTACACCCCGTAAATTCTTGACATTTAGATGGCCTATTCGCGTGTTAGTTAAGAGTTTTAGAATGTCATACATGCTAGAAAAGTCCCGAGAGAAGACCGGACAAGCGCCACGTTGAACCATCACAAGAGGAGGCTGGGCAGACCCCCTCCGCGATGGCCAACGTGTCACGGAGGGCTCACCTCCGCGTTGGACGGCGTGTCACGGAGGTGAGGTCCAGCCCCAACTATATAAGCCCCCACTTTGTTTTTTTTAAGATAATTATTAATAATTTCCAAAGAGAAACCAGAAAATAGAGGGCACGAGAGAATTCGATGAAATTCCGTTCGTTTACGCAATTAAACGCGGTCCAAAATTAATCTTGGGTAGTGAAGTATTAAGCTGCCGGAAGCATTCCTGTGGAGTTAGTTTCGTGAAATTCGGTCGGCAAATCATCATCCTATCGAGCTAAGGTAAGTGGAATTGCTCCAAATTAGTGTCAATATACTCCTACCCCTAAAGTGAGCATTTCTCCCTTCCGTACTTCCGAGAAATAGTGAGTTTTCGGCTATTCTCCAATAAGTCAAAGTTTGGACTATATATATATTCAAAGTAGTATTTTCTTCCAGAATATCAATGAATTTAGTTCTAATTGCTATGAATATGAATGCAGTTGGAAGAAATAGCTGAATATTGACCGAGTTACGCCAGTTAGCCAGAAATCCAACAACTGGGGTATGTAAAGCTAGCTTCTCTGGCAAGTTAGTAATTCTAGTATAGTAAAATAGAATAAATTCCAGAAGGAAGTTCCAGAAGCCGAGTATTAAGTATGTTGTATTATTACATCATATCTAGAATAAAAGTCAGTAAATCAGTATCAGACAGCAAGATCTTATCCCAGACTTAGTTTAACTCAGTATTAGATTCAGTTTAATTCAGCAAGAGATTCAGAATAGAATATCAGAACATGGATAGTATTTTCAGATTTGATATACATGTTATATGTGATTACTGTTGTTTGTTGAGACTTGTTTGTGAACTTTGGGCACCCTTAGAGCTTCCTTGCCGCCCCAGGGTTAATAGCTGTGTCGACTCGCCCGCCAGAGGGTGAGGATACGTCACTCCAAGAAGTGGCATGCCGTCCGCAGTAGGACGAAGATGGGATGCAGCATTCCCCATAGCAGGCTGATCAACATTATAGCATACCCTGTCGAGCGCTTGCGCCCAGGACACAGATTATAGATTACAAATACAGATCTCATATTACAGTTACAGGAGTCCTCCGGACTCAGATACAATTATAGTCAGGGGCCCAGAGAGCCCAAGCTGCATACCCAGGTAGATTGTGAGTGGAGTGAATTTATTTTTGGATGGCTTGGGCCCAGAGAGCCCAAGCTGCATACGGCGGGATGCTCGTAGTTAGTAGGTGAGTGGAGTGAATTTATTTTTGGATGGTTTGGCCCGGGTAGGGGTATATAGATTGTGTTGATGGGCACCTTCCAGCTTATGGGGGTTGGTATAGGTTCTTGTATTCTCTCTCTCTCTCTATATATATATATATGTATATATATATATATATATATATATATATATATATATATATATATATATATATATGTTACTTATTAAATTGATAAATAGCAGGACGCCGCATCGACAAGTATGATTCTTATCTTCTTTCCAGTACAGTTAAGCTCGGTACAGATTCTGCTATTCCAAACAGTTTTATCTATCCTCTGTCATTTCAGTAACTACCAGTTTACCATTTATCTTCAGTTATGTTCAGTTTGCTTTGCATACTCGGTACCAGTGGTACTGTCGCCCGTTTTGTGGCGCTGCATTACTTGCCTGTAGGTACTCATAGACGAGGAGCCGATCCCTCGTAACTCCAGCCAGCACACAGAGTCATCATCTCCTGTTATCCCGAGCTAGACAATTAGAGGTTTATTTATTTTTCTTTTGTTGTACAGGATGGGTAGGTTGGGGCCCTGTCCCGACCATCTTATCAGTATTCTGAGAGGCTTGCAGATTGTATATTCCCTGTGGTTAGCTTTACCGGTCATGTGAGGCCGTGTGTATGTTTGGGTATGTTTATGAAGGCCGTGTGGGGCCTTATTCAGTTGGTAGTGGTGACCTTGTCGGTCACGTAGCAGTTTAGCACTTGTTTTATTAATTCAGAAATAACTAGACAGCATGGTGGCCTTGTCGGCCCGTATAGGTTCCCTATTGATTCAGTTGTTCTGGGTAGCTGTTGTTTTCTTACAGGTGGTTATGGCCTAGTTGCTCGGAGGCTATATTTACAGCCGTTATATATAGCCCGTCATTTTCTTGAATCCAGAGTTAGAGCCAGCCTGGCACTAGGAGTGCTCAGGTTCAGCTTGTCCAGCAGTCCAAGTCCTAGTAGGGCACCAGGTGCCAGTCATGTCTCCCAAGGCGGGGTGTGACAAACTTGGTATCAGAGTAGGTTGTATCCCAGGGAGTCTGCAAGTCGTGCTAAGTAGAGTCTTGTCTATGGATGTGTTGTGCACTACATACCATAGGCAGGAGGCTGCAAGGCATAATAGGATGGTTACTCTTTCTTCATATTTGTCATGCCATAGAGCAGTACAGTATAGGGTTGAGTTCCTAAAACTTATCATACTCTTTGTTTACAGATAAAATGGCAGACCAGCGCCACCCTGCCACAGGTAGAAGACTGGATACCACAGTAGGAGAAGGCACCAGCAGGATGCCTCAGCCTTGTTTAGAATCAGCCCGATTTGAGGGCGATACAGAGGCATTATATTGACCTTCTCAGTAGTCCCCACCTCACCAGGAGCCACTCGGAACGACACCGCCTCTGATAGTTCTTGTACCCACACCATCCGATAAGGAAATTCGAAGTGCAATAGTTATGTTGGCAAATGATGGCTACTCAACGCCAGTCAGTGCCACCCGTAACAACAGAGTCATCAGGTTGGCCTGGCATTTCGAGGGTTCGAGAATTCTTGGCACTAGGTCCCCCGTTGTTCACAGGGTCAGATTAGGCAAAGGACCCCAAGGATTTCCTGGACCAGATGCAGAGAATCTTCCGAGTCATGCATGTGACGTCTACAGAATCAGTTGAGTTAGCGGTATTCCGGCTGCGGGATATTGCTGTGTTGTGGTATGAAAGTTAGGGAAAGGTCCCGAGGGAGAGATGTTGCCCCTATGACCTGGTCCAGCTTTTCAGAGGCCTTCCTGGACCATTACCTGCCACAGAAAATCCGACAGGCCCAGATGGATCAGTTTTTACAGTTGGAGCAGGGGGCGAGGAGTGTACGAGAATACGCCCTACAGTTCGATTCCTTGGCCCGCTATGCTCCATCTTTTGTGGACACCATGCCATCTAGAGTCCACCGGTTTATTATGGGTCTGAACCCAGAGTACATAGAGGCGTGCATTACAGCTACACTGCGGGAAGAAATGGATATTGAGCGGGTGCAGGCCTTTGCCCAGACTATTGAGGGCCTTAGACAGCGGCAACAGGATAGCAGACGAATAAATCAGGAGCAGCACCGTAGGGATAGATCAGATGAAATACAGAGGGAGATTCAGAGAGGACTCAGTCCCCGGTTGTCAGACAGGCCACCTAGACCCCCACCTCCATCACAACAGCAGAGGGGTAGATTCATTTGCCGAAGACAGTCAGAGTTCGACAGTAGTTCTCGAATGGTAGATTCACCTCAGCAGAGGAGGGCAGAGCAGAGCAGGTACATACCCCCACCTTGCCCTATTTGCAGTCGACCCCATATTGGAGCTTGCAGATATGGCTCTACAGGGTGTTATATATGTGGGCAGAAGGGTCACATGATCAGAGACTGTCTAGCCAGGGCTTAGGGTAGCTGAGATAATCAAGACAGGGCATCAGCAGGGCCGCGAGCTCTAGCAGCCTCGGCAGGGCGTAGGCCCTCAGGTCAGCAGGTAGAGGCCAAGGTGGATCAGGGGCCTCTAGTTCAGGTACGGGCCCAAGCCGTACCTATGCATTACCAGGGAGGCAAGACTCAAAGGCGTCTCCAGATGTGGTAACAGGTATGATGACTATTTTCTCACACCCTGCTTATGTATTGATTTATCCAGGATCTACTTTGTCCTAAGTTACCCCATTTGTGGCTCGAAAGTTCAGTGTTGTACCAGAGTTTATTTAGCAACTCTTTCAATATCTACACCCGTCGGTGACTCCATCATAGCTAGAAGGGTGTATCGAGGGTGTACAGTAGAGGTTGCTGATCGTCAGACTACAGTAGATCTGGTAGAATTAGAGATGATTGATTTCGATGCCATTATGGGTATGGATTGGTTAGTGTCGTGCTATGCCAATGTAGAATGTTGGACCAAGAGGGTCCGATTCCACTTCCCAGGGGAGGCAGTACGAGAGTGGAAGGGAAGTACAGCTACGCCAAAAGGTAGGTTTATTTCCTACCTTCAGGCGAGGAAGTTGATAGCTAAGAGATGCATTTACCACATAGTCAGAGTCCAGGAGTTTGGGTAGAGACTTCGACTCTCCAGTCTGTTCCAGTGGTTAATGAATTCCCTGACGTATTTCCAGATGAGCTACCTAGTATTCCCCCAGAAAGAGAAATAGATTTTGCAATTGATTTGCTACCAGGCACTCGGCCCATATCAATTCCTCTGTATCGTATGGCTCCTACTGAACTCAGAGGATTAAAGGAGTAGCTGAAAGATCTGTTAGACAAGGGTTTTATCAAGATGAGTACTTCACCTTGGGGTGTGCCAGTTCTATTTGTGAGAAAGAAGGACGGCTCACTCCGCATGTGTATAGATTACCGGCAGTTGAACAAGGTTACGATCAAGAATATGTATCCGCTTTCCAGAATAGATGATTTGTTTGATCAGTTACAAGGGGCCAGATATTTCTCCAAGATTGACTTACGGTCCGGATATCATCAGGTTCGAGTTCGTGAAAGGGACATTCTGAAGACTGCCTTTAGGACTAGATACAACCATTTTGAATTCCTAGTCATGTCCTTTGGGCTGACGAATGCTTCCGCAGTATTCATGGACCTGATGACCAGCATCTTCAGACCATACCTGGACCTGTTCGTGATAGTTTTTATTGACAATATTCTGGTGTATTCTCGCTCAGAGGCAGACCACTAGGACCATTTGTGGACAGTGCTCCAAATTCTTAGGGACCGTCAGTTGTATGCCAAGTTCTCTAAGTGCGAATTTTGGCTGAACTCAGTAGCTTTCTTGGGGCATATTGTGTCGGATACTGGTATATAGGTAGACACACAGAAAATAGAAGCAGTAAAAACATGGCCAGACTTACCACTTCGACCGAAGTCTGCAGTTTTTTGGGATTAGCAGGGTACTACAGAAGATTTGTTGAGGGATTCTCCACTATAGCGGCACCTCTGACTAACTGATGCAAAAAGCAGTAAAGTTTCAGTGGACGGAGGCATGTGAAAAAAGTTTCCAGGAATTAAAAGACAGGTTGACCTCCGCCCCAGTATTAGCATTGCCAGAAGGTACAGAGGGTTATGCTGTTTATTGCGACGCTTTGGGTATTGGGTTAGGATGTGTGTTGATGCAGCATGGTAAAGTAATTGCTTATGCTTCCAGACAGCTGAGGAAACACGAAAAGAATTATCCTACCCACGACCTGGAACTAGCCGCAGTGATCCACGCCGTAAAGATATGGAGACATTACTTGTATGGCGTCCATGTGGATATTTTCACTGATCATAAGAGCCTAAAGTATATCTTCACTCAGAGAGAGTTGAATTTGCGGCAGCATTGCTGGTTGGAATTGCTGAAAGATTATGATGTAAGTATTCTATATCACCCAGGAAGAGCCAACGTAGTAGTAGATGCCCTCAGTCGCAAATCTATGGGGAGTTTGGCATGCTTGCAGCCTGAGCAGTGAGAGTTGTCTAGAGAAATACACCAGTTATCCAGTTTAGCCGTTCGTGTAGCAGAAACAGAGGACAACGTAGCGGTAATTCAGAACACCGCAGTGTCGTCAATAGTTGTGGAGGTAAAGGAATGACAGTATGAGGATCTTGACCTGGTTCATCTTAAAGACAGAGTTCAACAAGGAAAAGCGCCGGATTTTCAGGTAACTGAGAATGAAGTGTTGCGATGTAAAGGCCGCCTTTGTGTTCCAGATATTTTAGGGCTTCGCCAGCAGATTATGAGCGAGGTACATTACGCCCACTATTCTCTCCACCCAGGCGTGATGAAGATGTACCACGATATTAAAGAAATCTACTGGTGGCTAGGTATGAAGAGGGAAATAGCAGAATTCGTAGCCTAGTGTCCTAACTGCCAGCAAGTAAAAGAGGAACACCAGAAACCCGGCGGATTGACTCAAGGCATAGCTGTGCCTCTTTGGAAGTGGGAAGCAGTAAATATGGATTTTGTAGCAGGATTACCCCGTACCAGACATAGAAATGACTCGATTTGGGTAATTGTTGACAGACTGACAAAATCAGCCCATTTTCTGCCAGTAAGGGCTACTTTCTCTGCCGAAGATTATGCTGAGTTGTATATCTGAGAAATAGTCAGACTGCACGGTGTTCCATTGTCCATTATCTCTGGCAAAGGGGCGCAATTTACAGCTAAATTTTGGCAATCATTTCAGAGAGGCCTAGGAACACAGATTAATCTGAGCACAGCATTCCACCCTCAGACAGATGGGCAGGCAGAACGCACTATTCAGACGCTCGAAGATATGTTACGAGCGTGTGTGCTGGACTTTGGAGGTAGCTGGGATGAGCACCTACCACTTATTGAGTTTGCTTATAACAATAGCTATCACTCAGCTATCCAGATGGCGCCCTATGAGGCATTGTATGGGAGAAAATGTAGTCACCAGTTGGCTGGTTTGAAGTAGGAGAGTCAGCGCTTATTGGGCCGGATATTATTCATCAGTCAGAGGAAAAGGTAAAGCTTATCAGAGAACGCCTACTAACTGCTCAGAGCCGCTAGAAATCATATGCTGATGTGCGGCGCAGAAACTTGGAATTTAATGTCAATGACTGGGTGTTTTTGAAAGTTTCTCCAATGAAAGGGGTGATGAGATTCGGCAAGAAAGTTAAGTTCAGCTCGAGATTTGTTGGGCCTTACCAGATTCGTCAAAGAATAGGCCAAGTGGCATATGAGTTGAACTTGCCTCCATAACTAGAGTCTGTTCATCCAGTATTCCACGTGTCCATGCTGAGGAAGTATATAGGAGACCCCTCTAGAGTTGTCCCAGTTCAGGATGTCCAGGTTACGGAAGA
The DNA here is from genome assembly GCA_035772735.1 of Datura wrightii. NCBI lineage: Eukaryota > Viridiplantae > Streptophyta > Magnoliopsida > Solanales > Solanaceae > Datura > Datura wrightii. The sequence goes on along the minus strand of JASDFA010000016.1, from coordinate 19,339,778 downwards.
GCTGGCTTATGAAGAGATTCCAGTAGCCATACTGGACAGGCAGATTCGCAGGTTGAGAACTAAAGATATTGCTTCTGTCAAAGTATTATGACGTAATAGGAACTGAGAGGAGATGACTTGGGAAGCATAGGAAGATATGAGAGTCGGATATCCTCAACTGTTCTAGACTTAATCAGCCGGAGGTACGTTAGTATTGTTATTTTATGAATTGCCTTATGTTATGTGTATGAATGAGACAGTTGACTCCAGTCTACTGTGTGATGAATGTTATAGTATTGTGTGGAGTACCTGTATTGGACTTTTCTGCATTTCAGGAATTTTGAGCTAGTCCATATTACAAGGGAAACTCTACCGAAATTTTTCTAGAATAAGTCAAGTAAGTTGAAATTCTTGCAAGTAGAAGTTTACATTCGAGGAAGAATGTTCTTAGGGGGGGAGGATGTTACACCCCATAAATTCTTGACATTTAGATGGCCTATTCACGTGTTGGTTAAGAGTTTTAGAATGCCATACATGCTAGAAAAAGGTCCGAGAGAAGACCGGACAAGCGCCGCGTTGAACCATCGCAAGAGGAGGCTGGGCAGACCCCCTCCGCAATGGCCAACGTGTCACGGAGGGCTCACCTCCGCGTTGGCCGGCTTGTCACGGAGGTGAGGTCCAGCCCCAACTATATAAGCCCCCACTTTGGTTTTTTTTATAGATAATTATTAATAATTTCCAGAGAGAAACCATAAAATACAGGGCACGAGAGAATTCGATGAAATTCCGTTCGTTTACGCAATTAAACGCGGTCCAAACTCAAATTAATCTTGGGTAGTGAAGTATTAAGCTGTCGGGAGCATTCTTGCGGAGTTAGTTTCGTGAAATTAGGTCGGCAAATCATCGTCCTATCGAGCTAAGTCAAGTGGAATTGCTCCAAATTAGTGTCAATATACTCCTACCCCTAAAGTGAGCATTTCTCCCTTCTGGACTTCCGAGAAATAGTGAGTTTTCGGCTGTTCTCCAATAAGTCAAAGTTTGGACTATATATATATTCAAAGTAGTATTTTCTTCCAGAATATCAAAGAATTTAGTTCTAATTGCTATGAATATGAATGCAGTTGGAAGAAATAGCTGAATATTGGCCGAGTTACGCCAGTTAGCCAGAAAGCCAACAACTGAGGTATGTAAAGCTAGCTTGTCCGGCAAGTTAGTAATTCTAGTATAGTAAAATAGAATAAATTCCAGAAGGAAGTTCCAGAAGCCGAGTATTAAGTATGTTGTATTATTATGTCATATCCAGAATAAAAGTCAGTAAATCAGTATCAGACAGCAAGATCTTATCCCAGACTTAGTTTAACTCAGTATTAGATTCAGTTTAATTCAGCAAGAGATTCAGAATAGAATATCAGAACATGGATAGTATTTTCAGATTTAATATATATGTTATATGTGATTACTGTTTTTTGTTGAGACTTGTTTGTGATATGTGGGCACCCTTAGAGCTTCCTTGCCGCCCCAGGGTTAATAGCTGTGTTGACTCGCCCGCCAGAGGGTAAGGATACGTCACTCCAAGGAGTGGCATGCCATCCGCAGTAGGACAAAGATGGGATGCAGCATTCCCCATAGCAGGTTGATCAGCATTATAGCATACCCTGTCGAGCGCTTGCGCCCAGGGCACAGATTACAGATTACAGATACAGATCTCAGATTACAGTTACAGGAGTCCTTCAGACTCAGATACAGTTATAGTCAGGGACCCAGAGAGCCCAAGCTGCATACCCAGGGGGCCGGCGGGATGCTCGTAGTTAGTAGGTGAGTGGAGTGAATTTATTTTTGGATGGTTTGGCCCGGATAGGGGTATATAGATTGAGTTGATTGGCACCTTCCGGCTTATGGGGGTTGGTATAGGTTCTTTTATGCTATATATATATGTGTGTGTTACTTATTAAATTGATAAATAGCAGGACGCCGCATCGACAGGTATGATTCTTATCTTCTTTCCAGTACAGTTAAGCTCAGTACAGATTCTGCTATTCCAGACAGTTTTAGCTATCCTATGTCATTTCAGTAACTATCAGTTTACTGTTTATCTTCAGTTATGTTCAGTTTGCTTTGCATACTCGGTACCAGTGGTACTGACGCCCGTTTTGGGGCGCTGCATTACTTGCCTGCAGGTACTCATAGACGAGGAGCCGATCCCTCGTAACTCCAGCCAGCACACAGATTCATTAGCTCCTGTCATTCGGAGCTAGACAGCTAGAGGTTTATTTATTTTTCTTTTGTTGTACAGGATGGGTAGGTCGGGGCCCTATCCCGACCATCTTATGAGTATTCTTAGAGGCTTGCAGATTGTATATTCCCTGTGGTTAGCTGTACCAGTCATATGAGGCCGTGTGTATGTTTGGGTATGTTTATGAAGGTCGTGTGGGGACTTATTTAGTTGGTAGTGGTGACCTTGTCGATCACGTAGCAGTTTAGCACTTGTTTTCTTGATTCAGAAATAACTAGACAGCATGGTGGCCTTGTCGGCCCGCATAGGTTCCCTATTGAGTCAGTTGTTCTGGGTAACTATTATTTTCTTACAGGTGGCTATAGGCCTAGTTGGCCGGAGGCTGTATTTACAGTCGTTATATAGCCCGTCGTTTTCTTGAATCCAGAGTTAGAGCCAGCCTGGCACCAGGAGTGCTCAGGCTCAGCTAGTCCAGCAGTCCAAGTCCTAGTAGGGTACCAGGTGCCAGTCATGCCTCCCAAGACGGGGTGTGACAGGAATATCCTTCATTTGTTCCCTCTTAAGACCGTACTTTGGGCACGGAATCAAATTGAATCTTTCACCCTTCACAATAGGAGCTATATTTGGTGAACAATCTTTTATCTAAAACCTCTCTAAAATTTTATTGATATAGGCTTCTTGAGATAGACCTAAGGTACCTTGATGTCTATCTCGATGAATTTTAATGCTAATGACATAAGACGTATCACCCATTTCTTTCATATTAAAACTTTTAGAGAGAAATTATTTCACTTCATGCAACATTCCTTTATCATTGAATGCAATTAAGATATCATCCACACATAGAACTAAAAAATAAATTTTACTCCCAGTAACCTTTTGGTATATACAATAATCCGTAATATTCTCAACAAGGACAAATGAAGAGATAACATTATGAAATTTTAAATACCATTGACGAGAGGCTTGTTTCAGTCCATATATGGATTTATTTAGCTTGAATACGAATTTCTCACCATTACTAGAGAAGAATCCTTTAGGTTGTTTCATATAAACTTCTTCCTCTAGATCACCATTGAGAAATGTGGTTTTCACATCCATTTGTTGCAATTCTAAGTCAAAATAGGCTACTAATGCCAATATGATGCACAAGGAATCCTTTTTAGACACAAGAGAAAAAGTCTCTGTGTAGTCTACTCCTTCCTTTTGAATGAATCCTTTAGCGACAAGTCTTGCCTTATATCTTTCTATATTGCCCAATGAGTCTCTTTTGGTTTTAAAGACCCATTTACATCTAATGGCTTTTACACCATTAGGCAGCTCGACAAGATCCTATACTTCATTACTTTTCATGGAATTCGTCTCTTCTTTCATGGCATTGTACACAATTTTGACTCTTTACAACTCATGGCTTGTGAAAAAGACTCAATATCATTTTCGACTCCAATATCAGATTCTTGCAGACACACAAGAAAGTCACTAGGTATTGCTGATTTTCTTTCTCTAGTAAATCTCCTTAATATTGTGCCAACATTTTCTTGAGGATCACGTTGTTCAACCAGTTGTTCAATAGTTTCTGGAATTTCTTGAACAACTTGATCTATTGGAACATTTTCAGTGGTTTGTGAAATCACATAGATTGGTTGCTCAATACCCAGTTGGAATTGAGGGATGTTATGTATGATAATCAATCTTTTATTTGGAGTGGAAGGTCTATCTCTTACAGAAACTATATTCTGAAATTGATCACTCCCACTAGTTAAACCATTCTCAAGAAACTTTGCATTTCTTGATTCTATAATTCTAGTGTTATTATATGGATAATAAAATCTGTCTGCTTTATACCTTTCGACATATCCAATGAAATATCCATTAATGGTCCTAGGATCCAGTTTCTTTTCTTGTGGTTTGTAGATTCTAACTTTATACGGGCATCCCGATACGCGTATATGTGTCAAACTCGATTTTCAACCTTTGAACAACTCAAGAGGTGTCTTTGGGCAACCTTGATTGGAACTTGATTTAATATATAAACTATCATCTTAAGAGATTCAATCCACAAGGACTTAGGTAGCTTAGAGCTACTTAACATACTATGCACCATGTCCAATAAAGTTTGATTTCTTCTTTCTGCTACACCATTTTGGTTTGGAGAATCGGGCACGGAGTATTGGGCAATGATCCCATTTTCTTGAAGAAACTTCACAAAAGGGACCTTGTGCTTGTCCATTCTTAGTGTATCTACCATAATACTCACCACCTCTATTAGTCCTCACAATTTTAATTTGCTTTCCCCATTGTTTCTCTACTTCGGCCTTAAAAACTTGAAAGGCTTCTAATGCTTCACTTTTATTATGAATCATGTAGAGATACATATAGCGTGAGTAATCATCTATAAAAGTGATAATGTATTTCTGACCATATGCATCCATGTCTGGACAACATATATCTGAATGTATGATTTCTAATATGGTCGAACTCCTCTTGGCACCTTTCTTTGACTTGTTGGTCTGCTTGCCTTTAATGCAGTCCACACAAGTCCCGAAATTAGTAAAATCTAAAGTACTAAATACTCCATCATTTACCAATCTCTTAATTTTATCTATGGAGATATGTCTCAATCTCCGATGCCACAAAAATGGAGAAATCTTCATTCATAATGCATTATTTAGTACCCAGCTTGGACATGCATAACACTATGAGTGGAATCATTTTGTAAGTTAAGAGAGAAAAGACCATCAGACAATGTACCAATTCCAACAAGTTAAGATTTATAAAATTGATTGAAATAACTTTCTAAAAAGAAGGAATAACCCAAGGTTAAAAGTCTTGAAACTGAAATTAAATTCCTAGAAAAATTAGGAACATAAAAGATCTTTCCTAATTTCAAAATGAAACCACTATTAAGAACTAAAATGCATACCCCAATAGTCTCCCCATGAGAGTACATCTTGTTTTCTGAATAGATGCTTCGCTCAGCTCCCATTGGCTCCCGCAGATTTCTTAATCCCTACAAGGAGTTCGTAATGTGGATTGTAGAAGCAGAATCAATCATGTTATGATTAACATCAATCATATTAGCTTCGTAACAAACAAGAGAGATTAAAGTTACCTTTCTTTTCAAGCCATTGTTGAAACTTGACAGAATTCTTCTTTATGTGTCCCTTCTTTCTACAGAAGTGACACTTGAATTCTTTCTTGATGTCAGTTTCAAGTGGTGCATTTCCTTTTCACTTTTTATTGGATTTATTGGTCTTCTTTCCTTGAGTAGTCATGAATGCACTTTCTCCTATTTCCATCAGCAGTCGACCCTCCTCTTGAACACACATGGCCATAAGTTCATTAATAAATCACTTATTTTTATGTGTGTTATAGGAGATCTTAAAAGGGTTGTACTGAGGAGGCAAAGTATTTAAATATAGTGCACAAAAAAAGTTTCAGACATTTCAACTTTAAGAGTCTTTAGTTGAGCTGATAAGTCTCGCATTTTCATGATGTGCTCATGCAAACCTCTCACACTGGTAAGCCTCATTGATGAGAATTTCATAATTAAGGTGCTGGCAAGTTCCTTATCTGAAGTCTCAAACTGTTCATCAATAGCCTTAAGTAATGCCTTGACATTGTTATATTATTCGACATAACCGCGAATACCAACAGAGATTTTGGTCTTAATGAACATAACATTCAAACAGTTAGAGCATTCCTATTGTTCATGAATAGCAATCTCAACTTGAGTGCTAATTTCATTAATAGTTGGTTCGTCATTCTTGATAGCATAATCAATATCCATGCACCCTAAGTGAAGGAGAATTCTTTCTTCTAGATCTTATAGTCCTTACCATTCAGTTCGGGAATATCACAAATATCAAAGAAATTTGTAGGTTGCATAACTACAAAAAAAAATATACATACATGCTTATAAATTTGAGGATAATGTAAAATTGAATCTACTGACTTAAAAATTGCCCATGGGCTAAATTTTTAATTCAATTAAATTCACACTTTATGATAGAATTATCATTTTACTAGCATAATATTTTACTTTTATGATAAAACTATTAAATTCTCATTCGTAATTTCCGTGGGTAATTCTAAAAAGTATTTAATATTTTATCCTAATTAATTATGCAACCCAATAATAAAGGTTCTTGAGTTATTATATCATGCATACTCAATCACAATTCTAGTGTCTAAAATTTTTTTATGTGATCCTTAGCTTTAAAATTTTATTCAACTAAAGTTGTTATGGCTAATCTTCAATCAAATAAAATTATAAATTACTTAGACATATATCCTTATTTAATGTTTATAATTTTCTTATATGATCCTAAACATAATATATAATTTTATTTAATCAAGATTGTTGCGGCTAAATCTTAATTAAATAAAATTATATGGATCACTAAACATTAAATCTGAAAATTTATTCAAAATCTATTGCTAAACACTTAATGCAATAAAAATATCAGCATAACAATAGCATGTGTTATACGTAAAACAGAAACAGTGAATAATTTACATATAAGAAACATAATAAATACAAAGCATTCAAATATTAAAGGCTCTTTAATTAATATCGTGACATTTACAAAAGAAGTTCTTCATAGAAAAAAAAACTTATTTGTATATTAACTGCGGCCTTAAATATCTCCAATTTCTTTGACTAGAAGATAGAGAAAATAGGAAGATGTGCAAAAGGTGATATCATCTATAATAGATTATAGAAAGGTGTCAGCATATATTATTTGAATTGTGTCTCTGCAATTGACTATGAAGCCCAATCAGAAATGAGAATTTCTTTACTCTCTTTGATAAGAGTAATACTTGGATCTGCAACAATAGTATTACTAAAATATCACGCGCCTCAAGATTATCTTTTCATGTCAGGAAACAAAAGCTGCTTTATGTCAAGTCTAAACCCTTTATTTAATTTTTATTTAATTAAAAAGAATTAGGAGAGTCGTCTTCAACCTCTGATCGGGTAATTTATTTCAACCATTTGCAGACCCAGCAAATGTTTACTATTATAGTTACTAAAAACATTTATGAAGCCATAAAAGTATTAGAGAATCTATTTCCTTATGCTTTCTAACACTAGTTTGCATCAAAAGTTCAAGAAATTACAGATCTAAAAATCAAGAGACACCATTTTGAACCAACTTACAAGATCAAAAAAATAACAAGACAGAGGTAAACTAACATGCTCTGATAGCAAATGTTAGATATTTACACAAAATATAGAATGTCTAAACACGCAGAGGAATAAGGATTTACGCACCTTTAGCCGTTGTTACAAAATCGTTGGTAGTATCAAACTTGGTGGCCACTTTCTTCCTGTTGGTCTTTTGTGCTCCAAGAATCTTCTAAGCATTCAAAACCTCACTCTTAGATGGTATGGAGTTCGAAGAAGTAATGTTTATAGGGACCCTTGTATCAAAGATCAGAATATATAACCATACTTCCATCAAGGACGGTTTCCAACAGTTGAGAATATGGGAAGTTTTACAACATGGGTAGTTATCAAACTTTAGAATAGTGGGATAGGTCCATATTATGCGGACCATTTTCAACAAAATGCTAACAGTTTCAACAGCTTATAGAAGAAATTCAAGATTTTATTAGCAAGCTTCAAGGCTCTGTCAGACATTGCTACAGAGAATCTAATACAGTTGCAATATTCTCTCTAAATAGGAATCCTATCTTGGCAAAACTGGAGTTTATCAGAATCCAGGAAGCTTACTTATAACAAATTCAATTTTTTTTCAAATTACTTTTGAGAGCTTACGTATACAGTAATTGATCTTATTAGCGTATAGAAGTATGGCTTAGTAGTTTTGATTAGTTTAGGATTGATTAGTTCAGTTTGCATATAATTTGGTTTATTATTTATATTTTTAGTTATTATTTAATTAGGATATTTCAGTTGTCTTTACTTAGGAATCTATCTTTTTATTGTAAAACTCTAATTAAAGAGTTGTTTATAGTCATTAATAAATAGAGTTTTTCATTAAATCTCCAAGCGTTTATATGGTATTAGAGCCCTATATGCTCTAACGAGAATGATGCTATTTTTTCTCTCTCTCTCGTTCCAATCAATCACACTATTTAGCATCAATGGCCAACAACGACAACAATAATAGCACAAATCCCAAAGTTGTCAATGTGCTGACAATAAAACAAGTATCAATATCATCATCCAATTCAATCCTGCTTCTCAACTATCTATCAAACTAAGCAGCGGTCACAACTTCGTCACCTGTAAAGTTCAGTTCTCCATGCTTATGTATGACTACAACCTCTTTGGACATCTTGATAGGACCACTTCGACTCCCTGCCGCACGATTGCGAATGACGCTAAAAATCCAGCATTTCTTACTTGGTTCTGCCAAGATCAACTCATCCAGAATGATACCATGGCTTCTGTCAAAACCGCTATTGCATCCATCGTTGCAGTTGTTGGCTTATCTAAATCAGCTTGAGACGCACTGCACACTTTGTATGCAAACAGATCTCAAACTGGGATATTTAGCCTTTGTGATCAACTTGCTCGAGTCACCAAGGACTCTCGCTTCATCACAGACTATCTTCAGAGCATTCAGTCTCTCTCAGACAATTAGCCACAGCTGGGGCCCCTGTATCCAACCCAGAACTCATAGTCAAATACTTAGCGGTCTAGGTCCTGAATTTTGTGAGATATCTGCTGTAGTTCGGGCACGTGATACTCCAGTCTCCTATGAAGTGTTGTTTAAAAAATTGCTTGATCATGAACTCTTCCTTCATCATGAAGATGCTAAGAAATTGCCTGATCCTATCACTGATGTAGTTGCTATTCCTACCGAATCCAACAACTACAATCGCAACAATAGCAGGCAGAACAATAATCCTCAGCACTGGTACCAGGATCCCCGACAGACTACTCCATCATAAGGCAGACCAACCCAAACTCTATCACTCGTTGTCAACTCTGTAACAAAATCGACCACACAGTTGTTGTCTGCTGCTCAAAGTCTCACAATCACCATGGAACTAGAGCCAACTATGCTGCAACCACTAACTCTTGAATAGTCAACTAAGGAGCAACCCATCAGATCTCCGCTAAATCACACAGTCTCCAACCTTACCACGGTAACGAGGATGTCTCCATGGGTGATGTAACAAAATTTTCATATCTCACACTAATTCTACTAAATTAAATACATTAAATAATATTTTTAAGCTTACCCACATTCTTGTGCTCCAGCCATTAAACAAAAACTTCTATTTACCTCTAAATTTTGCCAAGATAATTTAAAATCTATTAAAATTTTTTTCATTTTGACTTTGTTGTGAAGGATCTACAGACGCGAAATCCATTAATTCACGGTCAACTCAATAATGGACTATATGAGTAGCCTATCCTCCCCACAAGCCCACATAGCCATCTCATCCACTCCACTCACCATCTGATATCAATGCTTGGGTCACCTGTACTTTAAAACTTTTAGATTTATTTTAAATAAATTCTCACTACCATTTAATGATGAGATAAAATTTCTTATTTTAATTCTTACATATCAAATAAATCTCGTCATCATCCATTTTCTCAATTATCTTTGCGCAACACTAAAACCACTTCAAATTATTGTTAGTGATGTATGGGGCCTTTCGCCAGTCTTATCCCTTGACAAAAAGTTGTATTGTTGTACTTTTGTTAATCATTATACGAAATACACTTGGCTTTATACACTTAAGAATAAAAGTGAAGCCAAAGAAATCTTTCAAAAATTTCACCCTCTCATGGAAAAATATTTCAACACAAAAATTCTTTCCCTCTATACCGATGGGTGAGGAGAGCATAAAAGTCTTGACTTGTATCTCTCACTTCACAGTATTGAACATCTCTCCGCCCCATCCTAAACCCCTCAAAGAGTAGCACTCGCTAAAAGACGACATAGTCATATCGTCAAAACATCTAAAACTCTCATACACGAAGCGTCTCTACTACCTCAATTTTGGTCCTTCGTATGTTATTATTCCATCTACCCGCTTCCTACCTAGAAAATTACTCACCAGTTTAATGCTTATTTAACAAATCACCTAACTATAGCTCCTTGTGAATTTTTGATTGCCTATTCTACCCTTGGCTTTGGCCTTATGCCAAAAACAAGCTTGAAACCAAAATCTAACCCATGTGTCTACATGGATTTCTCACTATCCTACCATTGTCACCAATGTCATGAGCCATCTTCCGCTAAAGTGTACCGATTCCGTGATGTAATATTTGTTGAAATAATTTTTCCATTCAAAAAATTATTCTCCCATTTAAAAATTAAATTATTCAACTTAGAAGGTGAAAATACCACACTTCCACAAACTTAGACCAACTTACTTAAAGTTTCCCTAATTGCCGATCTCCCCTCCCCACTCCTATTATAACTGAATCTTTGTCCAGGATTAAGCTCCAGCGTCGCTATTGCCTTCCCAGTCCAAGGCCAACTTGAATTCAGATTTCTTGTTCGATAGTGTTCCTGCAGCGGCCGCATCTCTGTCTCCTGGTATATGTCTCTCTCCTTCTCCTTCTAGAACTTCTACTCCTATGTTGTGTCAAGTTACAAAATAATTATCGCTCAACCAAACCCAAGCGTCCTAGCCCCCATCTCTTTATTCCCCCACGCTAGCAGTATCCCGGATGAATACTGCCCAGTGCAATCTGCAAGTATACACATGCAGAAAATTTCTCCAATAATAGCCGATGGAAGCTCTTCCTTCTCATCCCATTCAATAGCTTGTCCCGTCTCCACCCCACTATCCAACGCCACCATCCCAACCCGTCACTTACTCTCAAAATAACATCTCCAAGCCAAAACAAATATTTGACTATCTAGCTAAATTAAATAACACGATTGCACCTACCGCAGTCAAACAAGCACAGAAACACCCCGAGTAGTGTGAAGCGATGAAATAGGAATTTAATGCTTTAATTAAAAATCGGACTTGGAAACTTGTTCCTGCTAACTTGCTCAAAAATATTATTTTTTATAAGTGGCTTTTCAAGATTAAACGCAATTGCCGATGGATCCATACATAGGTACAAGGACAGACTAGTTGCGAAAGAATTCACTCAGTGATCTGGTATTGACTTTCAGCATTCAGTCCGATCGTCAATACTACCACGGTTCGCATAGTTCTCTCTATAGCAGTTCGCCGCACAACTGGCATATCCAACAACTTGATGTTAATAATGTCTTTCTCCAAGGTTTGTTGGACGAAGAGGTGTTCATGGTTCAACCTTCGGAATTTGCAAACACTACCTATCCACACCGTATTTGCAGCTGCAAAAGGCCATTTACAGTCTGAAACAAGCTCCTCGAGCTTAGTACAATGCTTTGACAAGTTACCTTGAGTCTATGGGATTTGTCAAAATGAAATCTAATGCATCACTCCTTGTTAGACATAGCGTAATAGACACTATGTTTATACTGATATATGTGGATGACATCATTGTCACAGGGTCCAATAAATTCAACGTTGATCATTTTATATAATCTCTTGCATCTTAATTCTCTATTAAAGACTTGGGCACTCTTCATTTTTTCCTTAGTATTGCGGTACTGTGCAGTTCTAAAGGCCAGATTCTCTCGCGAGAAAATTATGTTAGTGAGATCTTGAATGATGAACTAATGAATGATTGCAAAAGTGTTCACATGCTTATGAGTGCTTCTAACCTACTCACAGTCTCTGATGGTTCTAACCTGATTGACGCCACTCGCTATCGTCTAGTTTTGCGTAGACCTCAATATTTATCATTCACCAGACCAAATATAACATATGCAGTCAACGAATTATCGCAGTGCATGCAAGCGCCTACAGATAGTCACTGGAAGGATGTGAAACATGTTCTTCGCTATCTCCATGGTACTATCCAGCTGGTACTTCGGGTAGCTCCCACAGATGACTTTAATCTGCATGCATATTTAGATGTGGATTGGGGTGGTGATATCAATGATCGAATCTCCACATCTGGCTACATACTGTTCCTTGGTCGCAACTCGATTAACTAATCTTCCAAGAAATAAAACACTATTTTTGGCTCCTCCACTGAGTCTGAATATAGAGTAGTTGCCCATGCCCTTGTTGAATCATTATCGGTCACCCGATATTTTGAAAGAGTTGCACCATCCGATTCATCAATTGCCCACTATTTATTGCGATAACTTTGGTGCCACCTTTCTCAACAAAAATCCAGTCCTTCAGAGCAAAGTTAAACATGCCGCCATTAACTTCCACTTTGTTCATCATCATGTCGAAAAGAACAGGGTTTGTGTTGTTCATATGCATAGTGCTGACCAAATTGCTGACTCGCTCACCAAGCCGCTCCCCAAGCCATCCTTTGATCCTAATCTATTCAAGTTAGGCTTAGTTGCCCAGAGTCTAACTTGAGGGGGTGTATTAGCGTATAGCTATAAGGCTTAGTAGTTTTGGTTAGTATATGATTGGTTAGTTTAGTTTGAATATATTTTGATTTATTATTTATATTTCAGTTTATTATCCTAGTTAGTTTGAGTATATTTTGGTTTATTATTTATATTTGACTTTACCTAAGAATCTATTTTTTTATTGTAATCTATATTTAAAGAGTTATTTATCGTCATTAATAAACATAATTTTTTAATTGAATGGCCAAGCGTTTATAGATTCCTCTATTGTGATGGACTGACTTGTCATTCCTTTTTTGAGGGGTAGTTACCATGCAGTTGCTCTTTCTTTTTTTCTTTCTTTTTTTTAAATCTTTGCTTGTTCATAACAAAATCTATATTTAACTAAACAAAAAGTATTGCCTATTTTTTCTTTACCAATTTTATTCGTTTCTCTACAGAGCTAATCTATCTTATTTATCAAATTATTTTTCTCTATTCGTTTAATCAGTTAAATCAATATGACATATAAGTCAAACTCCTCTTGTTTATGATTGTTCTATTTGCATATATATAAGTTTAAACAATGTTCAATTATTTTAAGTTTATTATGACACATGTTAACAATATATATGTGATTTTAAAAAATTACTATTTGATACGAGATGCATGTGTGAGACACAGAGTGCACTTATGACGCACAAAATGCACATGTGACACACGAAATATACGTTGATTAGTGAATTGATTACATTTTTTTGTATAAATAAATAATATTATTAATGACAAAAGGCACTAGAAAATTCTCTCAAACATTATTCTCTAGGTTTTTCTTCTTCTTCCTTGATTTTAACAATAGGCGAATTTGAGTGTACTAAGAAAAAATTTGGGCTTTTTTAGAGAAAGGATTGAGTTAGGAAAAGGGTGTTTTATAAATAAGCAGTATAGAAAATTAAATATTTGTGAGAGGGGGTGAAAAAAGAGAGGGAATATGTCTCTCTCTTTTTAAATTTTAATTACTTAATGAAATGATTAGTTATAACTAATGACATATTTCTTTGCTTTTAGGAGAAGCAAATTATTTAATAAAATGATTAGTTATAATTAATGAGGTACTTCTTTGCTTTAAGGCAAAGCATTTCGTTGAAACTAAAAAGAAGAACAAAAACAATACCTCACCGGATAAAACAGGACCAAGGGGCTCATATCTAAAGAGAGAAAATTTCTCATAACACAAACGTATTCAACAATAGGCAGGAGGCTTCTTAATTGTTAATTAAATAAAATTATAATAGATATTATTTTATTGAATCACTATTATTCTTTACTATAAATTTGTCGGTGCTTTGCGTGGTTGTAAAAATATTAATTAATTTATTAGAAAATTTAACATGTTAATAATTATTTAAGAATTATTTTTCTTTTTTATAAGGAAAAAGTATTTATAAATAGCACATATTTGAGTTAATTAATAATTTTTTATTTAGAGTAGATACTTATTAAGTAATGTTTAAAGAGTATTAACATACAAATTTCAAATTAAATTTACAAAATACATAAATTCCACTAAGATGTTGTCTCCGGTTTAAAGATTTTTGTAGGTCGTCTGTAACCTTAAGACGACATGATTTTTTTTATTGTCGTATTCCTGTGGTGTAATCTCAATCTTTTTCTCAAAAATGTTATATAACTTGTCAAAAGTTTTTTCTCTATTCCTAAAGTCATCTGAACTTATTATCAGTTAAATCTTCATAATAACAAATCTAAAAACATTGGTGTTTGCCTTTCAATTTTCTCCTTTTAAAGCTAACTATTCGGCCTTCAAATTATTAAAATTATCGAATGAATAGGTAATGGTACTCACAGATATTTAGTTGTAATGTATAAAGTATTTAAGTTTTATCTAATTAAGAAATATTTAATATTTAACATTTCAAATTAAAATAAAAATTTACATAAATTTATACTAAGAGTTGTGTATTGTTTAGAAACTTTTATATGTTATTTGTAACTTTAAGGTGACGTGATTTCTTTGATTGTCGTATTTTTGTAGTAAAATCTCATCCTTTTTCTCAGAGATGCTATGTAAATTCTATTTTTTCCTACTCCTAAAGTCATCTAATATTATCATCGTCATCTAAATTTTCATAATATCAAATCCAGAAAACTTGATTTCAGCTTTTCAGTTTCCTCTTTCTAAATCTAAGAGTTCCAACGAATTTTTAAAATTGTCGAATGGATAGAAAATTATACTCCTTAAAGATGTTTACCAAGATAGTGTATTCCTAAAAAAAAGACCTTATGTGAAAATTTTATAAATGCATTTTATGGAAGAAACTACAGTATTCATAAACTTCATTTTTTTTTCATTTATTTTCATGGAAAGAACAATGAATCTGTTTTCAGTTGTTAAAGGAGAGATAAATATTTTATATATATGGTGTTGTATAAATGACTAAATCAATATTCACTATGATAGTATTATTATTAAGTGGTGTATGTTACTACTACTTGTAATACTATTCACGTCTTTGGTATTTAAAAAAGAGAAGAATCAAATATTTGTAAAGCAAATATTTTTTAAACTATTCACATCTTTGGTATTAAAAAAGAGAAAGAATCAAATATTTGTAAAGCAAATATATTTTTTTAAATCTCGGTATTTAGTTCTGAAGGTTACACTTTCACTTTCTCATGCCATCTTCTTGACCCTTCTACACTCACTTGACCTTAATTTTTCTTTCAAGAAAAGTTCATTATCTCTATTTTTAATGAAAAAGGTCAAGGAGGGAGAAAAATAATTTAATTACTTACTACGAGTTTTAATTCCCAAGATGTTACTATAGGAAT
This sequence comes from Datura wrightii, assembly GCA_035772735.1. Lineage (NCBI taxonomy): Eukaryota > Viridiplantae > Streptophyta > Magnoliopsida > Solanales > Solanaceae > Datura > Datura wrightii. The sequence continues at coordinate 19,324,322 of JASDFA010000016.1, read as the reverse complement.
ATGTGATAAGGGCACCTATCAAATTCATGTAAAGGAAGAGGAGCTTTAGGAACATATGAGAGTCAAGATTCAAAAAAAGAGAAAATTTTTAGAGTAATTGTGATGTTATGTGTAACTAATCTAAGAAAAATAAATTTAGGCAATAAAATATCAAACTGGATAAATAGAACAATTATGCATAAGTGCAAAAAATACAAATTATGATATGATCCAATTATGATGTTACAGAAAGCTTTCATTTTATAGCAATTTGATAAATCTAACAATATTCAAAATTCACCAAATATTATACTCATGGATTGTAAAATAGAAACTCATTACTACCTAAAGAAAATTAGTATTAAAATATAACATAGAATGCACAATTACAATAATTAATGTCATACTGTAAAAAAGTATATTCAATGCTCTGAAAAAAAGAAGAAAATATTCATCTCGCAAATGCTTCAAACCTTCAACTGGAAAGGAGCCTCAATTCTCAACAAATAATTGTTGTAGCACGAAAAAAATCTTAAAGAATATTTGATAATTATAACAAAAAAATATACACTTTCTTTTGGTTTAATTCTGAACTTGAGTTTAGAGGGTAAGATTTAGTTTAAGAGTTGGTGTAGAGTTTTTTTTTTTTCATCTTTTCTATTGACATGAGATATTAATTCAATTATGAATATTACGGATAATTTTTATTTTATAACAATTTGATTAATCGAACAATATCCAAATTTATCAAAATATTATCCTAATGAATTGAAAAAGAGGAACTCATCTCATTACTACATAAAGAAAATTAGTATTAAGAAAAAACATAGAATGCACATTTAGAATAGTTAATATTATACTTTAAAAAAATATATTCAACGCTGTGAAAAAAGAAGAAGAAAAGAAAATTCATCTCACAAGTTCTTCAAGCCTTCAACTGGAAAGAAGTCTCAGTTCTCAAAAAATAATTTCCTGTAGCATGGAAAAAGATCTTGAAAAATATTTGTTATTTATTAAAAAATATATTTTCTTTTGATTTAATTTGAACTTGATTTAGGGTAAGATTTAATTTAAGAGTTGGTTTAGAGAGATAATATGAAGAAAAAGAGTGATCTAACATGAGGGATGTAAAGTTTTTTTTCTCATCTTCTTTACTGACATGGAATATCAATATGTCCTTAGATAGAAAAAATTATCGGCATAATGTGAAGGAATCAAAGAGTGTTGTTATCGTTTAACATAAAAATATGTAAAGGTATGAGAGGAGAAAAGAATCAAAATATTTAATATTTGTGAACTTTTTAAAGTAAAGAAAATGAGAAAATGGAAGACGATAGAGCAAAAACGGGAGAAGAAAGAACCAAAAATTCAAGACTATTTTTTTAAGAATTGATGTAATCACAAGAAGTCAAAAAGTAATTGTTGTTGAAAATAAATTGATACAACTAACGAAAAATATATAGACTAAAAGATGTTCGAATTATGTTTACTTTTTTCAAAAAGTGCAACAAATAACTAACTGAGAAGGAAAAAAAGAAAAAAAATCTAAAAATTTATAAATAACAATTCTGGCCTAGGAGAGTGTCACGTCTCCGAAATGAAGCCTTCAACGAGAAAGGAGCCTCAATCTCAAAAAATAATTCCTGTAGAACAAAAAAAATCTTGAAATTTTTTATAGCAACTTGATAAATCTAACAATATCCAAATTCACCAAATATTATACTCACGGATTGTAAAACAGAAACTCATTACTACATAAAGAAAATTAGTATTAAGAAATAGCATAGAATGCACAATTAGGATAGTTAATATCATACTGTAAAAAAATATATTCAATGCTGTGAAAAAAAGTAGAAGAAAAGAGAATTCATCTCACAAGTTCTTCAAGCCTTCAACTAGAAAGGAGCCTCAATTCTCAAAAAATAATTCCTATATCACAAAAAAGTATCTTGAAAAATATTTGATATTTATATAAAAAAATATACACTTTCTTTTGGTTTAATTTTGAACTTGAGTTTAGAGGGTAAGATTTAGTTTAAGAGTTGGTGTAGAAGTTTTTTTCATCTTTTTTATTGACATGGGATATTAATTCAATTATAAATATTATAGACAATTTTCATTTTATAGCAATTTGATGAATCTGACAATATCCAAGTTTACTAAAATATTATACTAATGAATTGTAAAATAGAAACTCATTACTACATAAAGAAAATTAGTATTAAGAAAAAACATAGAATGCACATTTAGAATTAATACTATATTGTAAAAAATATATATTCAACGCTGTGAAGAGAATTCCTCTCACAAGTGTTTCAAGCCTTCAACTGGAAAGAAGTCTCAGTTCATAAAAAATAATTCTCTGTGGCATGAAAAAAGATCTTGAAAAATATTTGATATTTATTAAAAAATATATTTTCTTTTGGTTTAATTCTAAACTTGAATTTAGAGGGTAAGATTAATGTTTGTGAACTTTTTAAAGTAAGGAAAATGAGAAAATGGAAGAGGATAGAGCAAAAATGGGAGAAGAAAGAACCATGAATCCAAGACTATTATTTTTGAAATTGATGTAATCACAAGAAGTCAAAAAGTAATTGTTGTTAAAATAAATTAATACAACTATTCAAAAAATTTATAGACTAAAAGTTGTAACTATTCAAATTATGTTTACTTTTTCCAAAAGGTGCAACAAATAACTGATTATGAAGGGAAAAAAAATCTAGAAAATTAGATAAATAGCAATTCTGACCTAGCAGAGTGTCACGTCACCGGGCTGAAGACCCTCTTTTATATAGATTTGTTTCAATTTTTTAATCTCAGAACTAATGAAGATTAACATAATTATTTTGTACTCATCTCTAGATTATGAAGCCTTGAAACGCCAACAAAACATGAGGAAGTTAAGAAAATAACAAATTCAAAGAGAGGAGATTTACCTTAGAAAAAATATAGAGAAAATTAAGGAAAAAATAAAAAAATATTGAAGAACAATACAGATACATAACTCAACACTGGTCCCAGAGTCAAGGATCAAGTAGATTTTTGGTTTAAGGTTTGCCAATATCAGAAGTCTTGAATTGAAGGGCAAATTGTTAATCCTCTCAAGCTCTAGAATGGAATTTGGCCTCACCATGAGTTTGAATATGTAAACTTACATAAAAACCAGAGCTTTCGACCGCAAGAGACCCATATGAAGGGGTGTATTTGTTGGGAATTTTATTCAGACGGTTGGATAGTGGGAGCGCATATTTATCTTTATCCTGGACTCTGTATTTTTTCAAAAGAAATTTTAAAAAAAAATATGAGAAAAATAAATATATTCTCTGAATTGTGAAGGCGCCATGCAAGCGGGTCTAAGTTTCTCCTTTATATAAATATATATAGATTTGTCGAAAGAATAATTTAAACCTATATATCTTTTACATCATTTATCTAGTCTGAAACCATTATTATTATTATAAGTTTTGGTCCCAATTGCAATAAACTCTCTCAAGTCTAGGAAATCAATATTTACTCCAAACTTTTATAAGTTTTTACTTTATTTTGTTGTTTTATGGACTAAAATCACCAAATTATCCTTTTGCTTCTTTAATTTTTTTACAAGAATATTTCCTTAATAATTGTAGTCACAGAGTACTGACTGTTGATATATAACAAGAGTTTATTGAAAAACAAGAAAGGAAAGAGTCAAAAGGCTAACTATAAAGGTACATAAGAGTAGGGGTGGGCATTCGGTTTTTCGGTTCGGTTTTTTTAAATTTCGGTTCAATTTTTTCGGTTTTCGATTTTTCATGTAGTGTACCGAAAATCGAACCAAATTAATTCGGTTCGTTTCGGTTCGGTTTTTTTCAAATTCGGTTCGATTTTTTCGATTTTTCTAATTCGGTTTTTTCGGTTATGGGCCTAATTAATGGGCTATTTTTTAACTTACAAAAAATGAGCTACTTTTTAAATTAAAAATGAGTTGTTTTATCTTTTTAAATTCAAAATAAATTATTTTAAGTTTGAATTCTAAAGTTTAATTCAACTAAGCTTAATTTTAACTTTTTAAATAAAGAAAATAGTGGGATCAATTGATTTACATTTAGTAGTACATACATAACATTTAAATTTTTGATAATAAATTTTCTCATATGCTTAATATCCTCATAACAAAACCAATAAAAATTTAAGGGTCTTTTAAGATTTTAATAATCTATGGTCCCTAATTTCTTGTTAAATAAATATTATATATTTCATTTTTCTTTCAAAGCATATTAATAATAGTAAGAATTTTCTTAACATGCTAAAACTATTATAAAACTTGTTATTTGTAAAAAAAACTTAAGCAATTGTATCAATTATATAAATAATTCTCTAAATGGGCTTTGAGATTTGGGTTGGGTGTAGTATTTTTATTTTTTTGAAATTAAGTTATAATTTAAAAAATATATATATATGTAAAATTTCGGTTAAACCAAAAAACCAAAATATGAAAATCGAAAATCGAACCGAAAAATTGAAAAACTGAAACCGAAAAACCGAATTAGTTCGGTTTGGTTCGATTTTTCGGTTTTCCGATTTTTATGCCCATCCCTACATAAGAGAATAGAAGACAATACACTAGAATGGGGAAGGGGGTGCCTATATATATAGGCATAAGACTACCTAAAACCCTAAAGCCCATCTGCTAACAAGTATATGGGCTAACATTCCCCCTCAAACTCACAATGCGACAACAATAAGCATTGAGAGTTTGTCACACAAGAAACGAAACTGAGACGCCGATTGAACCTTCATAAAAAGGTCAGCAATCTGCAAGGCCGATGGAACAAAAGGAAGCGATATGGTCCCGAGCTGGAGATGATGACGAGTGAAGTGACAATCAATCTCAATGTGCTTCGTCCGCTCATGGAAAACAGAGTTCTTTATAATTTGGATCGCACTCTTGTTATCACAATGTAGGGGAGTAGGCAGAGAAATGTGAACCCCCATATCTGCAAGAAGCCAACGTAACCAAACAATCTCACATGTAGTCACTGCCATAGCACGATACTCAGCCTCCGTGGAAGATCTAGAGACAACATCGTGTTTCTTGCTCTTCCATGATATTAAAGAATCTCCAAGGAACACACAAAAACCAGTGGTGGATTTGCGATCATTGCGATCGCCATCCCAATCAGCATCACTATAGGATCGCAACTCGAGACATGACGTCGAGGGAAACAAGAGGTTCTGAAACTGGGTGCCACGAAGATATCTCAAAATACGAAGTACAGCTCCCCAGTGAACTGAAGTAGGAGCAGTAACAAACTGGCTAACAACATGAACTGCATGAGCTTTATCCGGGCGAGTAATAGTAAGATACACCAAGCTACCTACAACAGTCCGATAAAGACTCGGATCTGTTAATAAAACACCATCACTAGGAGAGTACCGTGCATTGGTTTCAAGTGGAGTATCTGCAGTCCTGTTGTCAGAAAGGCGCGTTCGTTTAAACAAGTCAGATATATACTTAGTCTGAGAGAGAAGATATCCTTTCTTAGACTGAGCCACCTCAATACCTAAAAAATAACGTAGCAGACCCAAGTCCTTCATGGCAAACCGATGAGCCAAATCATGCTTCAATGACTCAATATCATCATGATCATCACCGGTTATAACCATATCATCTGCATATAAGGACAAAAGGATTCGCCCTGCACTTGTACTTCTAAGAAACAACGTTGAATCATGGTTATTCGGGACAAAGCCAAGGGAAGTAATCACAGTGGAGAATTTCTTAAACCAAGCACGAGGGGCTTGCTTGAGACCATATAGGGCTTTTCGAAGCCGACAAACTTCACCTGGCTGGTGATCAATACCCGGTGGAGGAGTCATATACACTTCCTCATGGAGATCACCATTCAGAAATGCATTCTTGACATCCATTTGAAATATCTTCCACTGTCGAACGGATGCAACGGCAATCATAGTGCGAACAGTCGTCATCTTTGTCACCGGGGCAAAAGTCTCCTCATAGTCCATACCATATTTTTGTGAGTACCCTTTTGCCACAAGTCTAGCCTTGTATCGCTCAACAGATCCATCAGGCTTTGTTTTTATCTTATACACCCATCGACAGCCAATCGTATGTTTACCAGGTGGGAGGGTAACCAAATCCCATGTGTGTGTCTGATAAGAGCAGTGAGTTCCTCAGCCATAGCATTCTGCCAAAGAGGATCAGACACAACCTCTCTATAGGACTCAGGTTCAGACAATTGATGTATGTTTGTAATAAAGGAAGAAAATGGGGGTGAGTAGGCAGAATAAGCAAAATTAGGTAGTTTGGTGGACTTACTCTAACGAGTAGACCTCCTCAGAGGTGGTGGATCTCCAGTTGCAGGATCAGACTCAGAGACATTTAGGGCTGAAGCACTGGCAGGTGGCACAGCTGAATTCGAAACTGGAGCCTCTATGTCAATGCCAAATGGATCAATACGCCGAAGATCTGACTTAGTAACATCATGGGATTTAGATGGAATTGAATAGAAAGGAATATGCTCCAAATAGGTGACATGCCGTGAAACATATAATTTCTGACTGACAGGATCATAGCAACGATAACCTTTCTGTCCAACACCATACCCCAAAAACACACATATAGCTGATTTTGACTCCAGCTTGTTTCGTTCAACATGCGGACGAAGAACAAAACAAGTACATCCAAAAACTCGTAATGCAAAGTAATCTTGCATGTGACCATATAATTTCTGAAACGGAGACATCCCTGAAGTCAATGCAGTAGGAATACGATTGATCACATATACAGCAGTTAGGACTGCTTCTCCCCAAAAATTACTAGGAACCTCTGCAGATAATAGTAAGGAGCGTGTTGTCTCAACAATATGACGGTGTTTCCTTTCGGCAACACCGTTCTGCTCAGGAGTATCTGTACAAGATGACTGGTGTATGGTACCATCAGGGGTAAGTAACTGAGTGAAATCACTAGAGGTATATTCACCCCCTAAGTCACACCTGAAACACTTTATGACAGCTGAATGTTGCGTTTTAGCAAGGGCTCTAAAGTTGTTGTAAATGCCAAAGAAGTCAGACCTGCGCTTCATAAGATAAACCCAGGTATACCGAGTATAGTCATCTATGAACGAAACATAATAGGTCGAACCACCCTTAGTGGATACTGATGATGGTCCCCATACATCAGAATGAATAATGTCAAAAGGAGAAACTGAATAAGACACACTTTTATTAAAAGGTAAGGCAGAAAATTTTGCCAGTTTACAACCACTACAATCTGAAATATCAGAAGTGTTTAAATGACCCAAAGCACCAGTAGAGGCTAAAAAACGTAAATGTGACATTGATATATGTCCCAAGCGGGAATGCCAAAGATAAAACTACGAAGACAAAGGACTCAAACGAAAAGAAGACAAATCAATGCTAGAGGCGGCAATAATAGACACTATGAGACTTTCCAGGACATAGAGTTCCCCCAACCTACGGCCAATCCCAATCACCTTCTGAGTGTGTTGGTCCTGTACAACACAAACAGAATCAGAAAAGAATACCCAATGACCAGTCCTACACAACTGACTAACCGAAGCAAGATTCAAAGAAAGTTTAGGAATATAATAAACATTAGACAGAACAATGTGAGAAGTAGTAACAGAACCAACACCCTCGACTGGCATAGATGTAGCTCTAGCAGACACAACAGAGAGTGGTGAAATGGGTGACAAGGAACCAAACAATGACAAACAATGTGACATATGTTGGGTCGCACCAGAATCCAGAATCCACAAGGATGAGGGAATACCTGATGTACTAGAGGAAGCTGGACCTGAGTTGGATGCTGACATGGCAGTAGGATTGGAGGCTAAAAACTGTCTGAACTGTTCGAACACCTGGGGATCCAACGCCGAAGGAGGCACAGTGCTAACAGACTCAGCATCTACTGATGGTGCAGCAGCAGTAGCAGTGAACTGTGGAGGACGTGGAGGAGTACCAAAGGAGTGTGGCTGTCCATTCTTCTGTTGCTGACCAGACTTAGCCTTGTTGAGCAACAACGGACACTGAGCTTTCCAATGATTTTTCTATTTGCAAAATGTACACTCATCAAACGCAACTTTAGGAGATCGTCGCGATTGATTGGAAATCTGAGAACGGTGTGGTCTAGACTGATCCGGTGAAACAGCAAACACAACAGGAGTAGTAGGTGTTTTCGACCCTTTATCCAATTGAGACTTGATACGAGTCTCTTCTGCAATCATTTCATGGACAACTGAATCAACTGTGGGGAGGGGAGGTCGATAAAGGATTGTTCCACGCAGTCCTTCAAAATCAGAACGCAATGCCATCAAAAATTAAACCAAACGTTGTTCTTCCCTCCTAACAATATATGTCGCAAAACCTTTCAATTCTGCAGATTCAGTAAGGGCCAATTGATCCCACAAATCAGACATAGCAGTATAGAAATCTTGAATGCTCATAGCATTCTGTTGAAGAGCACGAATATCGTACTCTAATTGGTACTACTTCGCAAAATTAGACTGAGTGTAGAGTCTCTCCAAATGATCCCATATTTCTTTTGCTGTGTCATATTTAGCCAATTGCATACCAATTGACTGAGTTACGGAATTGTTAATCCAAGTGATAACCTTGGAGTTAGCAGTTCCCCATAAATCCACCGACAAAACAAAATCCACAGCTTTCTCATCCTTAGGTTTGGATTTAACCCCAGTGACATAGCCCCACATATTCTTGCCACGAAGAAAATTCTTCATGACATAACTCCAATACGCATAATTTTTTCCATCTAATTAAGTGTTAATGGACTGGAGAGAATCATCCTTTCCAACCATATTGACAAATTACCCTAGTCCAAATCAAATCAAACCACCACCAACAACAACAATAGAGTACAAACAGCAAAACAAGAACCCAACAGAAGCAACAAGCCAACCCTACGAACAGTAGATCTAAACGAATCTAGCGGAAGCAGCAAACCCAGGAGAACAGCAGTTCAATCCGCGCACCGGGTGGTTGCTACAAATAGGGGAGGATCGATTTATTTGGCTCTAATACCATGTTGATACATAACAAGAGTTTATTGAAGAACAAGAAAGGAAAGAGTCAAAGGGCTAACTACAAAGGTACATAAGAGAATAGAAGACAATAAACTAGAATGGGGAAGGTGGTGCCTATATATATAGGCATAAGACTACCTAAAACCCTAAAACCCATCTGCTAACAAGTATATGTCTAACACCGACAACACGCTATTACTACTTACTTCTACTAGCATCAAACTTCTATCACGAAAAAAAAGAAAGAGAGAAAGGAAGTACTAAAGCCATGAAAGCAGAAAAACACAGGCATACACGTATTTTCCTTTAATTACTTTGATAGAATAACTGAAAAGCATTGGCATTGACTGAATTATTGCAGCAAGCAAGTCGAGCAAAATAATAAATGTTGCGTATGCAAATTAACCAACTAAATTCTTCAATCAGAAATTGGAAAAGCCCAACTTACACACAATAATCGCGTTTACTAAATTTGTTGGACGCCATGATCAAAGGTCCGGGCTCAACTGCACTTATTTTAGGCTTAGTAAATAGTTCTTGAATGAGGTTAGGGATGAATTAAATTAAAAAAAAAATCTTTATTGATTCTATCTATTGTTTATGAAGAGAATGAACATTTTTTTTCAAAGAATCTGAAAAAAAGGGTCCGGATCTTCTAAACAATGAATATTTTTTTCAAAGAATCAGAATAAAAGGGTCTAGATCTTCTGCAGTAATAATTTGAAAGATCCACAATAAGAAATTGTGGTATTTTCTAGCAACAACATAATGGAGACAGTTACCAAGAGGCGGACTCGAAAATTGAAAGTGACGGATGCACCTTTATCTTAATTTGGTCAGTTGTTCAGGACATGCATTTCACTAGAAAAAGAATTTAAGTTTTATGAGTGGAAAACAAAATCACTTGAAAAACTTGTCAAAACTATTTTTTTTCAAATTTGAAAACTCATATTAAAAAATTAACCAAAAAATCATTCCAATGCAGAATCAAAGAATGCTCTTTTTTTTGGAAGTAAGTGTAAATATACCTCTCAATTTTGCGATTTTAAACTAATATATCCCTTGTTAAAAAATGAATCACTTATAACCTGTTGTTACACAAATAACACAGATTTATACTTTTCGGCTGACGGAAATTAAATAATTAATTTTTAAATTTATTTTTTTGTTAATATAAGCCACGTCAGCAAATGTTTGACCTTTCTCGCTAAGTTCATTGGTATATCTGATTATTTTCACGAAGTTCAGGAATATATTTAATCTTTTTTCACATATAATCTTTTTGGTCTTCTTTAATTCAACATCTTTACTTTTAAAGATAATTTATATTTAACCTCATTATATCATTCGAACAAAAATACTTTTGTTGTTAGCAAATTTAAAACTCAACTACTAAAATCTCATGTCACTTGTCTTTTGGGTGCGACGGACACCACATAGTATCCTATCTCACCATTTTAATAGTTACAATTTAAACTTGTGCATTAATTTTTATTTTATTTTATTTTTTTTCTTTTTCCTCTTTTTTTTTTTCTTTGTATCCACTTCTTTCTTTTTATTGCTCATATTTTCATACTAAAGAATGAAAGAAAAAAAAGTATCTACAACGATATTAAAGGATTTTAGTTCTAAATCTGAATTCACGAAGTTTAGTTTTTGGAGAATTAAATTTTATGATTTTGACATTTCTACGATAAGATATGAATTTTCTATCCTGCTAAGCTATAAAAAAATAAACAAAAAGAGAGAGAAAAAAAGAGAGAAGAATTTTTCTTGTATTGTATTCCGGCTTGCGACACTATGACGAATAAAAAATAAAAAAAAATGATAACTCTATTTATAAAGATCCCAAAAGTGGGTATTGGAGATGCTTTGGTTAATGTGAGACAATAATTGTCCAAGACAAAGTAGGAAGGGAGAAAATATCTACAAATTTTGACAAAAAGAGACTTGGCATGCAAGGAAATTAAGTTAGTTCTCCTAATCATTTTAAGTAATCTAACGTGGTCCAAAAAAATATTCCACAAAAGATATCAAGTGAATATTTAATTCAAATCTTAATATATTCTTATTTAATGTGGTATGCATAGGTTCGTGATGATTTTTTATATTCGAATATTATTGTAGTTAAAGCATCAAGTTAATATTTCAAGTCTAGTCTACAAAAATTTAGATACTTTGAACAAGTTTTAAAGTAGGGGATATTTGAGGATAACGAAATTTTATTAAATTTAAATGCATATGAAATTTAAGTTACAATAAATCCAACATATATTATCCCAAATAAATATTGTGAATTAATATAATTTAATTATCATTTAAGTTTAATAAATATAAACTAATGATCCAGTTTTATTGGGTTAGTCCATTGATATGGGCTACAAATGATAAGCCACTTTGCTAATTAACTCAAGATGCCATCTTCTTCTAGAGACTCAATTTGGTACCACATGTCAAATGATGTGGCACACCAAGTCAAATGAAGGAACCAATAAAATCATGTCACATGTCAAAATGACATAGCATGCCACATCAAATCAGAGACCGATAAAAATGTGTCATGTATACAAATGACATGTTTGATCAATCATATGCATGTCATTTTAATCTAATTGGTCGAAAAGAGTTTGCTTTTATCACTACTCCTCCACCCTACAATTATATATAAGGGTCTCATAATCCAATAAAGGGACCAGAATTTTAATAAAATGTCGGAGAGAGCTCATGGATCAAATGCTGTAAACTTCTCTACAAGTTACAAAATTCAAGCAGTACTCAAGTATTTCTCTACAAGTTCCAAGCTACAAAATTCAAGCTCTCAAGTATTGACTTTCTGTGCTGAGTGGTGTTTATTGCCTTGATCCTCAGCGGAGTCCGTTCAATACTTCCTTATCAATCACTCATAAACGGATGCATGTGCCACGTGTCTTCATGTTTTTTGTTCACTTGGACAGGAATACAGAGGCTGGTGCAGCGTGTGCATATATAACCAACGTAACAGGTGCACCCATATACCAATCAGTGGATCCTATTTGCTTTTGCAAATCGTGCTCGCGTATTGCATTTTAAATTTCTATAATTGTACCTCGAGTGTTCAGCTGCTAAGTCATTCTTGATCCCCACACGATCAGGCGTGACACTGATCATTTTATCTTTCTCAAAATGCAACTACATCACAGAGTTAGCCTCATTAAAACCAAGTCCTGCACTCAGGTATGCATCAATAAATTTAACCATTTTAGCATAGAATGATGTGCTCTCAGTTCTACGTTGTACTCTGATTATATGCGGGGGGTTTTCAAGATTGTACCAAATAATACAGCTGTGAAGCTTTATAACTTGTTCTTTGGCAGATAACAACAAACACAATGAAAGTTTGTAGTCCTTAGTTCCTTTCTTTCTCAACGGTGGATTTAATGAACCTCAGGGGATGTCTTATTTCCATGAATGTTTCTGCCTTCAGAATATAAGAAAGGAGATTATTGTCACCTTGAAAAGTAACTAATTATATATAAAGCAGAATAAAGAGGATATTGCAATATAGAGTAGGAAATGTCATCATTCTCTGATTTTGATTTTGCATATGCCACTGATTAATTAAGGACTAGAAGAAAAAGGTTACTAAAATAGCAAATAAAAGTAGTTTTATGATTTGCATTTGTTTTGGTTGATTATTCCGGGGAGCAGTGGATAATAGTACTATTTGATCTGAAATATTTTGTGAATACAAATATGTAAAACTTAATCGCAATTTCAAAATTTCTCCATTGTGCGTGGTTCCAATTTTCTCTTAATTTTCTGTTTGGATGGCAAATGTGTTGTCCATGTGCTTTGAAATGGTCTTTGGTTGTGTGTGGTTTGTCTCCGCTCTCTTTCAATTCATTGTTGTTTCCTTAACATTGTCTTTTTTGCTTTTTTAATTTAATTTCATTAGGTTCTTCTCTTTGTATTCCCAACAACAGCTTCTTGTTTCTCTGTCTCCCTTTTCGAGTAATTCTTAAGGCTAGCATATATGTATATATAGCCTCGTGAACGGACGAAAGAAGACAAGTTACAAAACAGGACAATGAAGGCTCCCGAAGTAGACAACAAGGAGCAAGCTTCTCGGCCCCCTAACGTTTCTCTTTATATATATATAGATAGATATTCTTTTACGTTTTTTGTTTTGCTTTCAAATTTGTAAAGAAGATTTTATTTTTCTAATTAGTAAGAGCTTTGTAGTGAACTATGTGATCAGATCATAAAGAAGTGTTTTGAAAATGTTCCAACTATCATCTTGTATAGTATTAGTATATATCGAAGATGTTTTTACTAAATGACAAGCAAAAAAATCTTGAGATAGGAAATAATTGCAGTTCAGTATGTTCTCCGTTTTTTTTTCCCTTCCCACATTATGATGTTATCTTTGCTTTTTATATATTAGCATAATGAAAACTAGCACAATGTGACATACTTTGAAACCCCACCAAACCTAAACGTATTGATTTAAAGCTAATGTAGAACCAATAAATTAAGTTGTGAGGTACTTTTACAATTGAGGGCTTTGTAGGAGGTCGATCCATCTTATGCTAAACTAGTTTGCATAAAAATTCCCTCTACAAATATTTTTACTCTTAACTGCAAAATTTTCTTTTTATTTTTTCCTCTCTTCTTTACTCGAGGAGATCAATGAACTAGAAAGCTAAAGATAGTTCATGTGGTCCGATGTTCTGGCCAAATTGCAAATATTTAATCGTTTGCGTGAGGATTGGACGCTTTTTCCCAAGGGGAGCGATTAGATCTTCATAGACTGACATTTTATTGTCGATATAAAGTAAAATTTTGTTATTGCTAGTTATTTCTTCTTCTCCCTTTTTTTATTCATTTGAAATTGAGTAGTAGTTCTTGTTGTTGTAATAGATAATTAAAATGTATTGATGTTTAATATTTGAATGAATAATTTTAAGAAAATAATGAAATTCTACTTCCAGTTTCCCGAAAAGAAGCTAGAGGATCTATAATAGTTTGAGTACAAGATACATTTCTGAATTTTACGTGTATGTACAGATAATGTGAACAATAGCAAGTGAATTTGGAGGATGTCCCTGTTGGGGATATAGTTGATATGCTAGATTCAATCTCACATCATGATTATTTGAACATATTTTATAATTATTTTTTGATATAATTATACAATATCTAATATTTTTTTATATAGTTATTATCAAATTGTTTGATTAATATGATAAAGTTTTTGGTTAAGTTTTGAGACTTGACATCATAATGAAGATCATTTTAATGAGAGAGTCACGTTTCTTGTAATTTAATCTAAAATTGTTCTTAATCGTAGGATTACTAATTAGGACATTAGTGATTTAGTAAGATTAATATGTATGTGGTGGTCTTTATAAGATAAAGATTAGTTGATCTCATTAATTAAATCACATACATAAATGATGCATATAGAGATATGATCATTGAATAGACTCGTTGGATAATTTCTAATGGTTAGAATTACCATAAATTGTTACTAGGATATTATCATGAAGAATGTGATGTAAGGATTTCCTTTGATCTAAGATCAATCATAGTAATTAACAAGTTATTTATTATACTTTGATACCGGACACCCGTATCCCTACGAAAATGATTGAAAGGATATTGGGTATGATTAAATGCTTGCAGAATTAATGATTAATCAAGATGGAATCTGTCAACTCTTGATAATGAGTTTAAGCTCTATGTTGTCATGAATTATAAACGACTAGTAAAGACCTTGACCAGGGTAATTGAATTAATGAAGGAAGAAAAGAGTTTCTTAAGTCATTCAATGGTCGATTACAATTTGACATGTATACATAGTTGATCACCTAATGGGGTTTGACAGTTCGACCATATCCTAGGGTGATTCGGAGTTATAAAGACAGACGGAAATACTACATTATTCTTCTACAGGCTCTTGAGAGTAAATTGTATACTTCATGCTATCCGGTCGTTAAGGAGTGTTTCTAGACGCCAACGTTGATTAATATATTGATATGATCAATATACTACCGATTTGGTAATAAACCTATCGGGTCGCACACTAAAGTGTGTTCCTATCTTTGTTAATGGAATGATTGTATTTATTATTTGATAATTAAATTAGAAAATTTAATTAGTCAAATAAATAAATTATTAATTTAAATAGAATATTATTATATTCTTTATTAGCATCGAGAATATAATTAATATTATAAATAAATTAAAATTTTTTAAAATAAAAAATTAATATCTCTTGATTGAAATATATATGGGGTATATATTTGGTACTTACAATTAAATGGAAAGTCCAAAATTTGGAATTGAATTCCACAATGATTCACGTTTAAGTCCACAAAGGACTAGTTGCCTATGTAGATCCCATTTTGGATGCATTCTATTTTACACGTATTATCAGGAAACCCTTATGAAGTCTAATAATGGAATTAGACTTGTAACCCGAATAAATCATCACCTTAATCAAATAGGAGAAAGGTCTATAGGTGATGCTATATAAAGGATCTTGATGGGAAAGGTTCAATGTAGGTAAGGAAAATTTTCTTATGAGAAAAATACTTTATTGAAAATGTACGTCAAATCAAGAGATAGAATATTATTGACAAGAAAATTATTTTCTTTTTACGTTTATTGTGGGTTGAGATTTTTGAAAAAAATTCCAACACAATATTCGTAATTCAATTTGTTCGCGAGTTTCGTTGATCAAGGAGTTGATAGCAAAGATCGATTTCGGTGTGGATACGCATAGAGTCTTCGTACTATCGAAGAAATTTCAATTACGACTATCGTCACCAAGTATGTCTTGAAACCTATTCTTTTAGATGTAAATAAAATTTTAAACACAAATAGATCTATCCATAGTTGTTTTTGTCTTCTACTGCGTGTTATGAACTCCTCTGCAATCCTAAAGTGGTATCAGAGCCAGGACTCTTTGTGTTTAAATTTTGTTTAGTAAAATTTATTTACGTATTATATTTGAAGAATTCAAATATAATAATAATGTATTGATATAATTTTTATTTTATATATATAGAGAGACACACACGCACATAATGAAATAATGATAAAGTTCATGATATGAATGTAGAATTATATATTAGATGTGATATTAATTCATTCAAGATTATTGAACTTTACTATTATTTTTATTATTATTAATTCATGAGATGTTAATTGGTAATAATATTTTGGTATGGATATATTTACATGTGATATAAAATTTCAACATTCATTCAATTCTAGTGATACATGTGATATATATGTATATAGGATATACAGGTTAATAACATATTGAACTTTGTTTACGTGTTTCATGCTCGTCCTTTATATAATTTTGAATTATTTATTACATATGATGTAAGTGAAATCAGGACTATGCATATAAACGATTTAAACTAAATTCACATGCTATGGATGATTTGATCACCATATTATTAAAAGTTGTTTTAATAACAATTCTCTCCCATTAAAATTTGAGTTCTTAAATAATAAAATATAAAATATTGTATTGTATAGCTATCCATCAAAATAATAATTTTATTTATTTCTTGTTTACAAGAAATGGCCTGACTACCAGGTGGCTAGTAGTTCGAGAATAAATTAAAATTGTTTATTGCATTTGATGTGTGGATGAAAAAAATCATTTAATTTTATGCTAACACCTGGACTATCTGGGGAATATGAAATTTAATTGATTCTTTGTTATCATGATGGTTGAACTCAACTATGTTAATAGAAATGACCTGATTAGCAGGGGGCTATTTGACATAGAGCTATTTAAGAAGTTGTATAGAGATACAATTGGTAAGAGTACCTACCTTTAAAGTATGTGTGATAAACGACCTGACTATCAGGGGGCTTATATATATTATTGAAGGATTCTTTTAATTCACTAAAAGAAATAGAGATTTCTTACACTATAATGAGGGTATATGGTAATTAGTGAAAATATCATTTAGATAAAAGTCCATGTCTTTATGATACATATAAATATGTTCTTGCATTATTGCCTTTACTTTTGTACTTTATATATCTCAATATGTCTGCTATATCATTACATGAAATATTTGATGCTAATAAGCCAGTAAGATTAAAGTTTATGATTGGTATATAAACTTTGAGAATTGTTATCATGCATGAAAAACTAATTGATGTGATCGATAGGCTTGACAAAATATTACTATTTGAGGGTAATACTTATGACATGAAAATTTTATCAGAAATACTTGGAAGAATGTCTTCTTACCAAATGCATCATTCTTGCTTTTATGAGTTCTGAACTCCAAAGGAGACATTAGGATTTGGATTCAAAATAAATTATTGAATATCTTAAAAAGATGTTTAATTAATGTAAAGTATACTGTAACGATCCATTTTTCTTACAGGGGGGAAATGAAACCAAACACCCTTCTCTAGACTAAGTGTTGGTGTCACGACCCAAACATAGGCTCGGACCGAGACACGGGACAAGGAACCCTGAGGGACTTCAAGTCGACCCATGGCATGAACCTACATCTAACTAAATAATGAAAATGATATATCAAAATGATAAACTTAGAGGAAGTCTGAAATAAGCACAACATCAGAAATACACACGAATCTGAAGTTGATTACGTTCTATTTCTGAAAAGTCTCTAACACTGATGAGTCGATGGGACAAGATCTCCAACTAACTCTTTAAGTTTGAAACTGAATACATAAAGAAAACTGATAAAACATGGTCCTCTGGAGATGAGGACTCACCAACAGCTGTGGGATGCTAACTCTGAAAGGCTGGCTAAGGACGAGGCTGAGTCTGAGTATCGGGGCCTGTATCAGAAAATGATACAACATAGAGTATGTGGTCAGTACGTGGAACGTATCGAGTATGCAAGGTAAGTAAAACCGCTTAAATAAGTAAAACCATTCAAAACATGCATAATGTAAAACATGATTAAGATAAGAATCTGAAAGTAGGACTTGCATGCTATTTTTTGAAATCATGATCTCAACATAACATAACATCATAATTGGGTCGAATGACCCAAAGCTTAGACTTGACAATCATAAGTAAAATTGACATTGGGTCAAACCTCTTTTAGAATATGTATATATATATCATGAGTAATAAACATGCATAACTGAAATCATGAGGAACAATGGGAGACTCGTCATATAACTGACATACCACGGTAGAACTTACGTGGTCCCAACTATCATACTCAAGTGGGTAGAATCGTCCAAAGCCCTACCAGGGCTAAGACGATACCATGATATCGATATCAAGCTCGTGGCCGAATCGGGCAAGGGATAGCTCATAAAGGAGGTCCCAAAGTATATATATGAATCAACCTATGTTGGCGTGTAGTTCTAAGGCATAGGGTGATCGACCCTTAGCCTACTCGATGCTAGACATTACTCTAAAAAATATGCACATACTCCCCATCGTTATTTTTAATGAAGCTCACCATCGTCTATTGACGAAGCTCAATAATCAAATACATCTCAAATCTGAAATGATATATATATATATGAGAAGATTTAGTTCAAACCATACCACAAGTTGAAAATAATTTAGAGTCTTCGCTCCAAAATCATGTATGTGGTAAGCTCAATTCAGAAAATCATAAATCATACTTTAACATGTGGGCATTGCCCAATACTTCAACATGCTTGAAAATACTCAATTCACTCGAAAACATTATTATAAACATGGGTAACTCGAAAACATACTTTTCATCAATAGTATATCATCATACTCGAACATTCATCATAAATCTCAACTTTCTTGAATTTCTCATCAATATGCATTTTGATTTATAAAGCTAGAAACATGATTGTAATTGAAAACAATGTAAAACTTGCCCATGATTCATCATTCATTAATAGAGACACATCTAAATCATACCCATGTAGTAAATTAGAAACCTCATGCATCGGGTTAAAACCCCATAGAATCAACATAGAAATTTCCATGATTCAGAGAGAGATTGGGCATGGGTGTGAACTGATTCACCCATTCATAACCCTACATACCTGAAAGGGTTTAATTGTACCACTTCTCTGATTGTCCGAGGAAGGTTTGAAGAAGAACTTTGAAGGATTAGCCTTGATCACCTCTCTAGACCCTTGCTCTTGCATGCATGAATAGGAATGACTTAGAATATATTTTTTCCTCTTAAAACCCATTATTCATAGCTTAAAATGACGTAGTTTAGGCCTTAGGATCATAGGAATTACAGAAAAGCCCTTACTAAATTCTCATAAAATAACTGGCTGCCAGTCCCAACGAGGGACTGGACGAGTTGTCGTCCAGGGGAACGAATCGTGGCATCAGTCATCGAGTGCACTGTCTAACAGTTTGTCTAGGGCTTGTCACGAGGAACCTCACGAGTTGTTACTGGTGACCACAACTCGTGGTCACCATTTTTCACCCTTACTGCCTAAGGTTCAAATTATCTCCAACCTGTTGACCACGACCCCTCACACAAATCATGGTGGCTGACCATGACTTGTGGGGCCTTCCGTAGGGTACACTGACAGGTCTCCTGCACTTCCTTAAACCCCCTTGCCCACGACTAACTCAACGAGTCATGGGGGCTTACCACGACTTGTGCTCAGGTCCGTGGGGACCTCAATTCCCAAAATCTCAAATCGCACCCTATACCTCACCACAAGTCAACTCACGACTCATGGTCTACCCCAGTGGTCACAGAATGGCTCATTCTGTGACCTGATACCAGATTTCTAGTTTTCTCCATTTCAACTCCCTGGTCTAATCTTTGGGATCTCGGGGTATTACAATATCTCCCCCTTGGGAACATTCATTCTCGAATGTTGGAAAACATACAGAAAAGCAGAAAAATGCAATCATCATATTTAAATACTGATCATTTAAGCTGAAAACTGACGGAATGACTACCTCCGAGCTGAACTACATGGTTGCACTGAATTCATGAATCATACATATATCCATATACATGAAAGAACGAGCACATGAACTGAACATGAAAACTAAATAGAGTACTAGGCCAAAAACTTATACATAAAACTAAAACCGAGCCAGAAGGGAATAGGTGTGGGTATCTAGTCATCATATCCTCTTTGTCTTCCCACGTAGCTCCTTCAACATGTTGATTTCTCCATAAAACTTTAACTGAAGCTACTTCCTTGTTTCTTAGCCTTCGAACCTGACGATCCAGTATTTCCACCAGAACCTCTTCATAACTAAGGCTGTCTTTCACACCAATGCTTTCCACCGAGATAACTAGAGAGGGATCACCCAAATACTTCTTCAAGAGCAATACATGGAAAACAGGATGCACAGAAGCTAATTCTGAAGGCAACTCCAATTCATATGCCACTTTGCCAACCCGCTTCACTATCCGGTAAAGACCAACATAACGAGGGCTGAGTTTTCCTTTCTTTCTGAACCTCATGACTCCCTTAATTGGAGACACCTTTAGAAACACCCAATCATCAACTTCGAACTCGAGTTCTCTCCTTCTCACATCGGCGTAGGACTTTTGGCAACATTGAGTTATTTTCAACCTGTCCCGTATGAGCTGAACCTTCTTCATAGCCTCATGGATCAAATCTGGTCCTATCATCACAGCTTCACCAACTTCGAACCAACCAATAGGCGATCTACATCTCCACCCATAGAGAGCCTCAAACGGGGCCACCTGGATACTAGAATGGTAGTTGTTATTATATGCGAACTCTATAAGAGGTGAATGATCTTCCAAACTACCTTTGAAGTAGATCACACATGCTCTCAATATGTCCTCGAGAGTCTGAATTGTCTACTCCGCTTGACCATCCGTTTGCGGGCGAAATGCTGTACTGAGCTTAACCTGAGTACCCAATCCTTTTTGAAACGACCTCCAGAACTGAGATGTAAATTTGGTACCTCTATTTGATATGATGGATAAAGGCATTCCATGCAACCGAACTAGCTCCCAGATGTATAGTTTTGCATAATCCTCCGCCGAATCTGTGGTTTTGACCAGTAGAAAATGAGCGGCTTTGGTCAAGCTGTCTATAACAACCCAAATGGAGTCATATTGCCGACGAGTGTGAGGCAACCCTGTGAGGAAGTCCATATTGATTTCTTTCTACTTCCAAGTAGGAATACTGATATCTTGAAGCACACCTCCCGATCTCTGATGCTCAATCTTCACTTGCTGACAGTTTGGACACGTAGTCATAAATTCTACGATGTCTTTCTTCATGCCATTCTACCAATAGACTTTTCGTAAGTCACGGTACATCTTGGTAGCACCTAGATGGATAGAATACCTGGATCCATGAGCCTCAT
The DNA here is from genome assembly GCA_035772735.1 of Datura wrightii. NCBI lineage: Eukaryota > Viridiplantae > Streptophyta > Magnoliopsida > Solanales > Solanaceae > Datura > Datura wrightii. The sequence goes on along the minus strand of JASDFA010000016.1, from coordinate 19,302,962 downwards.
GCAATATCCTATTTCTTAAATCATCAACATCCGAAACACATAAGCGACCCTTGTATCGAGGCACGCCATCTCCCCCTTTGGATAAAACCTCTACCTTCTGGTTTTGAACGACTTCTTTTAACTTTACCAAAATAGGATCCTCGTCTTGCCTAGCCTTTACGTCAGTCACCAAGGAAGACTCTAATCCATTCTGAACAATAACACCGCTATCGTTAGAGTCAACCAATCGAACTTCCAACCTTGCAAGTCGATGTACATCCTTCACCAGCTCCTTCCTTCCCTCACCCACATGGGACACATTCTCCATAGAGAGTCTACTAAGTGCCTCTGCTACTACATTAGCCTTGCCGGGATGGTAAAGGACACTCGTGTTATAGTCTTTGAGTAGTTCCAGCCACCTCCTTTGCCAGAGATTGAGATCCTTCTGGGTAAACACATATTGTAGACTCTTATGGTCCATAAACACATCTACGTGAACCTCGTACAAATGATGCGTCCATCTCTTTGAGGCGAATACCACCACCGCCAATTCAAGATCATGGGTCAAGTAATTCTTCTCATGAACTTTCAGTTGTCTAGAAGCGTAAGATATAACTCTTCCGTGCTACATCAATACACACCCAAGTCCGATCCTCGAAGCATCATAGTACACCAAAAATCCATCAGTACCCTCCGGTAGAGTTAACACCGGTGCTGAGGTAAGTCGAATCTTCAACTCCTGAAAGCTTCTCTCACAAGCCTCCGACCACTGAAACTTTACTTTCTTTTGGGTCAATTTAGTCAATGGCGCTGCAATGGATGAAAAACCCTCGACAAACCTTCGATAGTAGCCAGATAGGCCCAAAAATCTTCGGATATCTGAAGGATTCACCGGTCTAGGCCAATTCTTTACCGCTTCTATTTTTTGAGAGTCCACTTGTATGCCCTCGTTTGATATCATATGGACCAAAAACACCACTGAGTTCTACCAAAACTCACACTTGTTGAATTTAGCATATAAATGGCTATCCTTGAGAGTTTGTAGCACCACTCTCAAATGAGCGGCATGCTCATTCTCGCTCCGAGAGTATATCAGGAACATATTGAAGTATGGCTTGAACGCCCTGTTCATCAAGTCCATAAAAGCTGCAGGAGCATTTGTTAGTCCAAAATACATAACTACAAACTCATAATGACCATATCGTGTCTGAAGGTTGTCTTCGGGATGTCGCTCTCCCGAACCCTAAACTGATGGTACCCGGATCTGAGATATATCTTTGAAAAACACTTGGTACCCTGAAGTTGATCGAACAAATCATCAATCCTGGGTAGAGGATACCTGTTCTTGATGGTGACCTTGTTCAATTGCCGATAGTCAATGTACATACGAAAAGAACCATCCTTCTTTCGGAAAAAGAGAATTGGTGCACCCCATGAGGATTTTCTCGGTCTAATGAAACCCTTATCTAATAGGTCCTTCAACTGCTCCTTTAACTCGGATGGGGCTATTCTATAGGGAGGAATAGATATAGGCTGCGTGTCGAGAAGAAGGTCAATACCAAAATCAATCTCCCGCTCGAGAGGGATTTTCGGTAGATCATCTGGGAAGACTTCTATATACTCACATACTACTGGGACTGACTGGATATTCGGGGTCTCAGACGTTGCATCCTTAACTCTAACTAGATGGTACATACAACCTTTGGAGATCATCTTTCTGGCCTTAAAGTAGAAAATGACACGACCTACAGGGACAGTTGACCTACCCTTCCACTCTAAGACTGGCTCACTTGGAAATCTAAACTCTACTACCCGGGTTCTACAATTAACTGAGGCATAACATGCAAATAGCCAATCCATGCCGAGGATAACGTCAAAATCGGTCATGGATAACTCTACTAAATCTGTTGAGGTGACTTTCTGAAGGACAGTGACCGGGCAACTCCTATACACCTATCTAGCGACAACTGAATCACCCACTGGTGTAGAGACTAAGAAGGGTTCTAGAAAGATTTTGGGACTGACTCTGAAACTACTAGCCACATAAGGTGTCACAAAAGAAAAGGTAGCCCATGGATCTAACAAAACATAAACATCAAGATGGAAAATCCGCAACATACTAGTGACTACATCCGGGGAGACCTCCTGCTGATGGCGAGAGGCTAAGGCATAGAATCTGCTTTGGCGCTGGCCGCCACCTGTGCTAGTAGATGCCCCCTACTGTGTTGGGCATGCGGGTGGAGCTGCTGAACTGGAAGCTAGTCCTCGACCCCCATCATGGCCTTGTCTAGCTGTTGGCCAATCTTTGAGCATATGCCTGGGCTTTCCACACCCGAAGCAAGCACATGTACTTGCCAAGCACTGACCTGTGTGCCCTCAACCACACCTACGGCAAGCTGGGATATTGGAATCTATGGGCTTGCTGCTTTGACCCCTAGAGCCTGATGCTCGTCCTCTCTGATCGTGCCTTAGTCTGGATGGCACACTCAGTGCTGAAGAAGCTGGGGCTGAAGATCTCTGGTGGGTCTGTTGTCAGTGCCCACCATCTGACCTCGACTGAGAGAATCTATAACTATTAGTCCTGGCCCTCTTGGCCTCTCTCTCCCTCATATGCGCCGCCTCCATCTGCTGGGCGTACAAGACTATCTGAGGGAAATTCATATCGTGATGGAGCATAGCAATCCTGCAATCCTTATCTAAATAGCCCGCCACTCCATGAACAAATCTGCTCACTCGCGTCTTCTGATCAACCACTAACTCAGGGGCATACTTAGACAAACGAGTGAACTCTAGGGCATATTATTACACCGTCATCTTCCCTTTCTTAAGATTCACGAACTTGGCTGCCTTTAACTCCCTTATCTCATGAGGGAAGAACCGATCGAGGAAAGCAACATGAAACTCCTCCCAAGTGACAGGGCTTGCTCCCTTGGCCCTATTGTCTCTTCACTGTATGAACCATATGTGTGCGACCCCCTTCAACTGATATGAGGCCAACTCGACACACTCAACTCCATTCACCCCCATGACCTGGGTGATCTTCACAATCTCGTCGATAAACTCATGTGGATCCTCGTCCACCTTTGACCCACATAATTCTGGCAGGTTTATTCTTAGGAAATCTCTGACTCGTGCTACCTCCGCATTCTCGTTTTGCGGAATATGTACCACTGCCTGCTGGTTGACCTGAGCGGTCAAGGCCTACGCTAATATCTGAATAGCTGCCCTAAATTCAACATGGTCAACTAGCTCCGGTGCATAGTTCTCCTAGACTGGTGGGGCTTGTTGCTGCCCGTCTCCATTGCCATCCTCATGGTCATTTCCATTTTCATTCCTCCTACCGTTAACTCTGCGGGGAGCATGGTTCTGCAATCACGAATAGCACGAGTTAGGAGGATAAGGATACATTTCACTGCACGACATAGATCATGAAAGAAGGGAATATTTTCTAAACGTCTCGTAGACTCTTCGTCGTAAGTATGGCGTGCTTCACACTCATGAAAAACACTCTACTCAACGCGGATTTTAGACACCCTAGGATACTTCAAACCTATTGCTTTGATACCAAGTTTGTCATGACCCAAACATAGGCACGGGTTGAGACACGGGACAAGGAACCCCAAGGGACTCCAAGTCGACCCATTGCATGAACCTACATCTAACTAAATCATGAAAATGATAGATCAAATACATCTCAAATTTGAAATTATATATATATATATATATGATAAGATTTAGTTCAAACCATACCACAAGCTGAAAATAATTGGGAGCCTTCGCTCTAAAACCATGTGGTAAGCTCAACTCGGGAAATCATAAATTATACTTTAACATGTGGGCATCGCCCAATACTTCAACATTCTTGAAAATACTCAATTTACTCGAAAATATGATTATAAACATGGGTAACTCGAAAATATGCTTTTCATTAATAATATCTCATCATACTCGAACATTAATCGAAAATCTCAAATTTCATGAATTTCTCATAAATGGGCATTTTGATTTATAAATCTTGAAACGTGATTGTAACTGAAAATAATGTAAAACTTTCCCATGATTCATAACTCATTAATAGAGACACATTTAAATCATACCCATGTAGTAAATTAGAAACCTCATGTGTTGGGTTAAAACTCCATAGAATCAACATAGGAATTTCTATGATTTAGAGAGATATTGGACATGGATGTGAACGGATTCACCTATTCATAACCCTACATACCTAAAAGGTTTTCAATCTACCACCTCTCTGATTTCCCAAGATAGGTTTGAAGAAGAACCTTGAAGGGTTAGCCTTGATCACCTCTCTAGACCCTTACTCTTGCATGCATGAACAAGAATGGATTAAAATAGATTTTCCCCTCTTAAAACCCACTATTCATAGCTTAAAACGACGTAGTTTAGGCCTTAGGATCATAGGAATTACAGAAAATCCCTTACTAAATTCGCATAAAATAATTGACTATCAATCCCAACGAGGGATTGGACGAGTCGTCGTCCAGGGGAACAAATCGTGGCATCAGTCCTCGAGTGCACTGTGTAATAGTTTATCTGGGGCTCATCATGGGGAATCTCACAAATCGTTACTGGTGACAACGACTCATGGTTACCACTCGTCACCCTCACTACCTAAGGTTCAAATTATCTCCAACCTGCTGACCATGACCCCTCCCACGAATCATGGTGGCTGACCACGACTCATGGGGCCTTTCATAGGGTACATTGCTAGGTCTCCTGCACTTCCTTAAATCCCCTTGCCCACAACTGACTCAACGAGTCGTGGGGGCTGACCACGACTCGTGGTCAGGTCCATGGGGACCTCAATTCCCAAAATCTCAAATCACACCCTGAACCTCACCACGAGTCACCTCATAACTTGTGGTCTACCCTACAAGTCACAGAATGACTCATTCTGTGACCTGGTGCCAGATTTTCAATTTTCTCTATTTCAACTCCGAGGTCTGATCTTTGGCCTCCCGGGGTATTACCGTTGGTGGGTAGGTGTTGAGTAGATGTTGGTGGGATTTTGAAGCAGGAAACTGGTCTTTGTGCAAAAAATGGGAGCTACTGGTTATGCGGGTCTGCTGCAGCGGAAACGCGACCATTGCAACGGACAATGGAAACTAGTAAGTGAGTTTTAAGTGGGATTTCAGGGTGTTTGCCCCATTATTTAAAAAATGAACTATGAGAACTCAGAGAAAATTGCCCAAGTGCAGAGCAGTTTTCCCTTCTTAAAGGTAAGAATCTTAGTCTATTCTCTTTATTTTGATGCCCAATCCCCGTAGAATCAATAGGGGGACCTGTTATGGTGGAAATTCTAGGTTGAAAAATCCTAGAATGATGAGAGTAGGGGAAATGAATTGGGTATTGAAGGTTGATTGATTCCTAGGTCTGTAAGCATGTAATTGTTGCTCCCTAGGGTGAATCGTATGGTGCTAGTTCATCATTCCTAGAATTGGAGACCTAGAGTGTGGTAGAAGTGGAGAAGTAAGTATTAAAACTGCTTGGAAGAGGGTTTGGGGAGTAGAAACTCATGAATTAGGTTTGAGTGATCATGAAAGGATTAGAGTGGGATGACTTACTCGCGGTTAATGATTAAAACCCCATGAAGCAGATATAATAGGGGCGGGGTTGAATTTTCAAAACTCTTATTCCTCGAAATAGTTGGTTGATTCTTTGTTAATCTTTTGTTCTAGATTTTGAATGTTCAAAAGCGCTGAGGAAAGGCAAGACTCCAGTGGAGTAACTTGAGATTTCCTATTTTCAATTGAGGTAGGTTATGGTTTAACAGGAGTTAGACTATGGATAATAGTGTATACATGTGTGGAATGATTTTGTGTGAATTGGTCTCCGGACTTTGCTTATTGATGTAGTTTTTTGTTGAATTCTATCATTGAACGATTAGCTATGAAATTATTATTTATATTATATGGAAATTGGATGTTAAGAGGTTGTTTATATTTGTTTGTATTGTTTGAACGTGATTCATGAATTTCGTGAGTAATCGAGTTAAAGGAGGTAAGATGAGGCCTTCCCAGGGTCAAATAAACTGACTGAGTGGTAAAATAGTGAGATGTGTGAATGAAAGTGGATAATATGTATGTCCTGAGATGAGTGGCTCATGTCCGGAGGGAGCATCCGAGCGAGCAAATGAGTGGGAGCGGGTACCACACCGGTATAGTACATGGATTTCTAGAGTCCCTTGCAGGTCATGAGTGGAAGGGAAGAAATAAGACCCTCTGGCATGTGTGTACATCCATGTTCAGTGATTGAGTATTCATGGTGATGTGACTGAGGCGTGTGCCCGGTATATCACCATCTGTTGTATTATTTGACTGAATGTAAGAAGTAAAATTGGACTGGAAATGTGAGAACCCGAATGAACTGAATTTATGATCATGTATTTTGTGAATTTGAATTATTGATGTATTTATAATGATTTGATGGTTTAGGTGAAGTTAAATGAGGACTCATGATGAGTTGTAAAACCTTTCGTGAAGGATTCATTTTATATTCTTTGTGGTTATGATGTGTTGAATATTTGTTGACGACTATGAATAGCTTGGATGATTATAATGAATAGAATATTGAAAAGAGTTAAGAGAATGGTCGGTGTGCAGCTAAGTTGAACTATTGCCAAAGACTGCGACTAGACCGTGGTAGCAGTCAAGTGACCGCTACAGCGAGGCCCAATCTAGTGAGCAGGCCAACTAGCACCCCACGTAGATTTAATTTCTGAATGAGTATTATCTACTAAAATGGTGTTCTGACGTAATCGCATATTGTCGTTTCATATAAATATATATAAATAAAAAAATAAATAAATAAATATATATATATATATATATATGTATATGTATTATTTAAGGTCTGTCGATGATGCCTACCAGTACTTTGTTTTGTACTAACGCTACTCCTATACTTCTTTTCTGAATGTAGAACCCGATCCATTAGCTTATCTCGCCCTCATTTATAAAGTAGCGGTGGAGTTATAGAAAGGTGAGCTACTCAAGATGTATTGATTGACTCTTCTGCACCTGATGTCTCTAGTTCAAACACTTATTATTTTCTTGGCAATTTCTTTTTTTTTTTGGATTACTCTTATACAAAGATAGGTAGATGTCCCAGTGTACAATAACTATCAGGTTCTGGGAGTATTTTAACAGTGTATTGTTATTGGTCCCTTTATTATAGTTATGTTCCGTTAATCAGTTTCATAATATGTTCTACTCTTATTAACTGTCGATGATTTTGGGTAATCAGTTGTAAAATGTTTATTCGCCCATCAGGGGTTAAGGTGGGTGTCAATCACGACTATTTGGATTGTGATAAAATTGATATCAGAGCTCTAAGTTCGTTGATCTCATTGCACGAGAAAGAGTCTCGCAGATCGGTCTGGAGACATCCATAACTTATCTTCAAGAGGCTGCAGGACTTTAGAACAAATCCCTTCTTTCTTTCCTTTTCGCGCTATTACTTGATTCCAATTGGCCCCTACCGAAAGAGGAGGGAGAGCATTCATAGGGATCGCCCACAGCTAGGGAGGGGCAATCAACCAGCAGTTAGAGGTGGCACCTGATTAGGTAGAGGAGGCACCCAGGTTGGAAGGGTGGCAATCAGTCGGTAGAGGGGTTGCATAGCTTAACAGGGGCGAGTCTCAGGCAGGTAATTAGGCCCACTTCTATGCATTTCCAAGTAGGCCTGAGGTAGAGGCTTCCGATGTTGTTATCACATGTATGATTTTTGTATGCGACAAAATGTCTACGGCTTTGTTTGATCTTAGTCTACTTTTTCCTATGTGTCTGCTTATTTTGCATTGGGATTGGATCTTGCTTGTGATTTACTTGATACTCCTATCCATGTGTCTACTCCTGTTGGAGATTATGTGCTAGTGGTAGGGTCTTTCCTGCTTGTGTTGTTAACTTCATGGGTTGTTATACTCAGGTAGATTTAGTGATCTTAGACATGGTAGATTTTGATGTGATTCTGAGAATGAGCTGGTTGTCTCTGTACCATGCCATTCTAGATTGCCATGCTAAGACATATCGGGCCCAGGGTTGTCCAGGTTGGAGTGGAAATGGAATTGCCCTGCTCCTAAGAAACTCATCTCTTATATTTGTGCCCGAAAATTGGTAGGGCGGGGTTTTTCTGCCTATTTAGCTAATATTTGGGATACCAATTCAGAGGGTCCTCCCATAGAGTCGGTTTTGGTAGTTTGCGAATTCTTAGAGGTATTTCCCGCAGATCTGCCTGGCATGCTGTCGGACCGCGATATCGACTTCTACATTGACTTAGAGCCAGGGATCCAACCTATTTCTATACCGTCGTACATAATGGCATAAGCTAAGTTGAGGTAACTCAAGGAATAGTTGCAGGAACCGCTTAGTAAGGGATTTATCAGGCCGAATATCTCTCTGTGGGGTTCCCCGATCTTGTTTGTGAAAAAAAAGGACAGTAGTATGCGGATGCTCATTGATTATCATCAGCTAAATAAGGTAACCATCCAGAATAAATACCCTCTTCCTCGAATAGATGACCTGTTTGATCAGTTACAAGGGGCAGCAGTGTTCTTAAAGATTGACCTGAGATCGGGCTATCATCAACTTAGGATTTGTGCTGAGGATATTCCCAAGACAGATTTTGGGACCAAGTATGGACATTATGAGTTCCTAGTCATGTCCTTCGACTCACTAATGCTCTAGCAGCGTTCATGAGCTTAATGAATTGTATCTTCAAGCCTTATCTAGATTCATTTGTAATCATGTTCATTGATGATATCTTGGTATACTCTAAGACTAAGCAGGAACATGAGAATCATATGAGGATTATGCTGGGGTTGCTGAAGGAGAAACAACTATACGCCAAGTTCACCAAATGTGAATTTTGGTTGGAGTCAGTATCTTTTCTGGGACATGTACTCTCCAAGGAGGGGATTAATATGGATCCACAAAAGGTGGAGGCTATCCAAAACTGGGCTAGGCCTACTATAGTGAGCAGAGATTTAGAGATTCATAGGGCTGGCCAGTTATTACTATCGGTTTGTGAAGGAATTTGCATCCATTGCCTCGGTGTTGAAAAGATTGACTCAAAAGGATGTGCCTTTCCAATGGTCCAAGGAATGTGAAGAGAGTTTTCAGAAGCTCAAAACCCTAATAACCACGGCACCTATCCCGGCACTACCGATGGAAGGTAAAGATTTTATAGTTTATTGTGATGTTTGACGGTCTAAGTTGGGTGCTGTGTTAATGTAGGAAGGATAGGTCATTTCTTATACTTTGAGATAGTTGAAGGTGTACGATAAGAATTACCGTACACATGACCTGGAGTTAGAAGAGGTGGTATTTGCCTTGAAAATCTGGAAGCATTACTTGCATGGGACTCATTGTGAGGTGTTCATGGACCGTCGCAGCCTGCAGTATGTGTTCACCCAGAAATATCTTAATCTGAGACAGTGAAGATGGATGGAACTGCTTAAGGATTATGATGTTACAATCATGTATTACCCAGGGAAGGCAAATATGGTGGCAGATGTCTTAAGCTGGAAAGTAGTGAATATGGGCAGTCTAGCTTGTTTGGAAGTTACTTGGCGGCCGATTGCTAGAGAAGTTCAGAAACTGGAGAACAACTTGATGAGACTTTGATTTACAGAAACAGGTGGGATACTAGCTAGCGTGGAGGCTAAGTCATCACTGTTGGAAGAGTTAAAATCCAGACAGTTTGAGGATGCAAAATTGAGTAAGATTCAGGATAAGGTCTTATGAGGTGAAGCTAAGAAAGCGGTGATAGATGATGAAGGGGTCCTGAGAATAAAGGGATGTACGTGTGTTCCTGGGGTTGATCAGCTGATTAAAATCATCCTGTCATAAGCTCAAACTTGAGGTACTCCATCCATCCTGGGGCTACTAAAATGTATCATGAATTGAAATGGCATTATTAGTGGGGAAGGATGAAGGACATTTTTTATCATAACACCCAGTGTTTGAACTATCATCAAGTGAAGTACAAGCATCAGAAGCCTGCAGGGTACTTTAGAGGATGCCCATCCCAAAGTGGAAACGGGAGCAGATAGCGATGGACTTCGTGGTTGGTCTTCCAAAGACATTGGGGAAGTTTGAATCCATTTGGTTTTTTGATAGACTGACAAATCTACCTATTTCTTACCTGTTCAGGTGACTTACAATGCTGAGAGACTGGCCAAGTTGTATGTGAAAGAGGTGATTCGGTTGCATGGGGTGCCAGTTTCGATCGTGTTAGACAGGGGTACGCCGTTCACCTCTTATTTCTGGAGGACTTTGCAGGAAGAGCTAGGTACCAGGTTGGACTTGAGCACAACCTTCCATCTGTAGACAGACGAGCAGTCGAAAAGGACAATATAAGTGTTAGAGGACATGCTCGGAGCCTGCTTGATTGATTTTGGTGGCCATTGGGATAAATTTTTACCTTTGACGGAGTTTGTACAATAACAGTTATCATTAGAGTATTGGCATGGACCATTTGAAGCTCTGTATGAGAGGAAATGCAGGTCTCCAATAGAATGGTTCGATGCATTTTATGTGAGGCCTTAGGGTACTAACTTGCGTAATGAGTCCTTGAAAAACGTTTGGGTGATTTTAGAGCATTTGGTAGCTTCTCAAAGCAGGTAGAAGCAATATGCAAACAGAAAGGTGAGGAATATGGATTTCATGGTAGAAGAGCAAGTGTTGCTCAAATTCTCCCCCATAAAGGGAGTGATGTGGTTTGGGAAGCAGGGCAAGCTTAGCCCGAGATACATTGGGTCATTCGAGATTCTTCAATGTGTGAGGCAAGTAGCTTATAAATTAGCTTGCCCTCAAGACTGTCAAGAATTCACCCAACCTTCCATGTTTTCATATTGAAGAAATACCACGAGGATGGATCATACATAATCAAATGGGACTCGGTGTTACTGGATGAGAACTTGTCCTATGAGAATGAGCCTGTGGCTATAGTAGACAGAGAGGTCTGCCAGTTGAAATCATAGGAGATTGCAATGGTAAAGGTTCAGTGGAAGAATCGTCCCATAAAGGAAGCCACTTAGGAGACCGAGGCTGAAATGCAAAACAATATCCACAATTGTTAGTAGAATCTGGTATGTCCTCTTTATTGCTTTTGTAGGCCATTCGAAGACGAACGATATTTAATTAATATCTAATGCAATTATCCATCTGTTATTACGGGGGGGGTTGAGATTGAACACCCCTCTCTAGCCTAAGTATTGATAGGAAGGTGTTGAGTAGATGTTGGTGGGATTTTAAAGTTGTGAAATAATCTTTGTGCAAGAAATGGGAGCTACTGGTTATGGGGGACCACTATAGCAGAGGGAGAACCCACTACAGTGAGACCGTTATCACGGTCAAAGTTCTGCTGTAACGGACCGAGAAATATATTTTTGAATCCACTGTGATGGTGTATTGGGCGCCATAGTGGGTCTGTTGTAGCAAAAACGCAACCGCTGCAGCGGACGACGGGAACCAGTAAGTGGATTTTAAGTGGAATTTCAGGGGGTTTATCCCATTATTCAAAAAATGAACTCTGAGAACCCAGAGAGAATTCCCCAAGTGCATAGCAGTTTTCCCTTCTCAAAGGTAAGAATCTTAGTCTATTCTCTTTATTTTGATGCCCTAACCCCGTAGAATCAATAAAGGAACTTGTTATGGTGGCAATTCTAGATTGAAAAATCCTAGAACGATGAGATTAGGGGATATTGATTGGGTATTGAAGGTTGATTGATTCCTAGGTCTGTAAGCATGTAATTGTTGCTCCCTAGGGTGAATGGGATAGTACTAGTTCATCATTCCTAGAATTGGAGACCTAGAGTGCGGTAGAAGTGGAGAATTTAGTATTAAAACTGCTTGAAAGAGGGTTTGGGGAGTAGAAACCCCATGAATTGGGGTTGAATAATCGTGGTAGGATTAGAGTGGGATGACTTACTCGTGGTAATGAAGCAGGTAGAATGGGGGCAGGGTTGAATTTCCAAAACCCTTGTTTCCTGAAATAGTTGGTTGATTCTTTGTTAATCTTTTGTTCTAGATTTTGAATGTTCAGAAGCATTGAGGAAGGGCAAGGCACCAGCGGAGTAACTTGAGATTTCCATTTTCAACCGAGGTAGCTTATGGTTTAACAGGAGTTAAACTTTGGATAATAGTGTATATATATGTGGAATGATTTTGTGTGAACTGGTCTTTGGACTTTGCTTGTTGATGTAGTCTTTTGTTGAATTCTTTCATTGAACGATTAGCTATGAAATCATTATTTATGCAATGTGAAAATTGGATGTTAAAAGGTTTTTTATATTCGTTTGTATTATTTGAATGTGATTCATGAATTGCATGAGTAATAAAGTTAAAAGAGGTAAGATTAGGCCTTCCTAGGGTCAAATAAACTGACTGAGCGGTAAAACACTGAGATATGTGAATGAAAGTGGATAATATGAATGTCCTAAAATGAGTGGCTCGTTCCTGAAGGGAGCATCTAGGCGAGCAATCATAGTTGAGTGACTTGTGTCTGAGGGGAGCATCCAGATGAGCAGATGAATGGGAGCGGGTACTACGTGATGTTGGGCATATTTCTATGCCCATTTTCCTTTTTTGCACATCTTTTATCTCATTTTGAGTTTATAATCCCTACGAAATGCATAAATTCATATGTTTGTGTGTTTTGTGTTCTAACAAATGATTTTAGGTATTTTGAGCAGGAAACCATGGAAAAAGGACCCAAAATGAACCAAGATTAAAGGTTTGAAAAGCTGAGAAGAATGTTCGGGTGTTATGGCTGGCGCCCAGCGCCAACCCCTAAACTTCAGATGATGTTCATTCAACACCTTGGTGAGATGGAGGGCGTGGAGCCCCAGAGCTTTCCAGACTCAGATAAAATTCCCAAAATTCTGGTGAGATGGAGGGTGTCACGCGCCAGATGGGTTTTAATGTTCATAAATTTGGCTAACATTCTAGTGTTATGGTGAGAGTGGTGCCCCAGAAGTGTTAGAAGTGCAAAAAATTGGCTCAGTCCTTGGTGAGATAGATAGAGCTAGGCACCCGGAGCTATTCTTCAGAGAAAATTTGACTAACTCTATGTTGAGATAGGTAAGGCGGCGCGCCAGACCCCTTTCAGAGCTGAAATTGCTGATTTTAAAGCAAAATGTTCGGGGAAGAAGTGTCATTTGAAGGCTCAACTATAAATACAGTCTCTAGGCCATTTGTTAGGCATCTTTTGATCATTTTTACATTCTGTATTTCATTTTTGGAGGCTTGTAAGCCATTTCAAAGGAATACAAGTTCTATACTAGGTTTCTTCTCTTCTTTTCTATTTTACTTTGAATGATGATGATTAAGTATTCCTTTTTCACTTGTCTATGAGTGGCTAAACTCATACTCTAGGATTTTGGCCATGGTGGATGGTTGATGTTTGAAAGACTATTTATCTAGATTTGATTCTTCTTTAATGGTTGTTTGTGTTTAATTATTTTAATTGCTTATTTATGAGACTGATCATCTTATAAGTAAATTTGTTTTCTTTTGGTTGAACTTGAAAAAGAGAACCAAAAGGGTTAAAGATCAATACATAACAGAAATTTGATGACCCTTGAACCCATTGGTGATAGAATAGAAGTTTCTGCTGAGGATAGAGATATACCCTTCAACCTTTTTTAGTTAAAATACAAATAGGCATAATCGTTGTTTCATGTTTCTCCTACGACCATAAGGATATAGACAATAAGGTTCATGAGATAGTTCTTGGATGCTAGGGATAGTGGCAAGGAATGGAATAGTAACTTGCAACTAGAAACCATAGGAAGGATCATTCTAGTGTCATAACGTCTTGAAAACTCAACTTGAAACCAAAAGGTGCCATTTCCCTAGAATTTCATCATCATTGAAGTAAAACCAAGCTTGCAACAATCTTTAGTTAGTTTTACATTTAAAGTTTTAGTAGTTAATTCTTCAAATCGTTCTCCATTTCAACTATTCTGTTGAATGGAAAAATAAAGTAATTACCTTATAACGATTGAACTGACAAGTCTCTGAGGAATTGATAATCAGGACTTCTAATCCTATATTACTTGACGACCATGTGCACTTGCATGTGCTTGGGCAATATCAAGTTTTTGGCGACATTAACGGGGACTTGAATATTGTTTGATCGTTTGTAGGTTAGCATTTTCTTCCACTATTCTATATTTCACGATTGTTTCTTTGTTTTTGTGATGTTTGAAAGTTTGTGTGCTTAGTGTCTGCCAAGTACGAGAAGTAAAGAATCACTTTTGGCTTCTCTTGATTCTAATATAGAGAGAACCTTTTGAAGGTTAATCATGGAGAACAATAAGAATGCGCAGGGCAACAACCAAGAGAGAGTTCCAGTGTTGAATTTTGTTAGGCCGAACTTGGAGAACGCTTCTAAAGAGATCGTCAAGTCGGCTATCACTGGGAACTTAGAGTTGAAGGAAGAAAACGTGTGGTTGGTCCAAAACACTTGCCAATATCAGCACAAGCCACACGAGGATCCCTACAGGCATCTGATGATGTTCATGGAGCTGAGCGAGAATTTTCACTACCAGAACGTGTCAGATGAATATGTTAAGCTGACATTGTTTCCTTCTCACTAATTGGTGAAGCCATGGAGTGACTTCAAAATGAGCCAGCAGGTTCCATCACCACATGGGAGGCTCTTTCCAATAAATTCATCAACAGGTTTTTCTCTTCAAAGAGAACCAAGGAGTTGAGAGGGAAGATCTCCGGATTTGTGTAGCAAGATGGTAAGACCTTAGTTCAAGCATGGGAACATTACAAGGGCTATATGACAGATTGTCCACCACATGCAGCCTAATGAAAAAATTGCACAAGCTTTATAGAGGGTTTGAAACTCGAGTCAAAGATCCTACTTAATGATACCGCACAGGGATAGATTCTATCCAAAAGTTATGATGAAATTGAGGCTCTCTTGAACCTCATATCAGCGGGAAGTCAGGATTATTAAGACTCAGGCAGAGGATTCACAGCAGCTAAAGTGTCAGGGAAGCTTGAGGTAGATGGTGTTATGGCAATCAGAGCAGATATTAGCCAACTGATGAATGTGATTAGAAACTTGTGACCATACCAGTAGGAAGACAAGTACAACAAGTACATCAGGTTCAGACTCCACCACCGTCATGTGAAGCATGTGGAGAAAGCCACACATATTCAGGTTATCCACTTAACCATGAATCTAAATTTTTTGTGGGACAACAAGTTCGTGGTGGAGGTTTTGCAGGTAATGGATATAACCAAGGATACCAGAATGTAGCAAATCCCTCATGGGGAGGGAATCAGAACTTCCAAAGGCTCCAGAATAGTTATCCAAGGCCTCAGGGCCAGCAATTGAGCAGTTCTCTTGAGGAGACAATGAAACAATGGATGTTGCAATAGACTCAGGTGGTGAATGAGATGCAAAAGTCCATTCATGATCTTGAGAGGCAGATGGGGCAATTGGCCCTGCAGCAGACGAACAGACCGAAAGGGGCACTTTCAAGTAACACTGAGAAGAACCCCAAAGAGAATGTGAGCGCAATATTTTTGAGCAGCGGTAAAGAGCTGGGTGAGGTTATCCCCAAAGAAAAAAAGGTTGATAATGATCAGGTTGAGAAGTCCAAGAGTAAGGTCAGGGAGTCAAGCAACTCACAACCAAAATTTGTAGTAGCTAAAACCCTCCCCCATTCTCATAGAGGTTTCAAAAGTAGAAAGAGGAAACAGACTGCAAGAAGTTTCTTGACTTGTTGAAGCAGGTACATGTTAACATTCCATTGGTGGAGCTTTTGGAGGAAGTTCCAAAATATATTAAGTACCTGAAGAACACTGTGGCCGGTAAGAGAAGGTTAATAGAGTTTGAAACTGTGGCTCTTATGGAAGAGTGCAGTTCTGGGGTTCAAAACAAGATTCCTAAAAAGCAGGACCCTGGGAGCTTCACCTTCCAATGGTGATTGGAGACAAGGAGTTGATTTAGACTTATGTGATTTGGGTGCAAGCATCAATTTGATGCCTGCATCCCTATTCAAAACTTTGGATTTAGGTGAACCACGTCCTACCACAGTGACTTTGCAGCTTACAGACCGATCTCTGGCTCTTCCCAATGGAATAATAGAAGATGTCTTGATAAAGGTGGGACCATTCCTCCTTCAAGTGGACTTCATAATCCTAGATTATGAAGCTGATGCAGTAGTTCCCTTATTTTGGGGAGAGGATTTTTATCCATCGTCGATACTTTCATACAGGTAAAGACAGGCAAGATATCTATGAAGGTGGATGGTCAAAAGGCAGTTTTTGAGGTGTTCAAATCAGCAACGATGTCTCCTCACTATGAAAATTTCACAGGTAAGCCGGCAGTAGAACCTAAAGGATGTAATCAGTTAGTTGAGCGGCGTAGGCTGCATGAAAGTTCAGTGAATTGTCAGTTTGGTCACCATTTTACTCAGATGAAGGAGTGACAGTGACCATAGTTGTGTCACGATGTTAAATTAGGCACTGCATGGGAGGAAACCCATGAATGTCGTGCCATGACTGTAACTAAGATGCTTGGTGGGAGGCAACTCATCTTTCTAACATTTCTACATTTTTCTTTATTTTGTAGAGATGGCAGAGCTTTGAAGGAAAAAAGAGCTGGGAAAATAAGCTGAAAAAAGTTAAGTCTGGGGTGAGATACCTAGCGTGGGGCGCCAGGTGTTAAACTCCATGAGAAAAAATTTTGTTAGGTTGGTGCTATGGGTGGCACACCGCGCCAGCCCCAGTCCCCGAAGAAAAAAATTTTCTAAGTTTGTGGGGTTATAGAGGGGGCGACGTGCCAGGGGCATTCTGGTCAAAAAAAATTTGGTCAATTGAATCAATGTTGACCCAAAGACTTTAGAATTACCAAAAACTCAGGCCCACACCTTTATTTAAATTCTCACTCATCCTTTTCCATCAAAAAGTTGAAAAACAAAAAAGCAAAAATTCTCTCTTTTCTCCCTCCTAAACCTGTAACTCCCTCTCCCCTTTTCCCTTCCATTGGTGTCTTCTCAAAGTTTTGGTGAAGCTCCTCTTCTCAACTCAAGTAAGTATCTTTCTTCTCTTTTGTTAAGATAATGCTGAAAGCATGCTCCCACACCCTTCTTCCCCAAGATTAAAGACTCAAATTACCATTGTTGATGAAAAGCTTATGTTTTATATCGTCGGTTTCATGAGCTTTAATGTCTTAAATTCTTTCATGATAATGTATATCCTTGTTGGGTAACTTATTTTTGGTTTAAGATAATGATTTCAAGTTGTGGGGATAAATGAGGATGGTGAATTGAATTCATGAATGTGGTAGGTAGATGCATTGATTGTAGAGAGAGAAAGTACATGGTTATTGAATTCTTGAACGTGAATAAGTCTTGAGTTATTGAAATTCATGATTAATTCATTATAGATGGTAGTAAATTGATTGTTGGTTGTTGAATTTATTGAATGAAGCTACTTCCATGTATGAATTACTTGAATTAAGAATTGGATGGAAAGTGAGAGGGATGGCCTAAGTGAGGCATTCTTGAAAAGTGAAATATGAGGAGAGAGTTGAAGAATTCATGAACTTGGTTGTAGTTAGAGTTGGTGAATAAATTAGTGTTGTTAAGATTGGATGATGATAGGGGAAGTCTTGAATACCCCGTTAGATAAAGTCTCACCATTATGCTAGCGAATTAAGTGTGCGGTCAATTATGCACCTTTAACACTTAATTTGTTATCCTTGTTATTCATGAACTAATCTTATGTAGTTCTTGATTTTTTTTGGACAGGTTTTATGGAATCGAAAGGCAGAAAAGGAATGGAGATTGAGGTAGCAGGCAAAAGTCTAAAGAGGCTCCGAAAAGGTACAAAGGGAGCTAGTTCATCAGCAGCCAAGGCTGGCCTTGCTAGACAATTTGGAGCACAAGTTGTAGAGCCTCATGGGTTTACATAGTTCAACTCACAAAAGGAAGCTAAGTACGCTCCTGAAAATTGGATCGATGAGGGCAGCCTGGTGCTTGAGTTCCCAACCATCAGGGACAAGCTCGGCGACTTGGGAGTTGGATACATCTTTGCTGAGCTGGAGGAGTGCAACCTCACCTTGATGAGGGAGTTCTATGCAAACTGAGACATGTCATTTGGAGAGAGCACCAAAGTGAAGATAAGGGGTCAGGAGGTGCGGTTTACTTACAATAGGTTCAATGCTTTCCTTGGCACACCTGCAGTAGACCCTTCAGAGTAGTTTATCTTGTTTGAGAGGCCTCCTTACCACGACATCCATCACACTCTATGTGGTGAGCACTCATCCTCCCATTGGGCAAGGGACCACAAGGGCATTCATTCCACACTTGCATTCTCCTACTTAAACAAGGAGGCAAAAGTTTGGGTGAAGATAGTTTGTGTCGTGTTACTCCTAGAGACTCACATGACAAAAATCACTAGAGACTGGGTTGTGCTTGTGTACATGCTTATGAAGGGGATACCAATCAACTTTGATGTGGTGCTCGGGGACAATATGAGGAGATCATGGGAAAACTACACGTGAAAATATTGTTGTACCAGTCTCTTAACCTAGTTTTTACAAGAGGCAGGCATTGAGGAGGAAGAGGCAGGCATTCATCTACCTCTAGCAGAGCACCTGGCAGGGAAGATGATAGATGTTGCAAAGGTGAAGGAAACCATAACTTCCACAACTTCAATCCTCACTATATCGGATCGTCAGGCTCGTGATAAAAGTTGGCAAGGTCATATATTTGGGATGCTTGACTTGCAGTTGAGAATAGGAGGCCGACCTGCCAAAACCGAGGAGGTGGAGGCCCTTGAGGATAGATATCCACTCACAAAGAGTGTCATACAGATGTGTAGAGTGAGACCTACCTTTGAGGAGCTGCTTGATAATGATGAGTCCACGGTTCTGACTGGCGGAGTTGATGATCTGGATAATAATGATAAGGAGGATGATGCAACTACGGGTGCCAAATAGGTTGATGGTGATGATGATAAGTATGAGGATCAGGATTACAATCCTGATGATGATGCTTAGCGGCCCAGGAAGGTCCTTTTCCCTACCTTTTGATATGATTGCGTGTGCGCTGGGGACAATGCACCATTTTAGTGTGGGGTGATAGGAAAGATTTCCGTTTGTTCTTTGATTGCTATAGTTGTAGTAGTTTGTAGCATAGTGGCATTTCCAGTATTAATAGCTCTATGATTTGTTAGGTCTTGGTTTGTAATAGCAGTATGATACTGATGACTTGTGATGCCTTAGGATGTTGGATTCGTTGTTTGTATTGAGTATTTCGTTGTTTAGTTTAATTTTTAGAGTAAATTTTTCAAAAATTTTCTTTGTTTTTGTTGTCTTAGAGTAGTGACCCTTCCCTCTGATAGATGGATGACGACCGTCTTAAGGGAATTTTGTTGCACTTTTTTGTTTTTACTTTTTTTAGGATTGAGTCATAGATCATTCACTTGTGTGCTTGTTGACATTCTACTTAGCTACTATGCTAGAGTCAATGAAGTGGTCATCTTGAATGCATAAGTGAGGAATCCATGAGAGACACACATATCTCTTTAATTTGACTCAAAAATGATTCTAAGGGCTTAAATAATAAAAAAAGTCATTCAATATGTTTGTGTGCACGTGTAGCTATAGGAAACCAACTAGGTTCTTGTTTCCATGAGAGGTGAGCTAAATTTTCTTGTATGTACATATTGTAACATCTAGAACTTGTCATAGTATATGTAGGATAACTAATTATTAGGAAGTTAAGAGATGATCAAGGCATTTCTTTGAAAAAGCTTAGTTTTTTCCCCATGTTTGTTTTACCTTCTTTTACATTCTCTCTAGTTAACCCCATTTGAGCATAAGCCTTATTCATTATTAGCCACCAAAGTAGCTTAATCCCTTTTTTTGTGAGACCTCAGACTTATTTATTCAAAGTAGTCTTAGGCACTTTGAGACTTGAAAGTAAAGGTCTACTGAGGTATACGGTTAAGGGAAAAAAGAAAAATTATGGTAAAAGAAGAAAAATAGAAAAAATGGGTGCCCACAGAATTGTGTTGTTACTTGCTGCTAGAAAAATGAAAGATAAAGCTTTAATTGCAAAACTCTTATTGATGTTATCAGCAGAAACTAGCAGTCAAGTAGTGAAAAAGGGGCATGAGAGGAAAAGAAAAGAAAAAGGGTGAGTTAGTGAACAGAGAACAACAAGGAAAAAGATGGTGGACAAGAAAAATGACAGATGTCTTAAAAGTGCTTAGAGCGGTAGTCACTATAAAAAAAATATCATTCCTACCCGTCTCTAAGCCGACATTACAATGAAGAAAAGATCTTGTGATCCAAATCTCTTAAAATAACCAAGTAGTCTAAATGTACATGAAGGGCAAGCTTATGGTATGTGACATATGTGCATTACATCGCGTGTAAACGTAAGGGTGCCTTGATTTCTATGTTCCATGTGTTTGCATTGATAATCTGAGAGAGGGACATCACTAAAGGTGAGGTGCACAAGATGTCTTAGTCAGTGTACTATTTGTTGCATAGTTCATACTTAATCATGTTGGCCCTATGTTTTTAAAAGATGAGTCAATCATAGAGGGTGTGTAGTCTTAATTGTGAAACCTTTACATGTGCATGATGAGAATTGTTGTATGTTGATGAACCACTTGAATCTATGCTCTATGCTAGTTGGTTGAGTATGAATTGTTAGAGGTACCAAGTGTGATGGTAAAAGATGAGTTTTATGTATGTAACTAGATATTATTCAAGGACGAACAATGGTTTAAATGTGGGGTGGTGGTGTTAGGCATATTTCTATGATGCCCATTTTTCTTGTTTTTGCCCATCTTTTACCTTATTTTGAGTTCATAATCCCTATGAAATGCAAAAATTCATATGTTTATGTGTTTTGTGTGTTAAAAAATGATTTTAGGTGTTTTGAGAAAGAAACCAAAGAAAAGGGACCTAAAATGAACCAAGGTTGAAGGTTTGAGAAGCTGAGAAGAAGGTTCGGGTGCTATGGCTGGCGCCCAACGCCTGGTCTTCAACTTCAGAAGAAATGTTCATCAAATCTAGTGTTATGGATGGCGCCCAGCACCAAACCCAATCTTCAGATAATGTTCATTCAAAATCTTGGCGAGATAGAGGCCGAAGCCCCAGAGCTTTCCGGAATCAGAGAAAATTCCCAAAATTCTAGTGAGAAGGAGGGAGCATTGCTCCAAATGGGTCTTAATGTTCATAGATTTGACTAACATTCTGGTGCTATGATGAGAGTGGCGCTCCAGAGGTGTTAGGAGTGCAGAAAATTGGCTAAGTCCTTGGTGAGATAGATGGAGCTGGACACCCGGAGCTATTCTTCAAAGGAAATTTGACTAACTCTGTCTTGAGATAGGTGAGCGGCATGTCAGACCCCTTCTGGAGCTAAAATTGCTGATTTAAAGCAAAGTGTTGGGGGGGCAGAAGCGTCATTTGAAGGCTCAACTATAAATACAGGCTCTAGGTCTTTTGTTAGGCATATTTTGATCATTTTTACATTCCGTATTTCACTTGTGGAGGCTTGTAAGCCGTTTGGAAGGAAGACAAGTTCTACACGGGATTTCTTCTCTTCTTTACTATTTTACTTTGAATGATAATGATTACGTATTCGTTTTTCAACTTATCTATGAGTGGCTAAACACATACTTTAGGATTTTGGCCATGGTGGATGGTTAATGTTTGAAAGACTATTTATCTACATTAGATTCTTCTTTAATGGTTGTTTGTATTTACTTATTTTAATTGCTTATTTATGAGACTGATCACCTTGTAAGTAAATTTGTTGGCTTTCGATTGAACTTGGGAAGGGGAACCGAAAGGGTTAAAGATAAATACAGAACAGAAATTCAAAGACCCTTGAACCCATTGGTGAGAGAACAGAAGTTATTATTGAGGATAGGGATATACCCTTCAATCTTTTTAAGTTGAAATACAAGTAGGCATAATCATTGTTTCATATTTCTCCTGCGACCACAGTGATATAGGCATTAAGGTTCATGAGATAGTTCTTGGATTCTAGGGATAGTGGAAAGGAATGGGATAGTAACTTGCAACTAGCAACCATAGGAAGAATCATTCTAGTGTAATAACGTCTTGAAAACTCAACTTGAAACCGAAAGGTGCCATTTCCCTAGATTTTCATCATCATTGAAGTAAAAGCAAGCTTGCAACAAGCTTTAGTTAGTTTTACATTTAAAGTTTTAGTAGTTAATTCTTCAAATCATTCCTCATTTCAACTATTTTGTTGAATAGCAAAATAAAGTAATTACCTTATAAAGATTGAACTGACAAGTCTCTGAGGGATCGATAATCGGACTACCAGTCCTATATTACTTGACGACCATGTGCGCTTGGGAGATATCACCACGCTAGTATAGTACATGGATCTTTAGAGTCCTCTACAGGACATGACTGGAAGAGCTAAAATAAGACCCTCTGGAATGTGTGTATATTGATGTTTAGTGATTGAGTGTTCATGATGATGTTGCAGAGGCATGCACCCGGTATATCACCATCTGTTGTATTATTTGACTAAATGTAAGAAGTAAGATTAGACTAGAAATGTGAGAACCCGAACAAACTGAATTTATGGTCATGTATTTTGTGCATTTGAATTATTGATGTGTTTATAATGATTTGATTGTTTAGGTGAAGTTAAATGAGGACTCATGATGAGTTGTGAAACCTTTCGTGAATGATTCATTCTATATTTCTTGTGGTTATGATGTGTCGATTGTTTATTGACGACTATGAATAGTTTGAATGATCATAATGAATAGAATGTTGAGAAAAGCTAAGAGAATTGTGGGTGTGCGCTAAGTCGAGCTACTACCAAAGCAGTACCGTACTACCGCTGCAGCGGGACTTAATCTGCTGCGGCGAGATTGTGACTTGACCGCTGTAGCGAGGCCTAATCCAGTGAGCCGGTCGGCTAGCACCCTATGCAAATTTAATTTATGAATGAGTACTATCTACTAAAATGGTGTTCTGAGGTAATCGCATATTTGTCATTTCATATATATATATATATATATATATATATATATATAGAGAGAGAGAGAGAGAGAGAGAGAGAGATCCAAAAGCAACACTCTAGTGATATTATTGCTTATGAGTAGATCACTTACGGTCAGCTTACAAGCCTTATTCAACAAGTTGCTCTCTCTCTCTCTCTCTCTCTCTCTCTCTCTCTCTCTCTATATATATATATATATATATATATATATATATATATATATATATATATATATATATATATACATATATATATGTTATTATTTAAGATCAACCGATGATGCCTACCAGTACTGTATTTTGTACTGACGCTACTCCGGTACTTCTTTTCTGAGTGCAGAACCTGATCCCAACAGCTCATCTCGCCCTCATCTCTAAAGTAGCAATGGAGTTATAGAAAGGTGAGCGGCTCAAGACGTATTGATCAACTCTTCTGCAGTTGATGTCTCTAGTTCAGACACTTCTATTATTTTTGGCAATTTCTTTCTTTTTTTTTTTTGGATTACTGTTAGACAAAGATAGGTAGATGTCCTCATATACAATGACTATCAGGTTCTGGGAGTGTTTTAACAGCGGATTGATATTGATCCCTTTTATTATAGTGATGTTTCGTTAATCAGTTTCATAATGTGTTCTATTCCTATTAACTGTGAATGGTTTTGGGTAATTAGCTGAGAAATGTTGGTTTACCCACAAGGGGTTAGTGTGAGTGTCAATCACAACTATTTGGGTCGTGACATACACAAAGCATAATAACTAGATACTAGCTATTCAAGATTTTATTTGAATCCAAGTTGATTGTGAATTATTCAATTAAGCACATGTCAATTATATGAATAATATTATTGAGCAACTTGAGAAGTTGGGTGCAAATTGAGAAAGGAGTTTCTCAAGATTTGATCTTGTTGTCACAATCTGAATCTTAAGTAGAATGTTGAAAGAAGAAAACATAGTTGAAGAGAAATGGCAAGGAGTTTCTTGTAACTTTAAAAGACAAGAAACAAGGTAAAACTTTGATGAAAATATTTTCATGAGTTTATTGAATCACTACTGATTCTTCATTGTGGGTATTAGATACCGATAATAACTATGAGAATCTATAATATGTTGAATGAGTTCAAGATAAGAAGAAGGTTAAATAAAAGAGAAGTGAATATACAAGTTAAACATGGTGCAACAGTTGCAACATTAGTTGTATTATCAATTTCTCTTATTATGACTATAAGAAAAATACTTATGTTGGAAGATTGTTATTATGTTCCTAAATTTGTTTTGAATATAATTTCAGTTTTTATATAGACTAGTGAAGTTTTCGCATTGGTCTTAATAATGGCGCATTCTCTATTTTTATGGTGATGAATTATATGCAAATGTATATTTCCAATATGGCATTTATGTCTTACCTAAAGTGAATGGTAATTCGATTATGCATGTTTCAAGTCTTAAGAAGAAAAGAGATGATCAAGTAAATCATACAAACATTGGCATTGTAAGCTTAGTCATATTGAAGAGAAGAGATTTAACAAATTGTACAAGAAAAGTTACCTTGACAAATATGATTATGAATCATACCAAACTTGTGAATCTTGTCTCTAAATAAAAATGACAGAATCTCCATTTACTGAAAGTGGAGATAGAGCTTTTGAATTATTGGGATTAAATCATATAGATGTTTATGGACCCATGAGAATTCAAGCTAAGGGTAGATATTCTTACTCTATCAACTTCATTGATGATAAATTGTGTATCTTGTGAAACACAAATATGAATCTCTTAAAATGTTTAAAAGATTTTTAGAGTTAAGGTCCAAAAATACACCTGAACTGTACCGCTTTTGCGAATTTAGTACCTGAACTATGCGAAGTTTGCGTTAGGTACCTCAACTATCACCATCAGGTTATAGAAACACATCTGAGTGCTGACTGGACCAAAATCGTGTGTTCAAACACTTCCGCGCGTGTGAATGATTTTTTAAACATTAAAAATCGCCTACATGACATTTCAATGGCTACAATTTGCTGAATAGGCATTTTTCTTTTCTTTTTTTTTTTAAAAAAAATCACCTTTAAATACCTTCTTCTTCATTTCTTCTTCATTTTTTCAGTAACATGCAGATTTCTTCCCTCTTCTTCTTCATCTTTCTTCAATTTATTCTTCATTTTGTAATAACTAATCCCTTCTTTCTTCAATTTATTATTATACTAATAAATTGAAAAAGACTTTTTTTCTTTTATAAAAAGGCCCCTACATTTCTCAAAACTCCTCTTCTTTCTCCTTTCTCCCTTCTTTTCTCGGCTTCTCCATATCTCCTCTGTCCATTACCATTAGATCTTTGAAACCCATTAAAGGGTTTGTACTATATTTGATTTTCTATTCAGTTTCTTTCGAAATTTGTGACTTTTTGCTCGATTTTATAGTTTTTTGTATAGTAGCATGAAAAATCTTGATGGGTTCTTCAAAAGTGGATGAGTAAGTTGGTAGTGGAGTTTCTGCAATACGTTTAGGTTTTTGAATTGGGAGAAAATGATGAGGATTTTCGATTTTCAATAAAAAATTAGTAATTATACAACATTTTGTAAATTTATTTTTTAATTTATTTACGCTTTGTCATGATGAAAATAATTATACACGTGAAGTGCCATGTGAAATTTTTTAAAAAGTAAACCGGCAAGTGTATCACACGCAGAAAATATAAATATTCAAATATGTTTTTGTAAGTATGAGGTGATAGTTCAGGTACTAAATGCCAACTTCAAATAGTTCAGGTACTAAACTCACAAAAGGGGGATAGTTTAGGTGTGTTTTTGGACCTTAACTCAAGATTTTATAGTGAAGTTGAAAAACAAGTTGATAAAAGTATCAAGATACTAAAGGTTGATAGAGATGAAGAATATCTTAGTGATGATTTTACTAAATATCTCAAGAGAATGGGATTCTCTCACAATGGGCACCTCCAACAAAACCAGAACACAATATTGGTGTATCTGAGAAGTAATCAGACCATATCAGATATGGCGAGATTCTTAATGGGGTTTACTAATCTTCCAATTAATTTATGGGAGTATGGTTTAGAAGCAACAACTTAATTACTAAATAAATTTTCCACTAAGTCAGTTTCTGCGACGCCGTATGAGATATGGAAGGAACATAAGCCTAACTTTAAACATGTTAAAGTTTGGAGTTGTCCAACTTATGTTAAAAGATTGCAATATAATAAACTTTTAATAAGTATAGATTCATTGGATATCCCAAAGAAACTATGGGATATAATTTCTATCATCCTCTAACCCTAAAGTGTTTGTGGCAAGAGGAGCAATCTTTTCAGAAAAGGAGCTTCTTTTGGAAGAAAATAAAGATGCAGAAATAGAACTTGACGAAGTTCAAGAAACCAATGAATCAATACCAGATCAAGAACATGAGATACAAGTTGATGAACCTGTATTGGATGTCTTGAAGTTGACAAACAAGTTGTCATCATCAATGGTTGAAGTTCAAGAACTTAATGAAGTTCATGAACAGGTTAATGAACCAATTCTAAACCAAATCGAATAACAACCAAATCCAGCATAAAGGTGAGCAAGTTGTACACAAACCTCCTAGAAAGTTGTGAACAATCTGATGCACCAAATAAATTGGATCTAATGGTGCAAGATGATATCTCAAATGGATTGATCATAATGATGACAATCCTAAGACTTATGAAGAGGCAATACAAACTTTCATTTATGAAATTTGCTAGCTACAAAGGTTTATTTGTTAAATAAAACAAACTTTTCAGAGTTGGAATACTCATTTTAATAAGACAATTGAAAAGTTCAACTGTGTTAAATGCAAAGATAAACTTCGTGTGTACAAAAGGTTAGTGGGAGAACACTTATTTTATTAGTACTATATATTAATGATATATGAATCTTATATATTGATATACCAATATTATCAAAATTTGGCTATCTATAGTTTTCATGAAAAACCTTGGAAGAAGCAACTTATTTATTGAGAATAAAAGATATATAGAGATAGATCTAAGAAGTTGCTTAAGTTTTTCCTGCAGATTCATTCACTAAAGCTATTGGTGCAAAGGAGTTTGACCAAGCACAAGTGAAAATTGAGAATAAAGTACATTAACGATTGGCTCTAGTGCAAGTGGGAGATTGTTGGGGATATAGTTGATATGCCCTAAATCCAATCGCACACCATGATTATTTGAACATATTTTGTAAATATTATTTGATATAATTATATGACATCTAATATTCTTTTATCATAGTTATTATCAAATTGTTTGATTAATATGATAAGGTTTTTGATTAAGCTTTGAGACTTGACATCATGATAGAGATCATGATAATAAGAGAGTCATGTTTCTTATAACTTAATCTAAAATCGTTCTTGATCGTAGGATTACTAATTAGGATATTAGTGATCCGGATAGATCAATATGCATGTGGTGGTCTTTATAAGATAAAGATTAGTTGATCTCATTAACTAAATCACATACATATAAATGATGCATATGAGATATTATCATTGAACAGACTCATTGGATAATTCCTAATTGTTAGACTTACCATAAACTATCACTAGGATATTATCTTGAAGAGTGTGATGTAAGAGTTTTCTTTGACCTGAGATCAATCATATTAAGTTATTTATTGTTCTTTGATACCGTAAATCCATGTCCCTACGGAAATAGTTGAAAGGATATTGGGTATGATTAAATTCTTGTAGAATTAATGATTAATCAAGATGAAATCTATCAACTCTTGGCAATGAGTTTAAGCTCTATGTTGTCATGAATTATCAACGACTATTAAAGAACTTGGTCGGGGAATTGAAGGAAGGAAGAAAAGAGTTTCTTAGGTCATTCAATGGTCGATTATAATTTGACATGTATACATAGTTGATCACCTATTGGGATTTGACAGTTCGATCATATCCTAGGATCATCCGGAGCTATAAAGACAGAAGTAAGTACTACATTATTCTTCTACAGGTTTTTTAGGGTAAATTATATACTTCATACTATCCAGTCGTTAAGGAGTGTTGCTAGACAGCAACCTTGATTAGTATATTGATATGATCAATTTACTACCGACTTAGTAATGAACTTATTGGGTCGCACACTATCGAGTGTTCCTATCTTTGTTAATGGATTAATTGTATTTATTATTTGATAATTAAATTAGAGAATTTAATTAGTCAAATAAATAAATTATTAGTCTGAATAGAATATTATTATATTCTTTGCTAGCACCAAGAATATAATTAATATTATGAATAAATTAAATTTTTTTGAAATAAAAAATTAAATTATATCTTTTAATTAAAATATATATATATATATATATATATATATATATATACACACGATATATATTTGGTACTTACAATTAAATTAAAGTCCAAAATTTGGAATTGAATTTCACAATGATTCACGCGTAAGTCCACTAAGGACTAGTTGACTATGTTGATCCCATTTTGAATGGGATTCTATTTTACACGTATTATCAGGAACCCTCGTGAAGTCTAATTATGGAATTAACTTTAATGGAACGAGAGAAAGGTTTATAGATAATGCTATATAAAGAGTTTTGATGGACAAAATTTCAACATACATTTTACGTAAAAAAGTTCTCATTATGAAAAAAATTACTATGAGAAAAACATATTATTGAAAGTGTACAATCAAATTAAGAGCTAAAATATTATTGACAGAAAAATTATTTTCTTGTAACATTTATTGTGGGTTGAGATTTTGAGAAAACTTTCAACACAATATTCATAATTCAATTTGTTCGCAAGATCGGTCTCGGTATGAATACGCATAGAGTCTTCGTATTATCGAAGAATTTTAAATTACTACTATCGTTCCAGATTTGTCTTGAAACTTATTTTTTTAGATGTAAATAAAATTTTAAACACAGTCCAGAATTATTTTTATCTTCCGCGGCATGTTATGTGCATCCTGCAATCCTACAGTCCCCTGTAACTCCTTATTTTTTCTTTCAAATTAGGGGTAGGGGATTACAAAGTAGAAAATCGAATTCTCTCCAACAAGATAAAATTTAGATAATCACTCAACTGAGCTACTAAAATTCTTATGGCCCATAACTCGGAAATAAATTTTGCAAATAATTTTTCAAACATTGATGAGGATTTTCTTGTTCTGGACGTTGCTCACATTTTCCATTTTTTGCTTGGCAAGAATCTATACCAATATTATATTATTCCCCTGTTTCAATTTATTTGTCTCAATATTTTTTTTAGTTCATTTTAAAAAGAATATTTTTTTTTCTTTTTAATTTTAACTTTTCACATAACATAGTTAATACCACGAGATTAAAGGATATTTTGATACCTTCTACAAGATTCAAAAGTATTCTTTACTTTCTTAAATTTCGTATTAAATAAAAACCAGAGAAACAATTACAGCAGACCTCGACGATCTCTCTTGACACTGAAGCTCCCGAAGGTATGTATGTCCAGCTGATAATTGTTTGTAACCCAGTTTATATTTGTAAAAATCATGAATGAGAAACATATGATTTATTATTTGCAACAATTTCCCTTTTTACAGCATGATCATATTCCGAACAAAATGATAAAGTAAACACTGAGTTGGGAGGCAATTGGGGCGGGCGGGGTTGGACAGGGCAGGGTAAAAGGCTAAATTGGATATGGCAGAGCGATATCAAAGCTTTTATTTTTATAAATTAAATGGGTCAGAAGTGGTAAGCTTAAGTTTCTTTTGTTATTTTATTTAACTTTTCTTGCATTTTCAGTTGCAAATATGACTAAAAATTAAAATCTTTGAGAAACAAAGAATATAACCTTTACCAGATAGAAGACACTAATCAAAATGATCACCTTCACGACAGATGATGTCTACTCTAATATGGCTCCAGAATAAGCCTCCCATACCATTAGATGTACCATATCAAATTCCAAAACATGACTCATGGTGCTTGCTATGTGAGTAATTCTTAGTTATCTATTTGGTTATTTCTGCTTCTATCACTTGTTCATTAATGTGGAGTAACTTGTAAACCAAATATCTTCTTTCTCGCTTTCCTTTTTTTTTTCCTTCTTTTTCTTTTCTTTTTTTTTTTTGGGGGGGGGGGGAGGGGGGGGGAGTGTAGGCTCCCACCAATAGCAGCATCGAGCGGCTAAGATGATATGGAAGAACTACTGCATCACGGAAACTAAATTTCCTTCTTTATCCTAATATTAGGGGGGCATGGTGTCGAGAGGGACATGTATCTCTTGAAATGTATGTTCCTGAAACTACTCTTGGTGTTCCAGTAGAGAGCAACAGAAAATACCTACTGTATTGAAGAACTAGGAGCTACATACACTACTAATATTTCACCGATAAAATTGCGTGTTTGTTTCTACTTTTTTCCAGATACCATATTGGTGACTTGCTGCTAATTTTTCATCCTAGCTACGTTATGTGCCAAGGAAGATTGAGGTGGCCCAACATATTTGTCAGACTTCAAGAGAGTAAGAGATACTAATCACAAGACTGTAGCTGCATTACATTTGGTAAATCTGCAAATAGTACCTATTCAATCTCTTATGGTTGCCAATATTTTTGGGAGACTTAGATACTAATTACAAGTACGAAGCTGCATTACATTTGGTAAATCTGCACATGGTGCCTGTTTAAGTAGATAACTCCCATGAATCTAAAGAATATACTTTACAATCACACAATGTAAATAGTATGAAGCTCTTATGGGCAACATCCGCGAAGACTTTTTTGTTTAACTTTTGTACACCTTGGAAGATTTATTGTTTAAATGCACGTAAATAGTATGAATTGTTAATTTAACATGCTTCAATCTCTTCTTTCTGCAATTTATTTCAAAACAAAGGTATATAAGTTACTATTCCAGCCTTACAACATTGGTCCGTGATCTAGTGCAAAAAGAATTCTATTTCAGAACCCATAAACTTAAAAATTTTGGCTCCGCCTCTAATAATAGATGCTGCTCGTCACAGCAACAGATGACAAAGAAAACATGTATTTCCCCATGAGGAAATGTTCCATTTCTAACTCACAAAGAAGGTTACTTTGTGCTAACTGTTACAAATCAAAGCCATTTTCTATGCTTTGGTACACTATTCAAGCAAGTACTATACAAGTAAATAAATCTGCACAAAGTAGTGCACTGATCCAATGCTTAAACAGCATGGTCTCAGTCTCGTTCACAAGCACGGATCTGAATGAAATACTAATTACACGTGGGAGCAAGATCTTGGTTTACTACCTTCCAGACATAAGATTTATCATACCTTGATTTCCATAGAAATATCCAACATCCCAATCGTCCGTCGAGGAAGAGAGTGTCATCAGTGCAACCACTATTGATCTCATACTTGGCCTTATTAGGGGATTCTCATGGGTGCAAGCTTTGGCAAGCTGTGCCATCTGTGATTGGTGAAGACATGGACTTCTGTAAGAAGCAGAAAGAAACAACTATTGTAGCTACCGATGCAAGTTCATTTAAAATCTCATACCTTCCGGACTGAATCAAGGGGATAGTCATCTCCAAGTCTTGGGTCAACTAGTTTGGGAAGATCTTCATCAGGATTTGGCTGATTAAGTACTTCTTCAAACTATGATCATCAGAAGGCAAAATAGGTATCAATATATTACCGAAAACTAGCATCAGAGTATTAACCAATTATGAATTACAGTAAGAGTGTTAAATTGCGTTAGGAGACTAATAAAAGGAATGAAGAACAAACATATAACCCTTCCAGAGAAAAATCTTTCTGCCTAAGCTCATAGAGGATCCATGAGATCTGTACCATTGAAAAATGTAAAAGAAATTTACCAAAGCAACAAGACCCTTTGATTCAGTTAAAGAATCATTTGGCTTGACAATCGCTTCCTTGGCTGAAATTAGTTCATATAGGACAACACCAAAAGCATAGACATCAACTTTAGGAGAGACATCACCATACTGAGCATACCTGTAGAAGAAGTACATGAGAACAATACTTTATTTAGAAAATAACAATTTAAGCTTTGAGCAAGACATTGAGAAAACCTTGGTTTATAATTAGAAGTACCCTTTTCCCAACTCACCGTGCACTGATCACCAGTCATTTAAAAAGAAGGATATGACAACATAATTATGCGAACAACTCTCAGAATAATAATAATTGGATTTTCTTCGAAGAAAAAAATAGGGTATGGAGCGCGCCGTTCCTACTTTTAAGGCTTCAATTTAAAATGGAAAAACACTTACTCTGGAGGCATGTATCCAAATGTACCCACAAGTCGTGTTTGCAAAGATGAGCTTCCTACTTCAGTCAATTTCGTTAAACCAAAATCTGCAACCTAAATCAGACGATTAACAAAATTACAAAATAGCCTTCCCCAATAGACAAGCACAAAAAAGGTGCCTTTGACATACCTTTGCATGGAAGTTTTTGTCTATCAGAATATTTGCTGTTTTAATATCACGATGGATGTAAACTGGTACGGTATGTTCATGTATGTACTCAAGACCTCTAGCTGAGTCTAGAGCAATTTGAACCCTCTTAGACCATGGCAATGGGTCCCTTCCTGGAGATAAATTGACCAGATTGAGGTAAAGTTTTATAAGGAACTATTACTGAAGGAGTGGTTAAATATGACATGTGATTTAATTCACATCAAAGATACCTGTGCCACGTAGATGTTGGCCAATGTGGCCATTCTCGACGTATTCATAGACAAGGAAGAGGGAACCTTCAACACAATAGCCTATCAAGCGCACCTGCACTCAATATTAATGAAACAATAAGACAAGTGTACAGAAAAGCCCATGTTTTGAGTTTCAATGTCCCTACAGTTTAAGAATGTTGAAGACCCCGTCCAAACTACGAACCTCAATAACAAGTGTAACGAATTCCCTGGAATCTCTTAGTTGCAGAAAATCTTGCACTTACTTCAGGATATCAAATCAAGAAAGTGGATTTTAATCATCTCACAATGATCACATATCCTTCCGGTAGTGTGTCATTACTCGCGCACCAAAACAAGACCTCACTCATCACATGATAACTTCATAACAAAAAATTTGTATCTAATATTTTACTTTACCCAAGCACCCCTTGTTCTTTTAGCTTTAGTGCAGTTGGCAGCACCCTTTGCTCTAGCCTTAATTCTCTTCTGAGCATGCTAGGTGTATTTCAGCAATTTATTCAGTTGAAAATGAATGGCAGATTGTAACAACTACAGTACACTAAGTATAGGTTTCAAGGATCATAACAAACATTGAAGTGGCAGTCACTTGATTTATGCTCTATAATAGGATAGAGTTCTCAAGCAGCAAGACTACTAAGCTAATGCAATCAATTGGCTTATGTCATTTATTTTGAATTAGTTCATTGTGTGTGTACTCTTAAATGAGAAGAACATCAAAAGAAACATGCATCTAGTGGTAGGGAAGTTAGTTTTACCAGGTTCAGGTGATGAACATTTGTCAAAACCTTCAATTCAGCTAGAAACTCCCTTGTAGCTTCCATGTCCATTTTCTTGATAGCCGCTTTCTGAAATAGTTTACAGCACAAAAAGTACTGGGTATAAAGACACTTGAATAAATCTTTTAAGTTGGTTATGGTTAATTAAAACTTTACAAATAAGCATGACTACAGAAAAATCACGGGACATCCCACCCACTGGAGAAGTGAAATCACAATTCAATGTTGATTAGGATTAACATATGTGCAAAGTATGCAGGATACAATATATTCCAATGCATCACTAGGACATCACCAGATGACTAAGCTATTCACTTATGTGTCAAATGTTCTTCTGCATTTGCCTTCCCTGCTCTTTGTTTATACTCATTCCTCCTTTCTCTGGACTACTGCTTACCCACTTACTTCATTAGATCAGAACTAAAAAAAATCACTTCTTCTTAATATAACAGGTTATACCGAGAAGTAAGATTTGAAAATAGATCAAACCTCGCCTCTGAGCTCAGCATAGTAAACCGCACCAAAACCACCTTGTCCAATTTTGTTAGCAATGCTGAAGTCATTAGTTGCAGTAGCAAGCTCTTCATAAGTGAACTCAACAGATTTATCCACAGTAATGCCTGAAAGCCCTGGAGAATTGCCACCAGGCAGGCCACTGGAATCTGCAGCTTTAACTGTCGTGCTGCCTTCTGGGCCTAATCAAGACAAAAGGTTTAACATATAAGTTAACTAACAAACATTGTTTTCTACTACAATGATACTTTTAAAAGTTGAAGTGATCCAAGTATAAGCACCTTAAGAATGGTGTATGTCAAATAAATGAATGTTATAAGAAGTAAAATATAGAGATCAACACCTACCATGACCAGACTGACGGAGGTGGTCTTCGGATGAGAGCAGCGGAACCTTTTGTGCTTTGTACCTATAACATCCTACATAAACCAAACCAGCCAACAGCAAGACTACTCCTATTGCTCCTATAGATATCCCAGCTATAGCGCCACCAGACAAACCTAATTATAGAAGTATACAACAATAAGTAAGAGTATGTAGCACAAGGGACTTCCTTTATTGACATGAATGGTCTGAAAATGGATAACAAATAAGTCAACACTGAAGACGAAGAAAGATCCGAACCACCTGTGCTGCAATTATAGGGGAGAAACAATCAAATGATTAATGTCAGCAATGTGCTAGTGAGTGGAAGACCAATAGAGAACAAGATGATCAAATTTTAACATAAAATATTAATGAGATACCTTGTTGGCAGCGGAGGAAAGTTCCCACTTTTATCTGCATAATGAAAGAAATGATGGTTCAAACATTGTTTATACATTAAGAACACATGAAAAAGAAATAACTGTAGTAGGCACAAGCACTAAAACAGCCAAAGTTTTTGTACTAAAGGTGTTACCGCTCTCCAATTTTAGTTGGCCAACTTAGACAATGCAGATATTGAAAAAGGAAACATCAGAAGCATCATATACTGAAGCAGGTAAGACACAGTATTTGTAAAAAGATGTCATATGAAGCTAAAAGTAATTTGAAGTGTATCAGTTTTTTAGGACATTCCTTAACCATCAAACTATGATTACTTCCCAGCACAAATAACAATACAGAGGTACCGCAAACTGTTCTATCATTTCAATATAGATTAAAAAAGGGAGTTTCAGGCTGACACTAAGATGATGAGAACCAGAAAGATACACAAGCATATCAGTCTTAGCAGAAATGCATTGGTACAAGACAGATTTGAGTCAGGTAGTTTTAATTCTATAAACTCATTCTCTTTGAACACAGCAATATTCTGGCATTTGTTGTATATCAATTTGAGTTTGGTCTAGGAAAGATTAACAAGTAACATGCCCACACTGTGCTTCTGCTCCCCCCAAGTACCAAAATAAGAACCACGAATAAATAGAATCCTGCAAACCGTTATTTATTTTTCTTCTTTTTACCTATAATAAAATTTTTAGATTTCATTCTGAAGATGTTGTGAGCCATTATGGACGGCAAAGAACCTCAAAAGCATTACTCTGCTCTTTAAGTGTTTCTTCTTGTTCGGCACTTACTGTTTGATCTTCAGACAACTGGAGTGATATTGAAAAATACTTGAAAATGCTTGTTTGAGTTTCTGAAAAGGTATACCTCTAGTTATTTGACTCACTAACAAAATTAAAGATCATTCTTTTTTATAAGATTGCAAAGGGTATGTTGTTGTTGTTTCTTTTTTATAAGATTATTCTACATTTATTTCATCTAATTCTATTCGAGGATAAATGAAACTCTTAATCTTAGACATTTGCATTCCATGTTGTAAATATCTGCAGTTTGAAGAAATGATCACAGGATGCAGATTGAAGAGCTCAAAGAAGCCAAGCAACAGAAAACAGTCACCCAGTTGTGCTTATTCTATTTGTGAATACTGGCTTGCTGCTGCAATTATGGAGCCCAGTGATAAATTCAGCTGGTATAGCTAGAATTTTTCTAATCAAAAGTATTTTCTAAATCATAGGAATTTTACACAAGATTATTATGCTTGGAAAACTGTCACATTTTTCCTATATGAGCAATTTCAGCACTACTAGAGTTGATCATGTACTTTGAACCTCTTTAGTCCATGGATGTCCAAACAACTTTCAAACTATGATAGATGACAATGCTGAAGCTCAATTGGTCCACTGTTATACACTGCATCACGCCAAAAAGAAAGAAAGGAAACGGGTAGCACTTACAAATTTTGCTTTAATATTTCATGCTTAGTGCTATATCCATGCTTCAAGTTTCAGTTGTGCATTAGACACATCAAAGCCCATCCTTGAGGGTTCAATCCTCATTGATTCTATCCATTCAAACTACAAACTCCAGTTTATAGTAAAGAATAAACTTTAATCCAATGTACCCTAAACAAAACATGTTGCTTTCTAAATTAGTTCCTACTTCCTTCCCGTAAAGATATGACACCCACTCTAACACCTCCTTCACTCTCAAGCACGCACCATTGGAGGTGGATCGAGAGCCCAAACGGGAATGCCACGTGAAGAAAAGATATAGCACTTGGACTTAACTCAGCCCAAAAGGAAAAGAGCATTTTCCTCCTTTTGCCACGAAACCAAAAACATGAACAAAAAAGTACTACTAGGACTTTGACCTTAAAGTTCTAAAGCAGAGGCATAAAACTTTGTAAGAGGAAATAAAACAAACACATAGAAACCATCAAGTATATTAGTTACTAAAAACTATCAACACCAACCTCTTCCCGGTATATAGATGATCCCATTCCCGATATCCAATTTGGAATCCACCCCTGGATTATACCTTCGGATTATATCTTCACTCACATTGGCCGCTGAAGCCACGGACGTCAAGTTATCCTCCGGCCGCACAGGGTACGTCACAAACAGCCCATAATCTTTGGAAACATCGCTATTCCCACAGGAGCAATTCACTACCACGCTTAAAGTCACATCAGCCGGGATGTTATTCTCAGGGTATCTGTTAAACTTCATCATCCACTCCGCAGTCGTCAAATCGGAGTAGTTCGTCGCGACCAAACCATAAGTATCGCCGGGTTTAACCTTGTACGGAAAAGCGTGGCCCAATACTATCCCGTCCAAGCAATCACAACGGAAGGGTATGTTAATTCTTTTCCCGGCTATGACATTATCCTGATTACGGATGCTGTCGCTGTTGCTGTATGCCATGATTTCTCGTATACTGGTGGAGAACATCTGTGAGATTAAAGTGAGATCTGAACCCCGCCAAACATAGAATGAAGCTAGAGCTAAATCGCACCCTTTCTTGCATTGGGACTCAACTGGTAATGGAACTGAAGATAAGTAAACCAGTATAAGGAAAACCTCTAAGCTCAACAAACTTCTTGGCCTGGATTCAAACATGTTTCATGAAGAAACCATGAAAATTTCAGAAATGGGTATGTGGGAAATTGATACAAGAACGTATTCTGGGAAAATTTTAGCTGGGTTTTGGAGGAAGCGTTGACTTGGTTTTGATAAAGTTAGATTAAAATTACTAAAATAATGAATGATTGATTGAATTGGTATATGTTGTTAACAATTCAGAGACTGTATTATTTTCAATTTTGATTTTAATATTTGTGGAAAACAATGAAATAATTCTGTCGTCAGCGCAGCTGTCAAGGAGTTAATGAAAGCCGTGTTCTTACAGCTTTTGAAATTTTCTTCTGGTTTTCGGGAGACAAGTCTTGCATGGCGGCATTAGGCGGCGTTTAATGTTGGCAATTTCTCAACCGTTCGATATATAGAAATTTCAACCGAACCCATGAGGATTCCTGTTTGACCAAAGTCAAATTTTACTACTCACAGACCATTTAATTTGGCAAAAGTTTTAAAAAGGAAATGAACTTTCTAATTTATGATTTATTGCATGGTTGATCGAGCTTTTAAAAAATTAAATGTGTTATTTTTTTAAAAAAAAGGTATTTAATTAAATTTTTGAGAAAAAATAAATATTTTTATAAAATAATAGAATTTATTTTTCATAAGTTTAAAAAATATAAAAAAATTTTAAAAGCACTGTTGAGAAAAATATATTTAGAAGTATTTTTTAAAAGTTTGATCAAATATTTATTATTGCCCAAAATATTTTTTAAATTTATTGATTAAAGATAAATTGATTTTCACCAAAAATATTTTTTGATAAGTAATTTTAAAAAAAAATACTTCTCAAAATAAATTGATTTCAGAAGGTTGAACAAACTATTAAAACACCCTTTGATAATTTATAATTAAAAAAATTAAAATAAATTATAAAAAAATATGACACATAAATTGTGATAAAAGAAATAGCATTTATAATTTTTATTATTATCTGATACTTTATTTGAGCTACATATATATTTTTTATTTAAATAATTTAACTGCGTGATTTTTTTATATTGAAGATCATATTAGAAATCACGATCTTTATTAATTTCATAGTCAATTTTAGTCTTAAGTAAGCTAAAGACATTCGAAACAGAGGAGAAAACATAATATATTTTAAGTTGTTTCAATTAATCGAGTATCTTATTATTCACTCTCTTTAGTTAAATCTACAGTATTTTTTTCATTCAATTTATGTGAAGTGTTTGACTAAACACATAGATTAATAGAAAGAGAAAAAAATTGAGTTGAAATTATCTCATAAAGGGTAAAATGAAAAGTTTAAAATTAATTTGTTATTAAATATTTAAAGTGTGAAACCTTGTAGCAAAATATCATTCACATTTTTATCCTTTTAAAAATAGAGTTCACACTTGACACAATAGTTATTTAATTATTTTTCTAATATTTAGGATTTTAAAATTAACTAAATTTTATGTATTAAGTTCTTCCTTATTTAAATATATAGAAAATATTAATATTTATATATACATATAATGCATGTATTTAAGTGCTCATGTAAAAGTAAATATTTTTTTTTACCTTTAATTCAAATGCTATTTCTATGACCTTTTTGTTCATTGAAACAAGTATTAGAACAAATTGAAGAAAGAACTATTAGATTGGATCAAACTCTTAAACATCATTTATCAATTTGAAATTCATAATTTTCTTTCTAAATTATTATATTGTTGTACAAACACATTTTTTAAATATTATTTATGCTATTTTTATAAATTTATTCTTATTAATACGAGGGACACGCGCGAAGCGCATACACTTAAACTAGTATTTATTAAAAGTGTGAAGACCCTTAGAAATGTTGATTAAACTTTTTGCCTTTCATTAAAAGACATTGCAATAGACAAAATTGTCATTTACTATTTTAACAGAATTATTATTTAAAATTATTATTTTTAATTATTTCCATCATCATATTAAATTTTATATTAATGACATAACTCTATTTGTGGTGTAAATTTAAGAGCAAATAAAAAATTTTCATCAAATTTTCTTTTTGATAGTCACGAATTTTCTTCCTTATTTTATTATATTACATTTTCTTCTCATGACATAATTCTACTTATAGTGTAAATCTTAAAATAAATAAATAAAAACACACATATACTTGCATGCTCGAAAGTTTGTTTCCTTTTTATTTGGGAATTTTATTTTATTTTTTTCTTTTTGATGCTATGACATTTTTATAAGTTTTTTTTTTCCTTTTCATAGTCATAATTTTTTTTCCTTTTTGAAGAATCTTTTCCCCCTTTTATTAGTAATATCCTAATATTCTTATACTTTTAAATTATTTTTGATTATAAATTCTACCACTTCTATAAAATGATTTATAATTGGATAATTTAAATCATCAGCTCTTCTACATCAACATCTCTGATTCAATCTCCAATTTTGTATATTCTCGTGTTAATCTATCTTCTTCTTTTTTCATGTTATGATTTTTTTCTTATGTTGTGGATTTGAAAAACACAATAGCAATTATTAGGCAGCTCAAGTTGTTTGTATTCAAAAATAATTTAACATAGATTATCTCCTTTAGTTGAGTCTAATATTGATATTATGTTAATCGATATTTTTCATCTACTCATACATTCACAAGCTTTAATCTATTTATGTAAAGTAATCGCTTCATCTCATAAAATAATTTTTTTTATAAAATTATAAATTATTATAATTATAACTGTTGTGCACAATCTTTTTTAGATAATATTGCAATGGAATATGAAAAGAATTTCTTGAATAAAATTGTGCCAATTAATAAAGGCGATATGATTCTCATTGTATAATAAAAATCTTAGTAATTGAAGTTGGATTAGTAAAAGAGTATAAAAAAGGGAACAAAGGAAGACACACACATGACTATAACATTAGTTGACGAAGAGGTAATAATCCCTTTTCGTATTATATTCTATATTTATATTTTATATTTTTACATATGTATGTTTGAGTTCCTACCAATTTTTATTTTATATATATATATATATATATATATTAACCATTAAAATTTAATTTTCTGCAGAGTACAAAAGTTCATGTTATACTTTTCAATAATTATATATTGAAAAGTAAAAAAAATATTTACAATAAGACAAGATCTGTTACATCATGAACAGACACATTAATAGTGTTAATGCTAATTTTGCATCAGTAAACAAGGAAATTGATTTCAAGAATGCAACACTCACTTTTCTACTGTTACTTTTTCAAATAATTTTCTTTTATGTCACACCCCACCGTGGGGGGTATGACGGGCACCTGGTGCCTGCTAGACCCTGGCTCTATTTCAAGAAACGAACCGGCTATATAGCGGCTGTAAATACAGCCCCCGACCGATTAGGCTTATAGCTACCTGCAATGTACAACAACTAACCAGAACGATGACACTATAATCTGAAGCAACTGTTATTCACATTTGTGACCGACAAGGTCACTAACTATAACCAGAAGAAGGCCCCACGCGGCCAACATGAACAACTAAATACATATATACATGCACGGCCCCACACGTCCGGCTCCACCATCACAGGGAAACATCAGACTGCAAGCCTCTAGGAAGTAATAATAAAATAGTCGGCACAGGGCCCCGACCTACCCAAACTGTAATAAAAAAGGAAATAGGAACAACCTCCGACTGTCTAGCTCCGTAGGATAGGAGCTGATAACTCTGCTGACTGGATCACAAGGGATCGACTCCTCATCTATGTGTACCTGCAGGCAAGCAATGCAGCGCCCCCACGGGCGTCAGTACCACTGGTACTGAGTATGCAAAGCAAACTGAATACAACTGAATACAAATAACATAACTAGCAATTCTGAATAGCAGGAGATAACTGAATCTGTAAGAACTGATTTGAACTGAATCAGACTTTCTGTGTTGTGATAGAGCAGGAGCGTACCTGTAGACGCGACGGCCTGCTATCTATTAACTAATATATAGCACATAAATACATACATACATATATATATATATATATATATATATATATATATATATATATATATATATATCAAGCAAGAGCCAATACCAACCCCCATAAGCCGGATGGCGCCAAGCAAGCAAACAATCTATATACCCCTACCCGGGTCAAAACCAGCCAAAAATGAGTCACTCCACTCATCTGCTAACTACGAGCACCTCTGCCGGCCCCCTGGGTCTCCAGCTCGGGCTATGGCCTCTGATATAAATAACTGTGTCTGAGTCCGG
The DNA here is from genome assembly GCA_035772735.1 of Datura wrightii. NCBI lineage: Eukaryota > Viridiplantae > Streptophyta > Magnoliopsida > Solanales > Solanaceae > Datura > Datura wrightii. Next base: position 19,261,316 of record JASDFA010000016.1, on the reverse strand, counting down.
AGGACTTCTATACTGTATCTGTAACTGTAACTGTATCTGAATCTGTTCCCTGGGCGCTTGCGCACAACAGGGCTATCTGTACTGTAATGCTGATCAGCCTGATATGGGGAAAGCTTCATCCCATCTTCGTCCAAACTGGGGACGGCATGCCACTCCTTGGAGTGACGTAAACCCACCTGCTCAGTGGGCGACATAGTTACCAACCCAGGGGCGGCGAGGATGCTCAAAAGGGTGCCCTCACAACACAACCAAGTCTCAACAAATAATAAGCACACACACACATACACACACACACACACACATATATATATAGATAGAGAGAGAGCAAGCATGTTTAAACTGAAAAATACTATCTGAATTCTGATTTCTTATTCTGATCTCTTTCTGTATTATACTGATTCTCATACTGCTTTATACTGAATCTGTGATCTTTATCTAACTGCATGGCTAATCTGTAGCCAAGATACTATCTGACTGTTTGATTTTACTTTACTAACTCTTATTCTGAATATCTGTCATATTATTCAAGAAACATGCTTGCTAATCACATACTGGGCTATACTGAGTTTGGAATGCTAACTTGCCATTTTGGCGCATGCTTTACTAACTTTCGGACTGAATACGATATAACAACGCAAACTAGATTTACTGAACTTGCACAATACTCAACATTCAACTCCGGGAATTCTACTACGGAGTTTATTGTGCTATACAAGGCTAAGACTACTAACTTGCCGAAGAAACTGGCTTTACATACCTTAACCTCGGTTTATCCGACTACGGACGAAGCTCGGTCAGTACTCCAGCTATTTCTCCCAACTGCATTTACATATATGTCAATTAGAACTATATACATTAATATCCGGGAGAAATTATCACTTTTGATATATATTTATCCCAAACTTCGACTTATCGGAAAACGATCGAAAACTCGTTATTTCTCGATAGTCCAGAAGGGATAAATGCTCACTGCAAGGCTAGGAACACATTGGTACTAATTTAAAGCAATTCTATTTACTTTACCTCGATAGCACGACGTTTCGATCCGGCCAAATTTCACGAAACCAACTCCATAGGATTGCTCTCTGTAGCTTTATACCTCGGTATCTAAGCCCAAACGGAGTTTAGACCGCGTTTCGTAGCTTAATCGGCAAGAAATATGAGTAAATAATCGTGGGTTTTGCCTTAACTTGGCTATACCCTCTGTTTTTCTGGTTTTTATTGATGTATATGGAAAAAACCGACTCCCCCCTTTTTTTTGGGGGGGTGGGGGGGGGGGGGCTTGCCTTCTAAATCCCTTAACCAACATGCCATTAGGCTATTTATTCATTTAAAATTTATGGGGTGTAACATTTTATTTGAAGATGCAATACAATCTTCAAAGATTTTACAATAGATAAAATTGTCATTTACTATTTTTCTCAATTAGTTGTAACTTAATTATTATAGATTTTTACTAATTTGTAAAAAGTAAAACTGCTAATATTTGCCAAACTGGATAAAGCTATTATTCTAATCATTTTAAAATTGACTAAAATTTTACTTCTTAAATCTTTCCTAATTTGAAATATATTAAAATTCCTAACATATAAGATTTTCAATTACAATTCTGTTAACTTATATATCAATCCATTATTTATTAAACTAACTAATTATACATCACAATATTTTAATATGAAAAAAATAAATTAAAGAGTATAATTTTATTATATATTGATACGTGAATTCTTCCTCCTTTATCTTCTTCTTCTTCTTCTAAAAAAATTGTCATAATCAATTTTTTTTAGAAATATAACATACTTTAAATTGTTTCAATTAATTGAATATTAATTGAGCTGAAATCATCTCACAAAAGATAAAGTAAAAATTTTAAAATTAATTTGTTATTAAATATTTAAAGTACGAAATCTTATAGCAAAATCATTCACCTTTTTACCTTCTTAAAAATAGAGTTCACACTTGACAAAATAGTTATTTAATTATTTTTTTAATATTTAAAATTTTAAAATTAGCTAAATTTTATGTATTAAATTCTTTCTTATTTGAAATATATAGAAAATATTAATATTTATATATACATATAATGCATGCATTTAAGTGCTCATTTAAAAGTGAATATTTATTTTACCTTTCAATCAAAAGTTATTTATATGACGTTTTTGTTCATTGAAATAAATATTAGAACAAACTGAAGAAAGAACTACTAGAATGGATCAAACTCGTAAACGTAATTATTTATCAATTTGAAATTCATAATTTTCTTTCTAAATTCTTATATTGTTACACAAACACATCTTTTAAATACTATGTATGCTATTTTTATAAATTTATTCTTATTTATACGAGGGACACGCGCGACGCGCGTATATTTAGACTAGTTATATTAAAAGTGTGAAGGCTTTTAGAAATATCGATTGAACTTTTTGCCCTGCATTAAAAGACTTTGCAATAGACAAAATTGTCATTTATAATATTTACACAATTATTATTTTTTATTATTCCATCACCTTCTATTTATGGCATAACTCTATTTATAATGTAAACCTTAAAAAAAAAATTCACGAAATTTTTTTTCTTTAGTCAAGAATTTTTTTCTACCTTATTTTATTGTATTAGATTTTCTACTTATGGTATAACTCTATTTATAGTATAAATCTTTAAAAAAATAATTAAAAAATAAAAATTTCTTCCACGAAAATTTTTTTGTTTAAAAATATTTTTGTTGCTTTTTTTAATGGCACAAAATTCTAATTGAATTTTTTTCTTTTTTGATATTCTTTTTTCTTTTTCACAATAAGAGAAATATTTTTTTCCCTTTTTGATAGTAATGTCCTAATTTATAAATCCTTCTACTTCTATAAAAAGATTTATAATTACATAATTTAATTCATCAACTCTTCTACATTATCACTTTTGATTCAGCCTTCAACCTTGTATATTTTCGTATTAATCTATCTTTTTTTTTCATGTTGTAATTTTTTTTATATTGTGGATTTGAAAAAGACAATAATAATTGTTTTGCCAAAACTTAGATTGTCTCTTTTTGTTGAGTCTAATATTGATATTATGCTGTATCCTTTAATTGAGTCTTGTATTGATATTATGTGATTTAAAGTTTATGTTTTGTAACTGACATTCTTCATCTACTCATTCTCAAGTTTTATCTGTTCAAGTAAAGTAATCTCTTCATGATATCATATTCTATATTTATATTTTGATATTTTTACATATAAGTTTGAGTTCTTATTTATTTTTATTATATTTTATATTATATATATATATATATATATATATATAAAATATTTTTTTTAACTATTAAAGTTTAATTTTTTGTAGGTCACAAAAGTTCGTACTATACTTTTCAATAATTATATTGAAAAGTAAAAAGAATATTTACAACAAGATAAGATCAGTTATATCATAAACGAACGCATTAATAGTGTTAAACCTAATTTTATATCAGTAAACAAGGAGATTGAGTCACTTTTCTACTGGTACTTTTTTAAACAAAATTCATTTGAAAATACAATCTTCCGTTGAAACAATCTTTGCTAATTTCTTTAGATTTCATCAATTAATCTAACATTCAATATATACATAATATTTTACTCCTATTTGCTTAAAAAATATTCTTTTTAGATATACTTGACATCTTTGTGAGTTCTAAGATCTTCAAGAGTGAAGACCTTTAGTAATATTGATTGAACGTTTGCTCTTCATTAAAAGACATTGCTATAGATAAAATTATCATTTACTATTTTTCTTAAATAATTATCATTAAATTATTATCCTAATGTTTAGGAGTTTGAAATTAACCAAAGTTGTAGGTAATAAATCTTTACTTATTTGAAGAAGGTAACAACTCCCGATATTTAGTATTTTAAATTTGACTAAAATTTTATTTTGAAATCTGATTTCCTTATTTAAACTAAATTAAAAGTCCTAATATTTAAAACTTTAAAATTAATTATAATTTTGTTAACTTATATTAATCCTTTATTTATTAAACTAATTAATTATCCATCACAATTTCTCAACTCACGCTAAGAAAAAATAAATTAAAAAGCGTAATTTTATTATGCATTAATACGTTGAATTTCTTCTTTTTATTTTTAATTTTTTTAAAATTGTACAGTTGAAAAAAAGAAAAACATATATAGAAATACAACATACTTTAAGTTGTTTCAATCAATAAAGTGCTCTTGTAATTCATGCTTTTTAGTTAAATCTACACTATTTTTTCGTTTTAATTTATGGGAAGGTGTTTGATTAGACACATAGATTAAGACCAAGAGAAAAAATTAAGTTGAAATCATCTCATAAAGTGTAAAATTAAAAAGTTAAAATTATATTATAACTAAATGTTTAAAGCGCGAAGCCTCATAGCAAACTATCATTCACTTTTTTATCCTTTTAAAAAAGAGTTCTGTTTCCACTATTTTTGATGAGTTTCTTAATTTGGATGACCAATTACAAAAAAATAAATGCGTTTGTGATATGATATCAATTGTTAGTGTCAAAGCAAGTTATGAGTTGTGATATAATAACGTATGATAAGATTTTGCAAGTGCTAATTGTTTAAATAAATAACTCATATCATATGTTCTATTATACTAAACTTTGTATTACAATACGTCTTCGTAATGTTAATATTTACATTACATGTTAATATGTTAATAGTGTAGTAATATAATTTTTTTTGTAATTATTAACATGAGATATACACATAATGCATGCATTTAAGTGCTCATGAAAAAATGAAGGATATTTCGTTTTTCAATCAAACGCTATTTCTATGACGTTTTATTTATTGAAACGAGTATTAGAACAAACTGAGGAAAGAATTACTTGATTAAATTAAACTCTTAAATATAATAATATATTAACATTAAATTTATAATTTTCTTTCTAAATTCTTATATTGTTATACAAATACATCTTTTAAATATTATTTATGCTATTTTAAAAATTTTATTCTTATTAATATGAGGGACACGCGCGAAATGCGTATACTAAAACTAGTATATTCTAATTATGGTGGATGTCTATTTCTTAGAAGGAAAGTTAGGGTTAGTAACTTCGGTACCAAGTTAATTTTTTCTATAAATAAATAAATTTTCATTTATTGTAATTCATCTCTTTAATCCCTCAAAAGAAATAAGAATTATTCTCTCTTCTCTTTCTCTATAATATTCTTCCAGTATTATTATTTTATAACACGTTATCAATATAATTTTCTCCATCGTACCTTCAAGTGAAGCACTTACGGTAATATTTAATCCAAACAGTCTAGGTAACATGTTCCAAGTATTGTTCTTTTTTTTTTTTTTTTTTTTTGGTTTCGATCGATAGATGCTATTGACTTTAATAATAATTAAATTTTAAAAATTGATTATACAAACATTTTCGAAGGAGTTTAGTTGTCAAGCTATCAGTAATCATAATAATTTGAAAATTTTCTTTTAATATTGCTGGCTCTCTTTTTCTCTTTAGAAAGCAGAAAGTCTATTGTTTCAAGATTATTATAAGATGAAAAATTGTGGATTCAGGTGGCGAATATTGCAGCATAATTGACCTTTAACCAGAAGGTGGTAGATTTTATGGTGATTTATAATTCTTAAATTAATAATTGTTTTGAAGTTTGTATATTTTGAAAGATATGTTAGAAATAAAAATTTTCTTTATTATATGTGCTTCGATATGCTTCTAGAGTAGCAATATATTAAAAGAGATTTTAAGTTATTACAATATGATATGCTTAAGTCACGTTCAAATGATTATTTTCCATTTCTAAAGAATGAGAATTTTTTTATAAATGTTACAACTACAGATCCATTCTCTGAAATGTGCGATAATATTTTTAAAAAATTATAAACAGTAACACACTCTTTGTTGTGAAGATATCAGGACTCACTTCTAGAAGAGGCAAAATAATTGAGAAGAAATTCTAAATATACTATGTCTTATTTCTAAAGTGATAAATTTGCAATTTACTCCTGAAGTAGTAAAATTTTCAATCTACCGAACCCCTACTTTTGTCAGCATGATAGCAAGCACGGACTGGCAGCAAGAAGTCAATTGAATGATCAACCACTTCCAGCACAATAAATACTAAGCAATTTACTCCTAAAGTAGCAAGACTTTGCAAAAGTAAATCTTGCAATTTACTCCTTAAGTAGTAAAACTTGCAATCTACTCTCAAAGTAGTAAAAATTTGAAATAATGAAGTTTAGAACATAATTTTTACCGTTTATTTAATGACACTAGCAATGTCTACATTTTCTTTCATGATACAGAAGTATTTAAGCAATATTTGATAAAATAAATTAGTGATCGAGGTCTCCAAGAGAGTTTAATTATTTATCTACAAGTCATGACACCGGTAGTATCTAGACAATATCTTATTGTGAAAAATAAATTAAAGTCTCTCGGAGAGCTTATATATGATAATGCAATTCATACTAGATCGTATTATATGAAGTTGTTACGATCAAAACACGAATTGCAGTAAACCTGAAGTTTACCAGCAATAAAAATGATTATCATATTGAGACTATAAATGATTGAAAGATTAAATATCTTCAAATTACAATGGATAAAAAAATATGTATATGAAAAGCTACCCAATTTGTACTACAAATATATGCATGATAAAATTACATGTTGCAGTAAATCAGAAGTTTACTGATGTGAAATTTATGACATAGCAAATATAAAAATTTACTAAACTAAATAACACATATCATGATAAACCTGAAGTTTACTAGTACAAATAATTTTATCATTTGACATTATTTTTTTTCGTCATCATGATATTATGTGTTACTTGAGTATTCAAAATATATTGAAGAACTAAAATATTCTTTAAGAAATTTTTTGTGTTGCTTTTTCTCATGATAAGTTGATTGTACCAGCTAATATTGGGATTGAATCCCTAAAATTCTGAAAGTATAAAAGGTGAATATGAGCCCATTCACCTGTCGTGTGATGTCTTAAGTAGATGCATCCATAAGATGGTCACATGTGTGTTTATTGTCAACCTTCAGTTTGACATTCACAAAATTGCTTGCTAGATATTGATCGCCTTAAAATCATAATTTTCAAATTGTGAAATCAAGACAATTCCTCTTAATAATGCTGGTTTATATCCGAGTTGGTTTGACATTGAATGCCTCCGATAAATAGTTAAACCATTGCTTATGAGACCAAAGCTTAGTGGGTTGGTCTATGATATGATATGTTACATACAATGTTATTTATATGTTGACCAATAAATTATGATTAATCCTCCTTCTATTCAATTGGTTCAGGGTCAGGAACCAAATGTTTTTCATCTAATAATTATTTTTGATGTACAGTATATGATTAATGAATCTACCACGATACACACAGAAGAATTCCCCAAAGAAGATCGGGGATGCATTTTAGTTCTTCTAACATGAGGGGGAAAGAATAAACAGCTAAGAAATATATTGTGAATTATCATTAGTATGATCCTCATTCAAAAAAAATAATAATAATATTTCAAGTCAAATGTATGAAGCATTTAAAGTTCGAAAATTAATTTCATATTATAGCTACAAAAGCTCCTATTAAATTAATGTCCCTGAAGGACAGAGTTTACAGTATACATGAAGCATTGCAGATCAATCGATTTCTATTACAATAATCTTGAAAAAAGAATGGAGCAAATGAACATAACAAGGAGGCAATATGCTCTTAAAGAGCCTACGACATAACACTTCATGAGACCTCTTAAAAGGCTTAGGTACCTAAGAAAAATATTGAAAGTGATGAGATTTCAATGAGTTATATCCAATTGCAAAATATAAATGATATACCATCGACGATATCTTTGATATAATATAGTGCGCAATATTATAAAAGATTGTGTGAATCTGAATTCTACGTCTATTAAAGCATGCTAATGTAGAAATAATTATCAAGTGAAACGATGCATCTTGATAAGCGTAAAGCTTATTGGACCTATAGTCCATACACTAGAAGATTTTCACGCATTTAAATACTAATGAATGTTATCACTTGACAAAATTTATATGAAAATTCTGAAGGATTCAAAATGCCTGAAGCATTTACAAGTTTCTGTAAACTTGTTCATAATTCTTATATGAGAAAAATCAAATAAGATGATAACATCGGAGTTTGTTATATTTGTTGTTTATATTAATAATATAAACTTTATAGGAACTCCGCAGAACTTCAAAAGACAATTGATTATTTAAAGAAGAAATTTGAGGTGGAAGATCTTGGAAAGATAAAATTATGTCTTAGTTTGCAAAATGAAGATTTGACAAACGATATCTTTGTCTATTAATCTACCTATGCAGAAACTGTATCGAAATAATTTTGTATGGATGGAGCACATCCATTAAGTACTTCGTTGGTTGTTTGATCACTTGATGTGAATAAGGATCCATTCCAACCTCAAGAAAAGAACAAGAAAAATCTTGGTCCTGAAGTACCATATTGTAGTGCAATTGGTGCATTAATGTATCTTGCTAACACTACAAGACCTAATATAACCTTCTCAATTAATTTGCTAGCAAGATATAGTTCTGCTCCTACTAGGAGGTATTGAAATGGGATCAAACACATAATGCAGTATCTAAAAAAGACTATCGATATAGGCTTATTTTATTTTAACAATTGTAGTCCCGATCTAGTTAGTTATGCTGATGCAGGGTATTCATCTGACCCACATAAAACTCGATCTCAAACTGGCTATGTGATCATATGTGGAGGTACTACCATATCTTGGATATATATAAAGCAGCCTCTCATGGCCACTTCATCAAATCATACTAAGATAATAGCTATTCATGAAGCAAAACGAGAATATGTATGGTTAAGATCCATGATACATCTCATTAGAGAGAACTGTGATTTGAAATATGACAAAGTACCCATAATTTTATATAAAGATAATGCAGCATGCATAATACAACTAAAGAGAGGATTCATAAAAGGAGATAAAAAAAGCATATTTCGCCAAAGCTTTTCAACACACATGAGCTCCAAAAGAATGGTGATATCAACGTGCAACAGATTTGTTCAAGTGACAATGTGGCTGATTTATTCACCAAATCTCTACCAACTGCAACTTTCAAGAAGATGGTGCACAATATCGGGATGCAAAGATAAAGATGTTCTCATTAGGGGAAGTTAATACATGTTGTATTCTTTTTTTTTACGAGGTTTTGTCCCATTGAATTTTCTTGTAAGATTCTTAATGAGACAGCCAAAATGCGTAGTATTAGATATATGTACTTTTTTTCCTTAATTAGAACTTTTTCCCACTGAATTTTTTCTAGTAAGGTTTTAATTAGGCACATTATCTATCAAATAGACATCCAAGAGGGAGTGTTATAAATATATTCTAATTATGGTGAATGTCTATTCCTTAGAAGGAAAGTTAGGGTTAGTAACTTTGCGACCAAGTTAATTTTTTGCTATAAATAAAAAGGTTTTCATTCATTATAATTCATCTCTTTAATCTCTCAAGAGAAATAAGAATTATTCTGTCTTCCTTTTCTCTACAATATTCTTCCTATTTTATTATTTTATAATAGTAAATTCTTTTAGTTGGATGTTCTCTCCCTTATCATAAGAGAAGAAGCTCGTAAAATTGAGATAACTTATTACCAAAAGATAAAAAAAGATTAACTTAATAACAAATTAAGATCACTTAATAAAAAAATACAAATGAACAATAATGATCGATATTTGATTAATCCAATTAGGTTCTTTCCTATAAAAAATGATTTAGAATGGATTCTTCACAGACATATTGTATGTCATAGACCCATACTTAACTACCGCAAGAAATACTGGCTTTGTCCATTTTTACATCTTTACTATATTAAAAATTATTATAACAATAATTCTGTTATAAATATATTTGTATTATAGTGAATGTCTATAAAGATACTTGTATTGTACTGGATACATGTGTTTATATCATTGTGAAAGTCTATCTTTTGGAGAAAAGTTAGGAGAAATTATCCCTATAAATAGAGGGGTTCTCTTTCATTGTATTTCATCCCATCAAGAGAAATAAAAACTTCTCTCCTTCTCTCTTTCTCTATAATATTCTTGTTCTTTCTTTATTATTTCATAACACGTTATCAGCACGAGTCTCTGCCTTGAACACTCACTTTGAAAGATCTGAGGTAAGAAAAATTAAAATTTCTTTTTCGAAACACAGGAGTGATATTCCTTTGGTGATATTGTTGCTCTACGACTCTACTGTCTCATAATTTGAAGGCCAAGGTATTATTTTTCTTTTTCTTTTAATATGGCTAACCTTACGAAACTTGATTTCGTTGCCCTTCAATGTTCGGGCAAGAACTACCTTTCATGGGTGTTGGATGCTGAAATCCATATGGATGCAATGGGTCTTGGAGACACCATTAGAAGTGAAATCAAAGCATCAAAAATCCATATGAATGCAATGGGTCTTGGAGACACCATTAAAAGTGAAAACAAAGCATCAAATATCCATATGGATGCAATGGGTCTTGGAGACACCATTAAAAGTGAAAACAAAGCATCAAATCAAGATCGTGCTAAGGCTATAATATTCTTGCGTCATCATCTTGACGAAATTCTTAAAATTGAATATCTCACGATTAAGGATCCACTTGTTTTGTGGAATAGCCTAAAAGAAAGGTATGACCACCTGAAGATGGTTATCCACCCAAAGACACGATATGATTGGATCCATCAAGACTATAAGTCTGTTCATGAGTATAGCTCATCAACATTCAAAATTATTTCAAAGCTGAAACTATGTGGAGAAACTATTTTGATATGATTGAATATGTGATAGTATACAAAATTAATTGAGAGCTCCGGAAGAGCTAATGTATTACTACCTGAAGGAATGAAATTGTTGTAATAAGTCTCAAAAGGAAACTTATAAGTTTCAAGGACATTGAAATTTTTTTTTTGAGACTATAAATGATGGGAAGATCTAATATCTTCATGCTACTACAATTAAAGCGGGTTATAAATATTTATGTAAAGGATTACCCGCCGATTTTTTATTTATAGTACATAAATATGGGTATGATGATGAAATCACATACGAAAGTAAACTAGAAGTTTACTGAAATAAGTTGGCATAACTGGTTGATCATCCCGGTTCAAATGTGATGCAAAAATAATTGAGAATTCACGTGGCCATATGTTGAAGAAAATAAAAGATTCTTCAAGAATTCTCTTGTGTTGCTTGTTCTCGTGATAGAATGATCTTGATCAACTAAGATTGGAGTTATATTTCCTGAAATTTTGGAACTTATAAAAGGGTGAATATGAGCCCATTCACCTACCATGTGAAACGTTTGCTAATAGATGTATCTATTGTATGGTCACATGTGTTTTAATATCAACTTGCAATTGATTTTTGTAAGGTTGTTGCTCGAATTATTAAATTAAGAGCATAGTTCCAAATTATAAAATCATGTTGATAATATTGATTGATATCTATGTTGGTTTAGCAAAAATTGTATGCCTCCAATTATAGCTAAATCATTGGTTATGAGAATAAAACTCCCAAATAAAATTTGGTATGAGATATGTTTATTTAACATATAGCAACACTTGAATGCACCAAGCCAACAAGGTTCCCCTACCACAATTGGTTCAGGGTCAGGAACCAAATAATTCCATCTAAAAATTTTGATGTGCGATATATGATTCAATTGTTCCACCACAACGCACAAAGATGGGTCCCCAGATGAGTTTGGGGGGTAAATGTTAGTTTTTCTAACATTAGGGGGAGAAGTGATTAGCAACTGAAAATTGAGGGTGGGATAAATTATCTAGATCCTCGGGAAAAAAAAGTGAACTTAAAATTCAATAGATAATTCACTTGCAAAGTATTGCAAATCAATTGCCAGATATATTTGTTAACTCTATTTTATAATTCAGTTGCAAATGCTCCAATAAAAGGTCCTTGAAGGATAGGGTCTATGAGACGACTGAAGTGTGACAGACCAAATGGTTCCAAATATAGAACTTCTTGAAGAAGAAGAGGAGCAAGTGATTAAGATGGTCATAATGATGAGGCAAGTGCTTTAAGAAAGCACCACGACATAACACTTCATAAAACCTTGGCAAAGGTTCAGGTACCTGAAAATGACGAAAAATAAAGTGATCTCAATAAGTTATGTCGCATTGGAACTGATAACAAAATGATCGTCGACGATACCTTTGATATAATGTAGCGCTCAATGTTATAAATATTGACGAGGATCTTGTATTCAAATCTGTCAAAACGTATGGACAAATAAATGATTGGCCAATTAAAAATACACAATTCAAGTATAATGCCAGTGGATATAAATGGATTCTTGTGGCATAAAGATTTTTCGTAAATTTTGACATTATTATATGGAGAGGTCCTCTTGTGGTGGATGCAATTATTTTGAGGTTCCTCATAAGTCTGGCAATATATGAAAAACTTGATATGCGCATAATGAAATTATTTTCATGTCTAGAGAGACTGAAGGATATATGAAAATCCTTGAAGGATTTAAAAGAATGAGAAAATTCTTGGTCCTGAAGTACCATATCTTAGTGCAATTGGTGCACTAATGTATCTTGCTAATACTACAAGACCTGATATAGCCTTTCAGTTAATTTGTTAGCAAGGTATAGTTCTGCTCCTACTAGGAGACATTGGAATGGGATCAAATACATAATGCGGTATCTAAAAGAGACTACTGATATGAGCTTATATTATTCTAACAATTGCAGTCCCGATCTTGTTGGTTATGCTGATGCTGGGTACTTATCTGACCCACACAAAGCTCGATCTCAAACTGGCTACGTGTTCTTTTGTGGAGGTACTGCCATATCTTGGAGATCTACAAAGCAGTCTCTCATAGCTACTTTATCAAATCATGTTGAGATAATAGTTATTCATGAAGAAAACCGAGAATGTGTATGGTTGAGGTCCATGATACATCTCATTAGAGAAAAATGTGGTTTGAAATGTGACAAAGTACCCACAATTTTGTATGAAGATAATGCAGCATGCATAACACAACTAGAGGGAGGATTCATAAAAGGAGATAGAACGAAGCACATCTCGCCAAAGTTCTTCTACACACATGAGCTTCAAAAGAATGGTGATATTAACGTGCAACAGATTTGTTCAAATGATAATATGGCTAATTTAGTCACCAAATCTCTACCAACTGCAACTTTCAAGAAGATGGTGCACAAGATCGGGATGCAAAGATTCAAGGATGTTCTAATTAGGGGGAGTTAATACGGCGCTGTACTCTTTTTCTCTTACGAGGTTTTGTCCCACTGGATTTTCCTTATAAAGTTTTTAATGAGGCAGCCAAAATGCGTATTATTAGATATGTGTACTCTTTTTCCTTCACTAGATTTTTTTTCCCACTGGTTTTTTCTAGTAAGGTTTTAACGAGGCACATTATCTATCAAATAGACATTCAAGGGGGAGTGTTATAAATATATTTGTGTTATAGTGAATGTCTATAAAGGTACTTGTATTGTACCGGATACATGTGTTTATATCATTGTGAAAGTCTATCTTTTGGAGAAAAGTTAGGAGAAATTATCCCTATAAATAGAGGGGTTCTCTTTCATTGTATTTCATCCCATCAAGAGAAATAAAAACTTCTCTCCTTCTCTCTTTCTCTATAATATTCTTGTTCTTTCTTTATTATTTCATAATAAATTCAAAATTATAAGAAATTAAGTTTATTTAGGATTTGGTATTTATTCAATTTATGTCTAGTTAGAATTTATAGTCAATAATTCAAAAATCGTAGGAAACCAAGTGTTATACCCAGTAAGATTTCTGACACCTAGATGGCCTATTCGCACGGTGATTAGGCATATTTGAAAGCCATACGTGCTAGAGAAAAGCCCGGGAAAGGATCGGATAGATAACCTGTCGAACCATCGCGGAAGGAGCCGAGGCAGAGCCCCTCCGCGATGGCAACGTGTCACGGAGGTGGAGCCTCCGCGTTGGCTCCGTGACACGTTGGCCCTGTCCAGGCTCAAGTATATAAAGCCCCACTTCGGTTTTAATTCATTTAAAACTTATAAAATTTCCAGAAAACGCAGAGAAACAGAGGAGAACGAAGAAGGTAAATATATTTTCATCCGATTACGCTGCTAAACGTAGTCCAAACCCAAATTAACCTCATATACCGAGGTATTTAGCAGCAGAGAGCATTCCTACGGATTTAGTTTCGCGAAATACGGCCGACGAATCGTCGAGCTACCGGACTAAGGTAAGTGGAATTTCTCTAAACTAGTGTCTATGTGTTCCTAGCTGTGAAGTGAATACTTCTCCCTTCTAGACTTCTGAAAAATAGCGAGTTTTCGACCGTCTTTCGATAAGCCTAAGTTTAGGCTATAATTATATCGAAAGTGATGTCGTCTTTCAGAATAAAGTTATATTTAGTACTGATTGATATATATATGAATGCAGTTGGGAGGAATAGTTGAAATACTGACCAAGCTACGCCGGTTAGTCGGGAAATCAGAAGTGAAGGTATGTAAAGCTAGTTTCCTCGGCAAGTTAGTAGTCTCGGTATAGTAAAGTAGTTTAAAGGCCAGTAGAATGTTCAGAAGTCGTGTGTTGTGTTTATTACGAATGTTGGTTCGATATTGGAAGCATTATGTTATGAATAGCGTGAAACTTGCTAGCACGATATAAATTCTAATACGAGTGTTAGGAACTATACTACATGCCCAGTATGTGATTTAGTAAAGAATGTTAGGATATTATCGTACTCAGTCGAAACCTAGTAAAGCGATGTAAGTACCTGTAAGGTATCTCAGAAATAGAATGATAGGTTAAAATGAAGTTTAGAAAGCATGTTAGAAATAGTAAATCATGTTATTATAGAAACTCTGTTATACAACATGGCTTCCAGCAGAAAAACTATATCTTGTTCAACATGAGACTCAGTACAGTATGATAGAAAATTATATTTATATATATATACTATTATCAGTCTCAGCATGTATTAAATACATATATATCACTATCACTAGTTTAGCACACAGCATGTACAGATACATTATTGTTATTAGCCTCAGTAAGTGGTATATGCAGATAGTATTACTAGTCGAGACCACTGTATTGTCTTGGGGTTGGATTACCTAGAATCCATGACCGCCCCAGGGTTAATAGCTGTATCGACTCGTCCGCCAGAGGACGAGGATACGTCGCTCTACGGAGTGGCATACCGTCCTACAGGGGACGAAGATGGGATGCCAGTTTTCCCCATATTGTGCCTTGGTCAGCCCTTATACACCCCCGTCGAGCGGATACGCCCGGGGTGTTGATTCAGGAGTCCTCCGGACTCAGGTACAGTTATAGTCAGGGGCTCAGCGAGCCCAAGTACATACCCAGGGGACCGGCAGGATGCTTATAGTTATTATAGGAGATGGGATGACCTGGGTAGGGGTATAGATTGCGTGTTGGTTGTACCCCCCGGCTTATGGGGGCCGGGTTAGGTTTGTGTGTGCTATGTTGTGTTATGTTATGTATGCCATGTTACACTAGATACGAGTAGATCGACAGTAGAACGATACATCTCCAGGTATGACTCCTACTCCTTCTAGTATAGTTAAGAGTAGGCATAGCTTTACATTTCCAGTCAGTTAGTCTATTCCTTCCTATTTCAGTTCCATCAGTTGTGTTGTTGTTTTTAGATATTTCTTTCAGTTATTGTTTTACATACTCAGTACCAGTGGTACTGACGCCCCTTGGGGCGCTGCATTACTTGCCTGCAGGTACTCATAGACGAGGGGCCGATACCTCGTGATTCCAGCCAGCTCACAAGGTCATCAGCTCCAGTCATCCGAAGCTAGATAGCTAGAGGTTTATCCCTTTTCTTTTATTGTACAGCATGGGTAGGCCGGGGCCCTGTCCCGACCATCTTATCAGTATTCTTAGAGGCTTGCAGTCTGTATATATTTTCCTGTGGTCAGATGAGCCGGTCGTGTGAGGTCGTGCAGTTGTATAGCTGTTAGTACTTCTGTTTCTTTCATGTTGGCCGTGTGGGGCCATAGCTTGACAGTAGTGGTGACCTTGCCGGTCACGTAGCTTTCCAATATTTCATTGTTGAGACAGACAGCATGGTGACCTTGTCGGCCCGCATAGGCTCCCCTATATTGATATGTTTCTGGTTAGCTGTTAGTACAGGTACAGGTGGCTATAGGCCTAGTCGGCCGGAGGCTGTATTTACAATCGTTATATAGCCCGTTGTTTCCCTGAATCTGAGTTAGAGCCAGCCAGACACCAGATGTGCTCAGGCTCAGTAGTCTAGCAGTTCAGGTCCTAGTAGGGCACCAGGTGCCAGTCATACCTCCCAAAGCGGGGTATGACACCAAGTTTGTTTAGAATTTGATATTTATTCAATTCATATCTAGTTAGAATTTATACTTAAATTCATTTTGGAACAAAATTTTCATATTTTGAGTCAAAATAAATTTCATACCATTATAAATAGTGTCGCTGCCAGCTATTTTCATATTATTCAATTTATACTCCAACACCCTCTCCACTAAACATATTATTCCTTTTTTCATGGCTAATGGATATGTACCTGTTAGATATGAAGAGCAGTATATACTGAGTTCAAGAGGGATGAAATTGTTCATATGTAGTTGGGTCCCAACAAATTGTGAACCAAAAGCTTTGATTTTCCTCTGTCATGGATATGCAATGGAGTGCAGTACATCAATGAAAGATGCTGGAATTAGACTGGCAAAAGCAGGATTTTCAGTTTATGGAATAGATTATGAAGGACATGGAAAATCAGGACTTCAAGGATATGTACATAACTTTGATGCTGTTGTTGATGATTGTGCTGATCATTATTCCAATATTTTTGAAAAGAAGGAGAATACAAATAAAATGAGAATATTGATGGGAGAATCAATGTGAGGAGCAGTGGCTCTTCTTTTACACAGAAAAATAACCAGAATTTTGGGATGGTGCTGTTTTAATTGATCCAATGTGTAAGATTGCAGATGATATGAGGCCACATCCAATGGTGACAAGTGTTGTGACAAAACTTTGCAATTTTATCCCAACCTGGAAAATAGTTCCTACACAAGACTTAACTGAATCAGCATTCAGAGACACTGAAGTTGGAAAAGAGATTAGAAACAACCCCTATTGCTACAAGGGAAAACCCCGGCTGCAAACAGCGCACCAACTAATGACAGTCAGCATGCATTTGGAACAGACGCTTGAAGAAGTCACATTGCCATTTCTCATCTTTCACGGCGAAGAAGACACTGTTACTGATCCATCTATAAGCAAACTCCTGTACGAAAAGGCGTCGAGCCTCGACAAGAGCTTCAAGTTGTACCCTCTCCTATGGCGAACTCCCGGAGAACAGACACGTTGTGTTCTCGGACATCGTCGCGTGGCTCAAAGAGAAATTATACATGAGTAATTTGAGACTGGAGAGGCAACAAAAGCAGGCAAATGATCACAATTTAGAGAAAAAAATCAGCAGCAGCAGTTAGGGGCTTAGGGCTGAGGTAGCATAGAAATAGATTTTCTATCTTTTGAGTTAGTAGGTTCCATACTAATAAATAGTGATGTTGCTAGTTATTTTCATATTATGAGATTGAGAGAAATTGTAAACATTATAAGGAGTACTTTTGAGTACATGAATAAAATATTTTTCTTCAAAATATATGTTTATTTTTATTTATTCAATTACAAAAATTAAAAGATAATTTATTGCTTAATTTTTAATTTATCTTTATCATTAACTATATCCATTTTTAATATATATTTTAAAATATTAAATTTATTATATTTTAAAAAAAAATAAAATTATTAATATCGTGTGACTTCGAAACAACCAACGAGATAATGACACACACAAAAAGAAAACTACTCAAAAAATCCACTTTGTTACATTCACTGCTACTATAATCCTTTTTTAACTCCTGACATGTGACTGTTGGTTTGAGAAGTCTGCCAGCTAATATTATCAAATCTTGTTCTTTATATTTGTCTTTTAATCTCATTTGGATAATAATTCTGACAATTTATTAAACAACTCCTTTTAAAGAATCAAATATGCATCGTCCCATCGTATTATTCTGATAAGATAGAATATATTGATAAGGAGGAGTTTAGTATGATAAATACAGTGAGATTTTGTACAACTAATCATCTTTCACTCATCGAATCTATTTTCACAATTTTAGTTTTTCTTGTTAAAATTAGAAAACTTAATCAATTAATTAAGATAAATAATTTATCTCAATTTTTATTCATGTGGCGTGTGTCCTCTCCCCTGGGCTTTTTGAATCTGGTTAAGCGCCCTGAAGCAGCCGATAGGTTATAAATAATTTTTGGCCTGTTTCTATGAACATAAAATATCTAAAGAAGAAGAGAGTAAAAATCTCATTCACCAGCTTAAACAACTACAAATACTTAAACATGAAAGCTAAGGGATTACCCACAAATGGGCAAGCTCAAAGGAGGAGTGTGGCAAGAACATGCTTTTAGATACAAAATTTTCTTGTTAAAAAGAAAATCTCTCTTCTTCATCATTCTGATCAACAGGAATGTATCAGCAAAATTGTCTTGAATATAGATCATCACGGTAGCTAATATTTTTGCTTTGACTTCCCATCTAGAACTAGCTACTTTTTCTTGGCTCGGTAGTTCGGACATACGAGGACCGTTGAAGAAGTGTTTCAACGCGCCACAATCACTACTTTTGACTCTTTTTATGCAAATTATAAACTCCACAAAATTTTAACACCGGTTCAAACCATAAAGATACGATAAACGTGTTCTTATTGGACATTTTTGATTAAAATTTTAAAAAATTTATGTGCGTATTTTCAAGCGCTCATTATGTAGATAAGTACTAATTAAACACTTAAAATATGTCATATTTTTTAATTATACACATTAAATTCAATAAGCTTTAAAATCTCAAATATATTCCAATTGATGTTAATGTGTATAACTAAAAGGGGCAGTACACTTTATGTGATTACATAATAGGCGCTTAAGAATATGCAAAAAAAAATAATCAAAAATTTAAGATGAAATCATCATATAAAAATATATTTTATTATATATTCAGGTATTCAACAAGAATAAACTAGTTAAAATTAAATATTTAATAAAATTTATTGAAAAATTTAAAAAGTTATTAATGTATTTAGCTTATCTGATTAAGGTCGTTACAACTAGTTATTCCTTTGATTATTCTCTTATTTTTCCTTCTTG
Source organism: Datura wrightii (assembly GCA_035772735.1). Taxonomy (NCBI): domain Eukaryota; kingdom Viridiplantae; phylum Streptophyta; class Magnoliopsida; order Solanales; family Solanaceae; genus Datura; species Datura wrightii. The sequence continues at coordinate 19,242,028 of JASDFA010000016.1, read as the reverse complement.
TGTTCAGTTTTTACCGAGCTACTGTTCATGTCATTTACAAAATACACCTTCTAAATATCTCGAATGGAGTCAAGTTTACTTTCTTTTTTTTTTTTTCATTTTTCCAATTCAACGAGCACACAGGTTACTTTAGTCCACATAACTTTAATAAAAAAGATTTAAAAAATATAAGAAAATTAAATTACTCTATTATTTAATTTTACTTGTCCACTATATAAAAAATAATTATTTAAATTTTATTTTCAAGAAGATGATATTTTTTAACTTTTAGCATTAACTATTTATTTCAAATTATTTTTTTAAGCTAATTAAATGTTATATATCAATTAATATAAGTATCATGATAAAATATATATCTTATTGATTATTTTTAAAAAATTTATAAATTCATTGTGAGCAGGTAAAAGTACTGAGAATCTATCTATATATATAAAAGAGAAACATGAATCAGGTGATGTGCACTTTCTAAAGCCATCATTGTTATTTATCTTTTACTTAAAATTTTTGCCTTTTTTATGATTTTTATTTGAATTTATTTATTTATGAGATATTTTTAAAAGTCTAACAATCACCTAAATAGTGTCACTGTTTCAGATTAATCAACATTTATTTCCCTTAATTAGAATTGTTAAAAAGACATTACAAACCGTTACAAAATTTCCTAACACTTCAATAAAATAAATATTGCACTATTTCAACTTCTTACTGCTTTGCACGCTGTGTTTTGGCGATATTCTTCTTCCGAGAACACCGCGATATCAATCACAACAAGATAGAAGCATTGAGGTTTTATGATTATATAGTTGAAAGGGTTAGCAACATCGGTGCTTCCGGCATGCTTAGCTTGACAAACTCAGCTGGCGAGTGAAAACTACATGACAGGTACACATAATTTTTACCTCCTCCCATTTATCGTACCTGTATAATATTACGTTTACTCTTCTACCATTTGGACCATCTCCGTTCGTGAAAATGCATGGCATACTTTCTAACATGTTTGCTCCAGTTTCTTTTGCCCGACTTTTCGCATCCTTGAGCCTCTTATACGGACTATCCATTCCACCTTCTGACTTTCTGCTTCTAGCAGAAGCATATTATCTCTACATATGAAGTATGATTACAATGGCGTATAGAGAAAGGCAAAATATACGTAACAAGTTTTGGTTTAGAGATAATTGCTAGTTTGTTATAAAAATTTAAAATTTTTATCTATATATGCAAACATTATTATCATTATATATTTGATTTTTTATTCTGGCTTTTTTTACAAGTGCGTCCTCACATAATAATGGTACTTGATATTTATTTAGAGTAATGACCATTGCAATATTATTTTCTATTTTATCGTTGTTACATTTGATTTATTTTAAGCAATGGATTTTAATTTATTGTGAAAGTAACAACATGCTTAAATATTAATATTATTTGCAAGTTACATAGGAATTTGGGCCTTTATTGGATGCTTGGAGGCAGGGGCGGAGCTAATGCATGGGTTACGAGTTCGGCCAAATCCAGTAGTTTTGGTCTAAATCCTATATTTTTCTTTAAAAAAGTTATTGAATATGTTCAAATTATTAATTTAAAACCCAATAACTTTCAAGAACGAAAATTCTGAAATCATAAACTTCAAATTCAAATTTCTCCTTTACTCGGAGGACTTGAACATAAACAAGTAATGGACTTACATTTTTTTTGGTTGGTATTCAGTTTTTACTAAATTTATTATTTTACTTTTCATTGCTTTTGTTTCTAGAAATTACTGACTTCTTAATTTTTGACTGTTGATAGAATATAGGATTTATAAATTGTAGTTACTCTTGTAATCAGTTTTTTGAATAAATAAAATTTTCAGTAATTGCCTATTTACTTTTGTTACTAAACATGTCATGAAAAAGTAAACATATATGGAGATTTATCAGTTAAGCAATATTGAAATATATGTAAGACATTAATGTTCTCCACCCATCATATAATCATGTGAATTAACAAAATCTTAAACCTGACATATTTAGCCAATACCGTATTTTTCTTATGTGGGAAAGAATTGAAAAGACCTATTGAGACAATAATGTGTGCTTATGAGGGAATGAATCAGAAAACTATATTATCTCATTGTGTAGAGTTAAAAAATAGTCGGATAATTACAACAATCTTTTTATAAGACCGTTGAAATTAAAATAAAGAGTGAGATAGAAGTGTCTATATATCCATGGGTATAAGAGAGGAAATATTAATTAATAATTATATACATGGGTGGGTTAATTTGTTAAGGTAATTAGAATAATGACTTTTTTTAGTTAGAAGAAGATCAATAGTTTAAAAACATGATACTTTTTGTATGCATTGTTCTCAATTTAATAATAACAAATCTTTTTTGTTCTCTAGACATAATGCTGCCTCACGGTGAATTGCAATAGGCATTTCAATATCAATTTGCTTCTTTTATATTCTCTTAAAGAAAAGGAATCCATTCCAGGTTACGATGTATTCAAAAAATAAATAATTTTTTGTCTCAAACAATAAGTTTTACCTGAGTAAATAAGAAAACACTTTTAATTAATTGGTCGAATTCTCGGACAAGATTCAAACATATATAGGTAATAGATAAAATCCAACATACACAAACTCATACTTATGAAGTTCTTTAATTTTACGCAATAATATAAATATGTACATTTCAAATGATAAATTGACAACAAAAATAAGACTTTGATTCAAAAATATAAAATATTTTCTAAACAGTATTTGCTTTCGAATTTCAAGTAAAACTTTAAGAGATTTATATTAATTTAAAATTTATTCAAATTCTATGAAAATATTTAGATTTTATAGATTAATTAATTTTTTATAATCACGCGAACTGCGATCAAATATTTTAATATATATGAAAGAATCTAAGAATAAAAGTCTCTTAACTAGCCGTGCTCCTTGCCCCATTGTCAAGTCCTAGTACTTGTTTAATACTCATTTTATTTGTCTCTTGAAGGACTATTTTTCAAAGTCCTCTAATTTGAATTTTCGGTTTTGATGAGTCTAGATGTTGAATTCACTTATTCTCAAAGTGGAAAATGTCTAAATCAACCTCATTAAATTCCTCTTTGCCTAATTTTTGGGGCTATTGATTTGTCTGCCCTTTAGTTTTATGTTAGGTACATGCCGAGGAAAAAAACAATTTAATTAATATTACATTGACGACGTAATAAATTTTTTATACGAACAATATGATTGCAATTGTTATAATAAATTATAAATTATCAATCAACAATATTTAATAAACTTACATTCAGTTACCTTTTAAATAATCTAATTATATATAAATATTTTTATATCATTAATATATAAAATATAAACTGAAAAAGATACATCTTCCTTGATGTTGTTACATATTTTATTTGTCCCATGATTGATTTGGATTATCTCGAATGTGAAGTTATAACATAACTTAAGTTTTTTGTTTTAAAAGATTACCTAAAAAAATTAGTTGGTGAATCAGTGGCATAGTCACAAATTTTATAAATTGTATTTAGATTTTAATTAATAAGTAATTTTTGTCTCAATGATCGAATGCAGTAAAAAATTAAAATCAAACTGCGCAATATTTAACTAAATTATAAAAATAATAATAATAATAGAATTAACAATTATATAACTTAAAACTAACATAAAGAAAAAAAAAACTACATTGATAGAATAATTCAAATATACTATTATAATTGTACTCGGCGAGGTTTCATCTCTTGAAATATTTTTATAATAGACTCATTAGAAATAGTTAGAAATAGTACGAAATACATTTTTTTTTTACATACGGCACTATGCAACCGTCTAAAAATTCACCATCCATTCGCTTTCACAAGTCATTTTTATATACTTTATTGCTGATAAAGCTCTTTCAACGGTTGCAATAGCAACTGACAAAAACAAAGTAAGTTTCACTAAGCGGAATATAAGAGGATAAGTAAATTCTTCTTTGTCTCAAATTTTAGAGCATTTAAATCAAATCCTTGTCTTTGAGAAAAATGTGATGACATCTCTGATTGGTCTACCGTTTCTTCGATATAAGTTCGTTTTAGAGATGTCAAACTTATTTTTAGTATAATATTAAAATATTTTGTCAAGTCCATTGAAACTTCAAAGTGAAATATTTACTAAGTTGTTTTTGTTGTAAAATAAGAGATAGAAGAAAAAAATAGAGAGAGCATTATTGAGATTTGATTCTCAATAATATGATGATAAAATTGGGCTAAAGGAATCTCCTATTTATAGAAGAAAATCTTATTCCACAAGGAAAAGATATCAAATTTTAAGGAAAGAATTTAATCTATCCTAGACCTAAGCAGTTCAACCTAGGCATCCTACGAGATAGAGAATATTTTTACCACCAAGATACAGCTCCCACTTATGCAAAACTTGTGTTTATTTTTGTTGTATCTTAATTTCATATCATAAAATAATAACATAAATAGTATTGACGTGAGGAATCGAATATGGGGCATCCCACAACATTTTGCATACCTTGGCTACTGAGCTGCAAGTATCAATTGTATTTAAGTGTATCCAATATATATATATATAACCTTTATATATTGTGTAATTTTTTGAAGAAGGATGTTCGGCTGATCACCCTTCTCCAAGAATAGCTCCGCCTGTGTAGTGAACCAATTATGTGAATTATAGATATTCTTCGTTAGTGTGAGAATATTATTAATGCAGTTTTTGACTTCATATTGATTGATGTTTCATATTTTATCTCTCATTATAATTAATTTTGTTTGATCTTTATATGATTAACTAAGAATCATCGCATCAAAAGAAATAAATTTTAAAAGAAAAAAATTGTGATAAATATTGTAACATAGATAAATGTTAAAAGTGTACTTAGGTCGAGTTTGTTAGGTTTTTTTAAATACCAAATAAAATTAATTGTGTTGATTTTTCAAATTTATGATCAAATCAAATTAATAAAAGTCAAATTTTTTAATTTTAGATTTTTCGGGGAGTTTCAGTAAAGTCTTCATACAAAATATATAAATCATGTTTCAAATACTTCTTTAATTCTAGTAAGATACAACTATCTAAGACGTTCTTTAAGAAAAATATAAGATGAGTGATGATTTTGTATTAAAATATTCAATAAAAATAATAATGAAGTCCTATAAACAAATATTTCTAATTAATAAGTAATAATGAAAATGATCATAATCTAAAAGTAAGTCATGTTAAAATAAATATGACTAGTAAGTATTAACTACATGACTAAACATTACAGAAAAATAAAATTAAGTTATGTATTTTCATTGTTTAAACCAATGCAAAACTAAAGAATAGATACTCAACACTATTGTCATTCTTAGTGTTAATTATTTTTTTTATATTAATATTAATTTGATTTTGGTTTAAGTTTTATATGAGTTACTAATATTTATGGACTATAAAATTTGTAGATGTTATTCCCGTATTCAAGACAGTAAGAAAAAATGTAGAAGAAACAGTAGAACATTTAAAAATAAAATTTCTGAGCCTAACAGAAAACTGTATTTTCTTAAGAAATTTAATCCCCTCACAATTTGTTAAGGTTATGGATTAATTTCTTCCAAGATAAAACGGAACACTGTTCTACAATATCGACAATAGAAATTGTAGAACTTTAACAAACCCAACAAATAGAGTAAATCACATGACACTTACTTTATTTTGTAAAAACAAATGCAGATTTGAGGAAAAAAGAAGATAATAAAATATCTGTTTTCTGTCTACTTTGTGTTTGTTAAAATGAGGCGAAGCATCTAAAATTTTATAGCCATCAAAAGTACCCGCTCGTAATGAAAAAATTTCGCGAATTAATATTAGGAAAAGAAAAGGAGAGTAATTACGAAAATAGAAAGAATAAAATTTGGTTTATCAATCAATTAGATCATTTGTCCAAATTCAAATTCAAAACCAAATCCATAGCCGAGCCGAGTGAGGGGAGACTCTCTTCTCAACTCTTTATGAGTTAGAAGATATGTTTCTCAACATAAGCACAAAAAAATTCCTCTTCCTTACTAACTAGGGACAAAGTTCACTTGTAAAAATCAACTTTTCAACTTTCACTTTTCTCCATTTTATTTTTTTACCATTTCTCAATTCACATAACCTTATCTTCAAGACTTAATCTTTGAACAACTCCAACAATCTCCCACATGAATGGGGAATGGCTATATTATGAAAATATACATGAAAAACTATGTGATTTACAAACAAAGATTAATCGCATTCGGGTAATTAAATTTTTCTTTGAACTTTTCATGGTGAACATATATCGGGTATACTTGATCAATCGGTAGATGTGATATCCTTGAACCATCGAGCTTTAATATACCTAGATAACCTATGTCACAATTAATCCTTAACCATTTTTGGTTCTTATTGTTGTGTTCATTTCATCCATGAACACCGCCTGATTATCAGTGCGTAGAGAACTAACCTTACACTAATTCTCCTTGAAGTGGCTTACACTTCACACTCACATAGGTGATTTACAAACATGTAACACATAGTTATAGTGTTTGATAAATATCATGTAAAACTTATAAACCATTAAAAAGTCATAACACTTTATCCTTGCTTCTGAATATTGTCTTATCATGAGAATGGATTGAATTTATCGACAATGTTGAACCATCATTCATAACTTTGTTAGTTCTCCTTGGACCTATATCTTGGGATCTCTAATCATCTAGATAGATTTATCATTGTGATGATTTGTTTCTAGTTATAATCCCATTCACTTTGATGATTTATCAACTGCCTCTTTAGCCAGGTCTTTTGTAAGTGGATCCGACATATTATTTTGATTTTACATAGCCAATTGTGATAATTCTACTAGAGAGTAACTGTCTAGAAATATTATGTCTTCGTCATATGTAACGTGACTTTCCGTTATACATAACAACTTATATTCCTTCCTATTGCAACCTGACTATTACAATGTATACATATAGGACCATTGATTTAGACAAAAAGGAAATATCTTCTAAGAAACTTGTTAACAACAGTTTAGAAAAATCATTGTTACTTCCTGTTTTTTGAAGTGTTTGAGCATGGATTAAAAATTTATAGCAAGTCAAGAAATCATTTTCGTTTTTGTATTAACTTTTTTGTTTTACTTTATGTTGGAGTGGTTAAATGATTTTAATGTTGTTTTAAAGAAAAATGCTTGACACACTTTACACAGCTACCTAGTGGTAATAATGAGGACTTGGCCGTAGTGAATTACTGCTAATCATGAGTTCTAAATTATTTGGGAGTTCGTGTGTGTATTTGGCAACTGAAGGTCACAAGGATAAAAATCCAACTAGGAATCAACAAGCATCGGATGAGCTGGTTCTGGTGAGAAAATTGATGGTAACGAAGAAGGAGAGTTTAACTAGGAGTATGCAATTAATTTGGATAAGGCAAGAACTCCTAGGGGATAACTTGAAGACTCCTTATTTCATTCAAGGAAGGAGTCTCAATCTGTCTGCCTATATAAGAGAAGCTCACACCAGAACTCATTATTCACTCACATACGATCTTCAGCATATCAAAGCATTTGATCTTTTACTGACATTCAAAGTTGAAGAGAGTTGATTGGTGCTAGAAATAGTTCCTTAGTCTATTACGTATCTGTTGCAGTCCAAGTCTAAGAGTCAACGTGTACTGAAGTTATGGACTGAATTCGAGTCTTTTTTATTTCAATTAATCGTAATTGTGTTTAAAGTTATTTTCTATTTTAAACTAAGGGTAGTTTATACATGTTAGAAACTTTGTAAGGGTTTAGGTGTAGGTCTTTGGATTATGGTGGAAAATCCAAATTTGGCTCAGTGTTTTAGTGAAGTTGAAGTTGAAATCCTACTAGGGAGTAGGTCGTGGTTTTTACACTCATTCGAACCTGGGAGATTTTGTACGTAAAATACTTGTCTCTTATTTACTTTCCACACTTATTTCTTTTATTTCAATTTTGTCACCTTCCAAAGGAATAAAATTCTAGTGTGTTCATATCGTGAAAAGAAATACAAGTCAAGTTATTTTTTATTAGGCAAAAATAGGATTAGACCCAATTCACCCCCTCTCTTTGGTCCTATTTAGAAGTCTTTTTAATAACAATTAGTATCAGAGTAGGTTGCTCAATAATAGGTTAACTCCTTTGATAGGAGATCCATTAAAATGAATTCTGAAATAACTTTGCCCGAGGGACAATCTAGCACTCGACCTCCTCTCTTTAATGGCCAGCATTACAGTCTTTGAAAAAACTGTATAAAAGTTTACATGAAACCTGAGGACTATTAATTATGGCTAATTACTTTGAAGGGACCTCTGGTTCCTACTAAAGTAAAACCTGATGGAACGAAGGTACCAAAGACTGAAGATGAGTTTGATGCTGATGATTTCAGAATGAGAAAAAAATGCTAAGGCTATAAAGATACTCTACTTTGGACTGGGTATTGATGAATACAATCATATTTATGGATGCTCCAGTGCAAAGGAGATTTGGAACTCTCCCACTATTGCATACGAAGGTACGAATCAGGTAAAACAATCTAAGATTGACATGCTTATAAGGAAATATGAAATTTTTTCCATAGGCGAAAAAAAGTCAGTCAAAGATATGTTGACCCAGTTCACACACATCACAAATGAACTCAAATCTATTGGGAAGGAATTTTCGATTGAAGAAAATGTTAGAAAGATTCTGAGGATTATGCTTGCTTCTTGGGAACCTAAAGTTACTTCCATCGAAGAAGCAAAACAAATAAGCACAATGCAAATGAATGAGCTCATTAGAAATTTGCAAACTTATGAACTTAGAATCTGATGATGTAGTAATGGCGATGTTTGTTCGAAAGTTCAAAAAGTTCTTTAAAAAAGAAAATTTAAAAAAGAGGAGTCATGCAATAAAGGTAAGTCCTATGAGAAGGGATAGTTCCAGGGTTGTTTCAAGTGTGGTAAGATGGATTACTTGATAAGGGATTGTCCTCTCTTGAAGGAAAAACAAAGAAAAAACTCAAAAAGGTAGCAACAACTTGTCTCAAAAGCTTTCAAGAAAGCCATCAAAGCTACTTGGGGTGAAACTTTTGATGAGAAATTAGAACGAGAGGATGGTGAAAATGACAATCTGGCCCTCATGGATAGAAGCGACTTAGACTCAAATAGTGATTCCACCGAGGTAAATTTATCTGATTTGAAAACTCAAGTTCACAATTTATCAAAAAAGTGGTTAAATTGTTACTTTCCTTTAAGGATGAATGTCAGCAAATGAGTGTTGAAAAATTTGAAATATCAAAAAATTTCTCAAATTTGAAATCTGACTAGAAAGTTTAAAAGGGAGAAAATTGAGTTTGAAAATGCAACAAAACACTCAATGCTGAAATTAACAAATTAGAGGAGATTGTCTCTGTTCAGAAAATTGAAACCAGTAAGTTGATAGAAACAGTCTCATCTCTAAAAGCTGAACTGATCACCATCAAGGAAAGGAAAACATCGAGCAGTGAAGTAATTAACAGTGACCAAGATTTTCTTGAAGATAAAATTACTTCCTTGAAAAGGGAACTGTGCAAAGAGAAAAAGAAAAGTTCTGAGCTTCAAGTAACCTTGAATCAAGCTAATTATGACATTGCTTTGATGAAAAAATGAAAAAATCATCTGAAGCTTTAATCTGGCTAAATGAGCATTACAATAAAGCTTGAACTGGTCTTGGCTATAAAAGCAAACTTGTCAAATAGGATTGTAAAATAAAATATATTGGTTTGGCAGAATATAAACTTTGTATCCATTGTGGACATACTGGACATGTTAGATATGAATTTTTTAGCCAGGATAAAAACTCTTGAGAAAAATGAAAACATTGTTAGATGGTGTCACGATCCGAGTCTACACCCTGGATGAGACACGGTGCTTGGTGCCACAAGTGACCCCAAGATAATCCATGGTCTAACATCACACTAGTAAACTAAATAAACATAAGCGGAAGCTGTATAAAAATAATTGTCCAAGAAATACTTATTTGAAAAGAGTAAACATAACTGAAAAGGATACTGAACAACTATGTCTGAAAGCCAACTACCAACGAATGAGTTGCTGGGATAAGCCCCCAGCTAACTCTAAAATCTGTCTAGATAAGAACTAACTGAAAAGTAAATATCGTCCTCAGAAGATGAGGACTCACCAAAATAATGCTACTGCTGAAATCGTTGGAGGGAACTACTAATGATGCTGAGACTAAGAACCTGCGTCTGTATCATAATATGATACAACATAGAAAGTATGCGTCAATATTTTGAATGTACTAAGCGAGATATTTAATAAACATGGAAAATAAGCAACTGATCTGAAATAACATGAAATGACCAACTGATACTGAATATTGATATATGCTGAGCTATAACTGTGATATGATGTAATACCCTAAAAGTGCCTAAGACTAGACTCAAGAATTTGAAATGAGAAGCAGCAAAAAAATCTGAGATTTTACTCAGAACGACTCATGGTATGAGTCGTTGGAGGATCCAATGACCCGTGGAAGACACTTGTTGTCAGGCTACAGTAGGAGGTTCTGTGGTAACATATCTAAGGAAGACCCGTTGGTTGATGTAATGGATCATGGTATGGGTCGTCGTGAGGATGGTCCTTGTCTAGGGTGGCTGGCACGAGTCATGGAACAACTCATTATTTGGGACAACGAGTCATGATAGGTTTCCTTTGGGGGGAGGCTTCCAGAAGATGAGCAGTGGTGGTAACGGCCAAAAATGATGAGTCGTTGGGACAAGTAATTACTCATCCTGACCAGTTGTTATTGGAGACCTGAGTTGGAATCTAGCGAGGTAATGGGAGGCAATAATGAGTCGTCGTTTGGAGTAACGACCCATTTTGTCTAGTCGTTGTATCAGGATCAGAGAAGTTAAAAAGTGATAGAAGAAGTAACGTACGGTTACACGAGTCGTGGTATCAAAGAATGATCTGTTGTACCACTCTTTGTCACTGGCAATGCAGAAAATTTCAGACTTTTCATTAGGGGTATTTTTGTAATTTCTAAGCTCTGAGGTCCTAAACTACGTTGTTTTAAGCTTAGCTAGCAGGGTTTTAAGGGTGATAAACCTATTCTAAGTCTTACCATTCTATGCATGCAAATTAGGATTCTTACTTGGAGATCAAGCTTGAAGAATTTCCCCAATTTCTCTCCAATTTTCTTTAGGCTTTCAAGAGGGAGTGTAAAACAGATTTACCCGTATAGGGTTAAGATGGGTGTATCATCCACTCCCATGCCCAATTCCTTCTCAAATTCATGAAAACTTCTGGTTGATAAATCTATGAGGTTTTAACCCATCTTGTGAATTTCTTAAGTATCTATCATGGGTATAATCTATTCATGTTTCTAATGTTGAATCATGATTCATGGATATGTTTTATAACGTTTTCAATTACAAATTCAGTTTTTCAAAGTCTTACAATTATGAAGGTTCATGAAAGGTTGAGATTATGACATGTTTTCAAGCATGATGAGATGTATATGATGAAAGCATGATTTCAAATGACCCATGTCTATATTCATGTTTTTGAATATCAAAGTCTATTTCAAGAATGTTTAAGTTTGGGCAAGCCCATATGATCAAGTATGTTTCATGATTTATCTCAATTTCAAGTTATTAGCTTACCACATGTATTTTGGAGTCTAGACTCCCACTCTTTTCAACTTGTGGTATGGTTTGAGCCAAGGCTCCTCATGTTATGATTTCAGATTTTACATGTATTATTATATTGAGTTTAGATGTCATGTTCATGTCATGGGTCGACTTGGAGCCTCTCGGGATCCTTGCCTCGTGTCTCGATTCGGGCCTATGTTCGGGTCAAGACAAACTTGGTATTAGAGCATTAGGTTTTGAAATGTCCCAGGGTGTTTGAAAGTTTCATTATGTAGAGTCTTTTTCATGGGTATGAAGCGCGCCACACTTATGATGAAAAGGCTATGAAACATTTAGGAAATATTCCTTTCTTTCATGATTTATGTCGTGTGGTGAAATGTCTCTCTATCCTTCTAACTAGTGCTATACGCGTTTGCAGAATCATGCCTCCCCGTTGAGTTAACAGTAGAAAAAATAGAAAACAAAATGGCCATAAGAATGTTAATGGGGATGGGCACCAACAGGCCCCACCCACCCCCGAGGATTATGTGCCCAAGTAGGTTGCCCATGCAGAGTTTAGGGCTACCATTCAGTTGTTAGCTTAGGCTTTGACTGCCCAAGTCAACCAATAGACCATAACATATGTCCCTCATAATGGAAATGTGGTAGCGGCAAGAGTTAGAGATTTTCTGAGGATGAACCCTCCGGAGTTTCTCGAATCGAAGGTGGGCGAGGATCCGCATGATTTTATTGATGAAGTTCTAAAGATCACCCAGATCATGGGGGTGACTGGGGAAGAGTACACATATCTAGCCTCGTATTAGTTGAAAGGGGTTGCGCATATCTGGTTCAGGCAATAAAAGGATAGCAGGACATCTAGAGCAGGTCTCATTGGTTGGAATGAGTTTCATACCGTGCGTTTTTGGATCGGTTCTTTCCTAGAGAGATGAGAAAAATCAAAGTAGCGGAATTTGTGAACTTGAGGCAGAACAACATGACGATCCAAGAGTACGCTTTGGAGTTCACCCGCTTGTCCAAGTATACACCTGAGATGGTGGTAGACCAGAGGGCTCAAGTGAGTCGGTTCGTGCATGGGATAGCAGACTATTTGGTCAAAGATTACCGAACTGCGATGCTTCATGAGGAGATTGACTTTCCTTGGATAGTTCTGTACGCCTAGCAGATAAAGGCAGTATACGTAAGTGAGCGGGAGAGAGATGCCAAGAGGGCCAGGACTGATAGCTTTGGATTCTCCTAGAAGAGACCTGGTGGTGAGCACCATTAGCAGTCCCACCAGAGATCATCAGCCCCAGCGCCATTAGCAGCAAGTGTGACATCCAGATCTAGGCGTGACCAGAGTGGATGAGTATCAGGCTTTTGAGGTCAGGGGAGCAGACCTATGGAGCCTAGTATTCCAGCTTGTACCAGGTGTGGCCGGAGACACATTGGTCAATGCTTAGTAGGTACAGGTGTTTGTTTAGGGTGTGGAAAGCCCGAAATATGCTTAGAGATTTCCTAGTAGTTAGACAGGGCCATGGTAGGGGCAGAGACCCAGCCACTAGTTCAGCAGCTCCACCAGTATGCTCAGTGCAGTAGGGAGCCTCCACTAGTGCAGGTGGTGGTCAGCATCTGAGCAGATTCTATGCTCTCCCACCTCGTCAGGAGCAGGAGGTCTCTCCAGATGTAGTCACTGGTATATTACGAGTATTCCACCTTGATGTATATGCATTATTAGATCCAGGGGCTACCTTATCTTTTGTGACATCCTATGTTGTTAGTAGTTTTGGAGTCAATCCCGAAATTCTATCAGAATCCTTCTTAGTTTCTACTCCAGTCGGTGATTTAGTTGTAGCTCAATGGGTGTATAGAGATTGCCCTATCACAGTTCTTCAGAAAGTCACCTCAACAGATTTAGTAGAGCTAGCCATGAAAAATTTTGATGTTATCTTTGGCATGGATTGACTACATGCATGTTATGCCTCAGTAAATTGTAAAACCCGTGGGGTAGAGTTCCGGTTTCTGGGTGAGCCAGTCCTAGAATGGAAGGGTAGTTCAGCTCGGCCTGTAGGTCGCTTCATTTCCTACCTTAAGGCCAGAAAGATGATTTCTAAGGGTTGCTTGTATCATCTAGTAAGGGTTAAGGATGCTACATCCAAAACCATGACTATCTAGTCAGTTTCCATAGTGTGCGAATATCCAGAAGAGTTTTCAGATGATTTACCAGGAATTCCTCCCGAGCGGGAGATCGATTTTGGTATTGAACTTCTTCTTGATATACAGCCTATATATATTTGTCCTTAAAGAATGGCTCCAACTGAAAGGAGTTGAAGGAGAAATTAAAGGATCTTTTAGACAAGGATTTCATCAGACCAAGAAAACTCCCATGGGGTGCACCAATTCTCTTTTTTCTGAAGAAGAATGGTTCCTTTCGGATGTGCATTGATTACCGGCAGTTGAACAAGATCAACATTAAGAACAGGTATCCTCTCCCCCAGAATTGATGACTTGTTTGACTAGCTTCAAGGTGCCAAGTGTTTCTCAAAGATAGACCTCAAATCTGGGTATCATCAGCTCAGAGTTCGGGAGAGTGACATTTCGAAGACAGCCTTCGGGACTTGGTATGGTCACTATGAGTTTGTATTTTTGTCTTTCGAACTAATGAATGCTTATGGATTTGAATAGGGTATTCAAGAGGTATTTGGATATGTTCGTGATCGTGTTCATAGATGACATACTCATATACTCTCAGAGCGAAGAGGAGCATACCGCTCATTTGAGGGTGGTACTACAGACTCTTAAGGATCTCCAATTATATGCTAAGTTCATCAAGTGCGAGTTTTGGCAAGACTCAATAGCATTTTTGGGTCATGTGGTGTCAAGTGAGGGTGT